>JABSTQ010010774.1:0-403161 GCA_013358835.2 Ixodes persulcatus | reverse complement strand
CCCCCTGTCCCCCACCTTTTAGCGTCTCTGTATATCTGGCATGTCCTCAACCTGCCACAGCTTTACATTAATTTTGAGATCAGAGCAATAAATTGTTAATTCTTTTATTTAAAAATGGGTCCAATAAAATGATTATCGGGGTTTATGCCATGAATGCAGTGAGCAGATTCAATGGAGATTATAGCTCCCCCTCTGTGTCCACTCTTAGAATGTTCTCGAAAGGGTGAGTTTAAGATGAACTAAAAAATTTCTCTCGTTACAGGTGCATTAAGGAAGACGAGTGTAGCAGGTCGCCAGAAGAAAGCAGTTGGCAACTAACACATAATAAAAAAATGAAATTAGCTTTGTTGCTCTCATATTGCAGTCATTGTTTGCACATGATTTCATGTTAAAAGCTTTAATCAATAAATGTGAGGTGTAAAAGGTCCTGTACAAAATTGGAATGAAATATAATACTAAACCTGAAGTTGTTTTGTAATGAGTACAAGCCAAGTCCACTGCTAGATGCACATGCTGCCTGCAACTCTAAGAAAACTGCTTGTACAATGTATGTGGTTCCCGAGTTGACAGCAAATATTTCTTAGAGAAGCCACATTTCATGTGGCATATATTCGAGGTGCCTAAAGAATGTCCCCAATCGTGCGACAAATCGGTTGCTTTACAAATGGAAATGCGAACTTCGAGCATCGCCACGGGTTTCCCAACTATCATCCGCCGAAATTGCGATGGTTGCTTAGTTGTTTTCGCAAACACATTCTTTCTTTTCAAAGTTCTTCAGAGGTTGACTCGTTTGCCACGGACGTGGCGCGCACGTAGCTTCCAGATGTCCTGAAACGGGAAACATACATACAATCAGGGCGAATTCCTTTAAAAAGATGGTGCATGAAACTATTTTGACAAAGCAGAAGTGGCAACTGTTCCAATAGCATGAGCTTGAAGCTTATGCTGCATTTGCAAGCCTGTTATAGCCGCATCCCACCACAGCGACAGACAACAACAGACGACGACGAGCGACAAACGACACCGACAGGTGGAATGTTTGTCGGAGTCTAGCGGACGCGACGCAGAACACAGGGACAAGAAAAACTTGTTTCCTAGTGGGACTGGAGTTGTCAGCAGAACACTTCAAAATACACGAACAAGCATAGTCGGGCGACGCGTTTTTCATGTTCCGCTCTTTGGGCGGAAAATGCGCCGACAAACACGGTGAAAGTAGAGACAATTACAGTAGACTCTCATTAATTCAAACTCAAGGAAGTCGCAGATTTTAGTTTGAATTATCAGAAATTCATCTAAATATGATACTAGACAACATTATGATTTGTTACATGGATAGCCACACATAGCAGATTTTTGCCAGTTTCCTCTACGTAGGCCTAATTATAAGCAAGTAGAGGCATAACACATTGGTGAAAGAACTGTGACGTTAAGTTTATTCATCCGGCGAAAAAAGTTGTCGATTGTGGACTGTTTAGTCAGCACATGAGATCTCAAAACAAAATTTTCAATACCAGCCAACGCAAGTAGCTCTTTACGAGACTCTTCATTTGCAGACAAACTTTCGGAGCTGAGCGATGTGCTCAAAGGCCTCTGTGGCTGTGACAGTTGGTAGTGGGTCATCCCTTTCTTCATCGTCATCGTCACTCTCACTGCTGCACTGTGCTGGCATTACTTCCTGTACTATGTCCTCTAATGAGTCATCACGACAAACACACACATCGTCGTCAAGACTAGCGTATTCCGCCAGCTCGGCGTTCACATTATGTGCTTCAAGGCCAGAAAGCATGGTGCCAGTGAGCTGCACTCCATCCTCGATGTCGTCTTGGTCATCATTGCTAGTCTTGAAGCACATAATGTGAAGGCCGTTTTCCGCTAATGTGTGCCCGCTTGAGCCCCATTGAGTGCGCTCCTTTCCGAGCACCGGTGCACTGCGGAGAAGCAACACCGCGAAAGCAAGCTCTGCGGGTATTGCTTCTCTGCGGTGCACCGCTGCTCGGAAAGAAGCACACTCACCGGGGCCAAGAGAACAAAAAAGTATGAATTAAGCGAAAACGCCGTTAGAATTAAGCGGCTTATAAATACATCAAAAACATAGCGGGACAACCAAAATTTTCAAATCTGTTTGAATTAACCAGAAGTATGAAATACCCGAGTTTGAATTATTGCGAGCCTACTGTACTTTCTTAATTAAAGCTTTTGCTTAGTCTTCATTTGCCGTTGGCGGTTTTCTGCAAACCGTCGTGACTATCGACACCAAACTTTATTCAAACTAGTATTCCCGAATCATTCCTTGTTTGGGTTGTTTGAGTTGAGCGCCACGAAATTTCACGCCGATTTCGAGGATGTTTGTATCCAAATGATTGAGGACCGGCGTTTTTTGGGGGATATACGGCATCCCAACTATCACAGAGCATGATGACAAGTCTCTTGCCTGCCAGAACGTAGTGTCCTACTTCAGGGTAAGCGGTCTTTACTTTGGTCAGTCCTCAAACATTGGCGTATCCATCTCGATGCAGGGGCGTAGACCTTGGCATCTCGAAGCACCAGGTTTTCGTGCACAAAATCGGCCACATCAAATTCCCTTTCGCAACACGACTTCCAGCAAGCGAGCCACGAGCGCTACGAGCTGTCGAGGGACTGGAACGAGTAGGATGTCTAGGTGGCCACCAAGGCCTTCTCTATGCAACTACGCAACTTCGAGAAACGGTTGCCCGATAAGTAGTCGTGCCACATTATAAAAGGATGACGATCACATGCATTGTCGTAAAAGGACATCAAATGCATGACAAATGTCAGTCACTGCATCGAGGCTGTTCCTCTAAAACATTGCACGGTTGCTGGTTGGCCAAGTATTTCTCGTACAGTTTGGTAAGTACCGTACTACGTCGGTCAATCAACTCGCAAAGTCTCTTAATTACGCAAAGAAGGCTTTCAAACACATGACTCGTTGATTGAAAACATGTTTTTAATCCTGGAAGACCGAGTATGGTCACAACTGGCTCATGAGCCACGTGGCAGAAAACCAGCCGCACGACGAAGAATAGGAAGGTTCTCGATGGATGGTGTTGTGTGTGTGTGTGATAGAGAATTCTCTTGGTAGATTTGGAGCGATCCAAAAGCGCTCCATGCCGCACCTTTAGTGCAGTAAATGCGAGCGTGCATTCGCACGCGCAAGAAGGTACCACTAAAAAAGTGCTCCAAGACCGCTCCAAATGCACCAAGGGAACTTGCCATGAGACAACTTTCCATATAGTAAAAAAGCAGGCTAAACTATTGGTATTGTCCCAGAGGCTGCCGTGGAAAACGCGGCGTGGATGGGTCACTTTCAAAGGCAACGAGACAAGCATGCATTTAATGCGAGTACACAATGGTAAGGAAGCCTAGTGTACCATGCAGATAGCATCTATACTGCAAGTTTCGTTACGAGAAAGCCTTGTTTTGAGAGATGAAATCTCTTACTTCGTATTTGTTCATAGGAACGCTGGGGAAGCGTTTGTGGAAGACCTCCAGCACTTCAGCCGCAATGGGTTCTTGGACGGTCCCGCCAATGTCGACGTACTGGCACTCCGAAGCCGCATAGTGGCACGAGATGGCCTGAAAAAAAAAAAGGATGGCGCTGAAGACGTAAACTAGGCTTCTATCCGACATCCAAATCTCTCGCTACCTACCATAAAAAAAAAAAGGACCCCAGAACGTTTTTGGTACTTTGGCCAACTAGGGTTCGGGGTATACGGGGTGTTGCTTTCTGAGAAAAACCAGAATTAAAAAACGAAAAAGAAGCTTGTGTTAGGGTGGTTTTTTTTTTAGCACTTGTGCTAAGTTGGGAGCCCTGTGGGCCACTAGAGAAGGGGTGAAATTGGTTAATCAGACAGCTAATTAACTAAAACATTTTCTGAATTTTCAGTCTAGGGGGGGCATAACATGGACGGAGATCCTTGTAATCTAGCCGCGACGTGACATTTTTTTATAAAAAAAGCTTGTAGTGGGTGCCATGGAACGAGTAATGTCATCTTTGTACACGGCTTCAAATTGTAACTTATAGCGAGTTCGTTTCACGGCACTCGTGCACACGCGTGCCCACTCGCAGCGTGGAGCGGGTTCGTTTCGGCGGGCACTACACGAGTGGTTGCACTCTCCGAGTTTGTTTCATCGCTGACGCCCCACGCGTGCATGCACTCGCTGCACCGAGAAAATCGAGAGTGCTCCAAAATGCAATCCCGTCGTGCCTCGCTCCGGCGAAGAGCGGGAGCAGACGACGAAAGTTTGTCTGCTAGCGATCTGTTGCGGAATCGAAAGGAAAAAAAGTAGTTTTTCTGATAGAAATCGCGTCCCGAGGGCAACGGAATCAAACGCGAGTTTGAATTGTGAGCGTCTGCTATTTCATGAAGGAAGCAATTGACAAACCGTGCTTTATTTGGAGGTTTTAAGTCTCTCTGTTGCCGTACAAACACTGAAATATATCAGTGTGTAAAGAAATGCTCAGAACAAACGCATCAGCGGCCCCCGAGGTGTTTATCACCATCCGTGTGTGGGTGAAAAATTGAACATTTGTTGACAAAACTCCCCCAGCAGAAACCTCTGACTGCCCAATAAGCATCAGAGAAAGCTAAACATAGTGACTTTACACGAGGCTTGGGCAAGAGCATCATGTTTAACATTTACCTACGTCAGCTAACTTGCCCCGTCGTATTTTGTTCGAGAAAGCTCTCGTTCTCGACACCGTCACCAAGGCTAATATCTGATCCACCTGTAATGACGATCGAAATCGAAAGTCCCACGAAAAGTTTTGCTGGATATTCCAACAGACTAAGTTTTAAGCCGTATCCTTTCAGTGGTTCACGCATAATACCATGCTCAAACGGATCAAGCTTCTGCTCGGACAGCATCAACAGTTTTCTTCAGTGTAAACTGTTATAAGAACTGAAAGATCGCAACCAGCTGCTTTGTAGACAGCTGGTTGCAAAAATTTACGCCGTCTGTAACTATCTCTACGACAGCAGAGTTGCTTGAAGTCATCGCATCTATAAACTACATGTTGCAGCGACCAACGTTTGTAGATAAACGTTGGTAGCGACTGCACTCTCGCATTCCCACCCATCACTCTGAATAGAAAGGCGCTAGTTTCGGTTTGAGGTCGGTACCTTTTCTACAACATAGATGGCGGCAGCATCAGTCTTCTGCACTCGGTGCATTTGGCAAGTTCGTTTGAGCCTAGTTCTCCGTGCAACACTCTGCGAGTGCGATGCATTCTGGGAGAGAACTCGAACGGTGCCAGTGCGTGTGAAACAAACTCGCTATAACCGACCAATCCCTACGCTCTGCGCCGCACATAACGTTGGCAGTGCAACGAGAGTGCAGAGCGGAGGGATCGACGTCACGGGTGTGCTTCGGTGGGATCATTTAAATTTTAATCCATGTAAACGAAACAAAATTCGGCTGTCTCTTTAGGATTTTCCAAAGACATTCTAAATGCATCGCTACTGTAGGGTCTCTTTGCACTCCTTTTGTGAGCACAGTAAGGAGGCCACTCAAGGGCCTATTCAAGGGTCCGTGAATATACAGTAGACACATTAATTCAAACTCCAGGAGGCCACAAATTTTGTTTAAATTAACAGAAATTGATTTAAATGTGATGCAAGATATTATAATTTGCCATATGAATAGCTACACATACAAAGCAGATATTTGATGTGCGCCGGTGCACATGAAACATTTGTGAAATGTATAACACAACTTCATTTATCCCTCAAAAATGTTTATTGTGCGCTGTTTAGACAGCGCCTGACAACTCCAAACAAAATTAAGTTTGTTCATCGGGCCTAGAGGGTGCCTAAAGTGATCTATTAAGCAGGGGACACGTGAGCGGTAAAAACGGGCACCGCGTGGCAGTTTAAATAGCAACTTGCACGGACACAGTGACGTGAACTTGTGCCATGCCGCCACGTCACAGCGTCGGCGCAAGTTGATATGGAAATTTCCGCGTGGTGCCCGTTTTCATAGCTCACGTGTGCCCTGCTTGAGCCACGTTGAGTGCGCTTCTCACCGTGCACCGGCGCACCGCGGAGAAGCAACAGCCGCGGAACCCAGAGCCGTGTATAGAGAGAGAGTTTGGCCATTCATTGGGAAGTATAGGAGGCAAATGAGGAGGCACCATTGGCCGAAAGCGTGATGGGCATGTTCCAGGGCGTCTTCACAAATGAAGCCAAGCCAAGCCGCTCTTGTAATGGCTACAATTGCGTGGTTGCGGAAGTGATCAACCTTGAAACGGAACAGCAAGTACGCCTAGCGAAGCTGGGGTCGAGGAATTGCCCAGCCCCGGACGTGCTTCATCCATCGGATGCATTGACGTCAACAAACACGCCGTTGTCTGTGATCCGCTTTCGGACAGTGATATCGTAAAAGTGGTTAGGCCTAAGAACGGTCACATCGCTTTCCGTGCTGAGCGAGCTTCGTAGGGCGCTTTTTCTTCGGCAAAAGGTACACCAAAAGCACCCTAAAAAAGGTTTTCAATTTATAGAGCATGGTTACTATGGCGCGTTCACGACCAGCCATGGGTACGCCTCTGCCAGTGGAGACAAGCCACAGCATCCTGCCATGTAATATTGGCACCTAAAATGACATTCTTGCAAAGCGTCTAAATGCAAAAATTTTATCCCGTGTAATGAACGCACCCCCCAAATATGTGTCAATTTTTCGGGAAAAAAGTGCATTCATTATTCATTACGCGAGTAAATGTGGTGTGTGTGTATGTGTATATGTGTATATATATATATATAATATATATAAAGCTGTCACAGTGTCACGTAAGTCTGACGTCATGGTGTCACGTGGTGTCATAATTAGGGTGAGTTGAGAACGGCACATCAAGGAGAAGGGTGGGGGAGGGAGAGGGAAAAGAGAGGGCAAACCAAGACAAAGAAAGCTCTGCTACTATACAGTGCACCGTGAAAACGCGAACTTTTGGGGCTTTTCGTACACAAGCTCCTTTCTTACCCATTTTGCAAAACCCAACTATGCCAAATATGGTAATATGGAAAAGTGCCCCGTATGCATGTCTGTGTGTGCAAACAAAACTTATTGGCAAGTGGAGTCACGGAAAAGGCTAAAAATCATACTCTGTTCGAGATGACATTTTTATACTGTTTCTTCTAATACGCTGTCACGAGGAATAATTTTTTGTTTTCTTCCACTCGCTTCGTACTGATTTTGCGAGCAAGTTCCCCAAAAAAACGGGACATTTGTCCATACTCAGACAAAATGACAGGACGGTAGAAATGAACCTTTAAAACGGGACGTGTGGTCACCCTAATCATAATGTCACATGACATCACATGATGTCATGGTGCTGCCATCCCATGACATCACACAGTGCCACATAACGTCATAGTGTCAAATGACATTATTAAGTCACCTGACATCATGTCATCAATGAAGTCGCAAGACAAATGACATCATGGTGTTGCATGACGTCATTAAGTCACGTAATATCATGGCATCAATGAAGTCGCGTGACGTCACAATGTCATGTCACAACATGATGTCATGCGACTTCACAGGGTCATGTGATGTCACAAGGTCACCATCATCGAGGCTGCATGCCACGGACAGAAACTCCCCGAGGCTGGCCCTATAAATGCCGGGTATTTAGAAGATCTTTCGGGAATTCGCCGTCTTTTCAAGTTCCCCACTGGGCTCGTCGGGGAGTTGGCCCACCTTTCGGAAGCCTTTGGAGCGGTTGGCGCCCGATCCGTGGATCAGCACGGGGTGGAAGAAGACGGTGTCGCCGGCCTCCATCTCCAGGTACACCCGCTTGTCCATCACAGACTCCGGCAGCTCCTTCACTCCGTGGTACATCTTGTTCACCCCTCCCTGCTCGGACAGAGATGCGTGTGAGAGGTGCAGTCAAGTGAGGAATTAAACTGGGTTTGATTATGGTAGCTGTACCCTTTGTATCAGATGATCACAGGCCAAAGAACTGGATCTATAGTTTAAAACTAAGACAAATATTAAAAAGCCTACCGTAAAATCCCGTAAGGGCGCCCTCCCCCGAGAGATTGCCCATCCCGTTTTTTTGGCTAAATATCTGAAACATAAAAATTCCGAAATATCGCCCACCCACCGATTCCTGTTGGACGTCAAGCGATGTCCGACGTGAATCGCGCATCAACGGCTATCTGCGCACATGATATTGGCTCTCGTAACACGCGAGTTTTTCCCGCGTGTATATCGCATTGTGAAATGCGAATCTGCTGCGTTCGCGATTTGCGGTGTCCATTCCCGAGTTCGTAGCGGATTCCCGTGTTTTTCTCCACGATCTGCGAGCGCGATATCGATTCTTAGCTGTAACACGCGCGAGTTGTTCCCTGCGTGTATATTGGATCGTGAAATTTGATTCTGTTGCGTCCGCGATCTGTGGCATTTGTTTCTGTGACATGCGAGTTTCTAGCGTATTCCTGCGTTTTTGTCCACGATCTGCGCGCGCGATATCGGTTTCCGTGACAGGCAAAATTGTAGCGGGTTCCCGAGTCTTTATTGCACCATGAAACTTGAATCTGCTGCGTCCGTGATCTGCGGTATCCGTTCCCGTGAGATGCAAGTTCTCGGCGGGTTTCCGAGAGTCCTTCGCATTGTCAAACGCGAATCTGCTGCGTCAGCCACCTGCGGTATCCTTTTCCGTGACACAGGAGTTTCTAGCGAATTCCCGCTTGTTTATCGCATCGTTAAACGCGGATTTGTAATTGTGTCCGCGATCTGCGGTATCAGTTCCCGCGTCACGTGGTTTGTAGCCGGTGCCGGGTGTTTATCATTAATTTTGATGAAATTTCACTGTGGCATCCCCAAAGATAGCCCACCCCATGTTTTTCACCATTTCTCTCTTCATTTTGGGTGGGCAATCTTACGGGATTTTATGGTAAGCACTATTGCCGTGGTAGCCCTCCCTCTTCACAGTTTCAACCCGACCAGTCTTCGTGTTGCGATTGCTATTGCCTCGAGGGCACGGGCAGTATCACAACGTCCATCGGTCGTCGACAGAGTCGGTGCAACAAATCTCGCGAAACGGGTGTCCATTATAACTAGGTCTTGGTTTCCTTCAAACCGTGGTTTGGAAGAAAGCTAAAAAAAAAAAGTAAGCAAAGGCACCACAAAGCCTTTCATTTTTTTCCATCTTAGCAGAGAGAAGGAACACTGAAGAGGAGGAAACCACCAATAAGCAGAAAGTTGTGGGAGGGACTAGTCCCGCTTTTTTTTCCTTGCACGATAGACAACGGGCCATCTATATGGCACCCCGAAACACGGGGTGGTCAGAAGAACCGAAGCGTTTCAAAGTCCTGCGAATGCAACACTTCAGATTCACGGGTAGCTGGATGCCACAGAGTGAGGGTCCGTCGAGGACCGGCGACCCACCTCCCACTCGGGGTAGTCGTGCTCGAGTAGCTGTCCTTGGTGCGAACCAGGAATGGCCACCAGGCAGCCGTTCTCCCGGGTCACCCTCTCCATGGCCGTCCAGGCGCAGACGACGCGGTCCGCCGGCCGGAACGGGAAGTAGTACAGGTCCTGGTGCAGCGGGTGGCGCGACGTCAGCGTCCCTGCGGAGCGACGCCGCCCGTTTGGACGTTGAAAGCCGCTGAACGTTACCGGGGTACCAAAACTCCAGCACTCGAAACGCATCTTCGACCGGTGTCCGTACCATCCCGCCCATGCATCGAAAGTTGAACTTTATTAGAATGAATTTGTGTCGAGGACACCGGACAAAAAGTAGTCCCTGAGCGGCAACAAATTGTGTCGCGGGAAACGGCGCGTCGTGTCGTCGGGAGTCGCGATCCCCGCAGTCCGTCGTCGTGGAAACGAGGGCGAAAAACGCAAGCAGACGCAAAGGTCGTCGTTGTCGGGGCATTCCGTCCCGGCTCGGGTCTGCTTTGGTTTCCACGGACTGCGTGGCTGCAGATGCAGCAGAACTGGCATCCGCTGCGTCCCCCTCTGCTGCCGCGCCACTGCCAGGATTGCGACAAGCAACAATGCGACACTTTTACGAAGTCGTCGGGCGGAAATCGAGGGACCACTTTTGACGACGCGGTAAACGCGCCAGTCGGAGACACGCTCCCGGCACCGTGCGGGGCCATTGATGCGACATCCAAAGCGCACGCTGCCCGCACTCACCCACGTCGGGCGGCTTGTTGATGAGCATGGTGTGCATCGCCATCAGGTTGGGCCCGCAGAACGACGTGGCGTAGTCCAGAATCTGCGACGTAAGACGGTAGACCCGAGTGGGTTGCACGGTCACCCCCAAAAGATGACCTGCCCCCTATTTTTGGCCCAATTTGCTATTTACGATGGCCCACTCTTAGTAATTGCGGGGCCCTGGCCCATGGTGACCTCAGCAGAAATGGTGTCGCTGAGCCACGACGGGAGATGAGCGAACGTTGCCGACTGGGAAGGACAGCCATCTTTAATTGCGATCGCAGGGAGGGGGACTCCCTGCGATAGCAAGTTTTGCACGTCACGAAATCTAAAACTGGCATTTTCTTCAACTTCTTTTTATCGCACACTGGAAGTTAGCTCGCTCTTCTTTTTCACCCGATTTGCTTTCGATTTTAGGTGGGCTATCTTTCGGGGTATTACGGTATGCGGTCCGGACTGGATGCCAAAGTTTCGGAACAAACCGTTGTATTATTAAAATGTTGTAAATGATTTTCGAAAATCTATCGACAGAAAAATGGGTTCCGTCCTTGGTAGTTGGCGCTATTCGGCCCCGTGTATACGGGGGCTTTGTCAGCCACCATTTCACCGTTGAAAATTAAAAAAAAAAATGCTAATAAGCTTTTAATATTAGAATGGTTCATTCTGTAGCTAGCATTTGGCTATATATATGGTTTATTTCTGCAAAAAAAAAAAATATATATTTTTTTTTTTGGGAGAGGAGGGGAGGGGGGTGGGGGGGCAAGGGTGCTGGCCGTACACAATTTACATTGTTTTTTTTTCACCTAACAAATAAACTATGCGTCACAAAACACCCAGTCTCTCTCCCAAATGTAGCGCTAGCAGTCGGTGCGAGATGACAAATTTTCGGAGCTGGTCCTTTCGACCTCAGATGGTTTTTCCACCTCAAGGTGAAGGTGAAACCGATTCACCTCTCCTCCATGCTCCCGAAATGCGAGAGAGAAAACAAGTGGAAAGGAGGTGACTACCAACATAAATCGCGTCTCACGCCGTAAATATTGCTAAAAAAAAAATAAAAAAAAATAACAAATTTAATTTTTTTTGACACGAGTTTCCCAACCAGACTGTTTTAAAGACTTTTTTTTTTTCTTTTCAGGGGCCCTTAAGATCAAATGGGTAAAGCTGCATTGTCATTTTTCAAAACTGAGCAGGCTTTATTACAGGAACTCGCGCGGGTGGTGGCTCACTGTTCTACTGTTGTCGTAGTTGCGGCCCACCAACTTTAAAGCTTCCTCACAGCACACAACTCCCCCGCTTTTTGAGGTACCACTGCATTACCACGCGTGAAGGCCAGACAAAACACAAAGATAGCTATACTGTCACAAAAAATAAAGCAGAAAAAAAATCTCGACGCTGTAAAATTAGAGCAAAAATCAAAATCTAATATCTATTAAAGGTTTAACAAATTCGTGCTATAGAACCAGATGCCGAAGGAAAAAAAGTATTATATTTGCTAGGCCGCTTTATCTTGCAGCGTAGTCCAAAGAAAGCAGCAGCCTATCCTCGGGGTCATGAGAAGTCATCAGTCCGAATTCGTAGCTCCGTCATTCGGAGAAATGACATGACACACCGCACACTAACACGCAAACCACACGCCGAACCTGGAAATTAACTTGACTATCCATGTGCCTATGCGTAATGAGAATAGGAAGGCTTGTCTCTTCGGAGTTTCTGACGTTCCGTGCAACGAAGAGATTAATCTAATAAGGAATTGCATCGGATGCCACCTCGACATGCAAAGCAGAAAGCAAGATGGGCCGTCATCGCATACGTGAGCGACTCGATGGAGGAAAATTTCACAAAGTGAGGGAGACTTCGCCAAAAATAGGGAAATTTTAGGCGTCCAATGCCCGCCTGGTCTGCGCTATACAGGCGGTCGCTCTCTGTCCGAAGGCCCTATTTCAGAACGTCCATCGTCTCCTCAAGATCCTAGCGATTCTGCCCGAAACAACGGCGGAAGCTGAGCGCTCGTTCTCTTCACTACGACGGTTGAAAGCATGCCTGAGAGCGTCCAATTCGAATGAGCGACTGCTCGGTCTTGCGCTTTTGAATGTTCACCGCGACATTGAAGTTCAAGCAGAGAATGTCCTGGATATTTTTTGCCGTGAACGCAGGCGGCTGCATCTTAATGTGTAGGCGCTTATAAGTGAGTTGATAAAGAGAGCCTGTAAATTGCTTTCTGAAATAACTAGTCACAGTTATCTTTTTATTCGCGGTAATTTCTAGTCGAAAGCACGTAATTCTGATCAGCACCCGTTGCGTACAGTGCAATTGTTTTTACAATTCATTTAATATTCCTTACATCACTGACACTGTTTTATATTATCAACATGTGTTTGATTTATTGTGTTCACTTTGGTTTGATTGAACTGTGTAATTCAGTAAAAATAGTTTGGTATACTTTGCCTTGAAATCGCCATCCTTCAACCCACAAATGTTTCGAAATATCCGTTCTCTATATACTGTGATCAAGTTTCGCATCCCATCGAATAAACATGAATGAAGCAATATTGCATATTTTATTAATTTGAGCAATTTTCACCCTACAAACATTTTTTTCCCGAAAGCAGGTAAGTTGGAGATAGTCCGCGCTTCCCCGTTGATCCGTGCCTCGTGCAAAACCGACTGCGTGAGCAGGGGAGCGAGCGGGCCCCGGTGGGGAGGGGGGGGGGGGGGGGTAGCTTTGACATTTCGTCATAGAGTTATTACAATAAACGCTAGAGGCTCAGCTGGCGCTAGTGTCTACGGGACTTGCGGTTGCAAATTGAAGCAGACAGCATGCAGTCTATTTTTCCAGCCTTCCTGTGTATTCCTATAGGAAAACGCGCGTGAATTTTGTCTCTTCGCCGGAAAATAACATCAATAACTTTTGTTATTTCGGTTGTGCCGGATAGTATGTACCTTTATTAATATGGTGATAGTGTAATTGCTTTAGTTACAACATTTTTTCTTTACCACTGAACGATGTTAAACTTCGCTATTTTTCAGGCCCAAACCTCCGTTCCATGGCAGGTATATAGAAACGAGCGACGATTCTAAGCAAAATAACGATCGAAAGGAATGTAGAGTGTGTTCAAAGTTCGCCAGCATTCCGCTGGTGCTTATATATTGCTAATATGCCCGTTCTGTCACTATATGAAAATGACCCCGTCGTGCATCTTTACGAGTGGTTAAAAAAACGTTTGAAACGTAAAGGATAAGGTATGTGAACTACTAAAGGCGTGTTTTCTTATTATTTCCTTTGTCGGGCAGTTTTTATCGGGCACCTGTTCCCTGGCTTCTCCCTATTTGCAAAGATTTGGAGCGTGCGGGTGATGATTTGAACCCAGAACAATTAAGCATCTTCGCACATATTCATGAGCAGAAAGAATAAAGCAGTACTTATTTATTGCAAATCGGACTATATTACGTGACTTTCAATTTATTTTGATCGTCTGCAAGCGCAAGGAGTTACTTATCCAGTGTTACTTCGTAGTTCCTGTCGTCTCTCTTGGTTTTCCACATGTCCTTCGTTCGTTTGGCACGTATATCACCCATGCTGGAAAGCTTCGACGCCGTGTTCGCGCTAACAGTGTCCGACAGTGCACATAAATGCATGTACGAAGCGGTTTTAGCACCGTTTTTCATGTCAAGATTTTAAAATAAAAACGCCGTAACTGACCAATTATTTCGTCTGCGTGACTGGGAAATGTTCCAAACTGCCTAGTACGTACGAATCATTCGTGATATTTGCTTTTATAATCGAGCGCAGAGAGGAAATGCACTCGCTTTTTTCCATAGAAATGCATTATCGGAAGTCAATTTCCGACTGCTTGCTGTCTGCTTCAATTTGCAACAGCACACTAGCGCCAGTTGAACCTCTAGCGTACATTATAATAACTCTATGCATTTCGGGGGGGGGTTTCGACCCCCCAAACCCCCCCTCTGCCTACGCCACTGGAACAAACCGTCGTATTATTAAAATGTTGTAAATGATTTTCGAAAATCTATCGACAGAAAAATGGGTTCCGTCCTTGGTAGTTGGCGCTATTCGGCCCTGTGTATACGGGGGGGCTTTGTCAGCAGCCATTTCACCGTTGAAAATTAAAAAAAAAAAAATGCTAACAAGTTTTTAATATTAGAATGGTTCATTCTGTAGCTAGCACTACATTTGGCTATATGTATGGTTTATTTCTGCAAAAAAAATATTATTTTTTTTTTTTTGGAAGAGGGAAGGGGGGGGGGGGGGGGGGGGGGGTGCAAGGGTGCTGGCAAAACACAATTTACATTGTTTTTTTTTCCACCTAACAAACGAACTATACGTCACAAAACGCCCAGTCTCCTCCCAAATGCAGCGCTAGCAGTCGGTGCACGGTGTAGGAAGGCTCTTTAGGTGTGGAGACTCCTCTCCTGGCCCCGTCGGAACGGCGAACACATCACGTCCCCTCCTTTCCTATGTTTTCTCCGCCTGCCCCTAGAGGGCGCCAAAACGTTCAGGCCGTCCGGTCGCCGGCCCTCCGCCAGAACGTGGGCTAAGTCACCCATTGCTTACGCCGCCTCATATTGTTTCCAACTTTTTTTTTTTTGCAATCGTGAATTGAGCATAAAAGAAATGTAAAAACTAAAGATCCGAATTCGGAAATAGCCAAACATTTGAATGAATGCGCCGACTGCTCTCCAGCCTTGGGAAACGTAAACATTTTAGAAAGGGAAAAAACCGACATGAAAATATTAGTAAAAGAGACGATCAGGATTAAGACTTCTGCCGATTGCACCAGTCACATGCTCGGTCGTTGTTCTCTCCGAATTTAAGGCGCCTCGTAGGGGATTGTCTTGCATGCGGTTCGGATCGCATGAGAATGCGACACTAGTTCAAAGGAAAAAAACCGAGATGCAAAGAAGCAGTCTCGAGAAAAGAAGAAAGAGTCCCGACTGTGTGACTCGTAATGTCAAAAAAAAACTCCAAAAGGAGCTTTAGAGTGTGTCATACATTAAACAATGTTTTAACAGCGTTTTTTCTACAGCGATTTTTTTTAAATTTTTTTAAAGTTTTTAATGATATTATTAATATACTTATATCAGAAGTGCCATTAATAAAACCGGTTTGCTTTCCTTGGCGACTGTGGTTACCATAAACGTTTGCTGCAAACTGCTACATGCAAATGTAAGTGTACTAACAAAGCGAACCTTTCAAAGAATGCTGCTTTCATTAACCTCTGCGTGCAAAATGTGTAACTTCGTGCCAATTCGACCAGCAGTTCAATTTAGCAGGACTCAAAGGCTGCCTTAAAATGTAAAAGAATAATCACGTAAGCTGCCCCACATGTTGAAAAAAAAAAAATTTTTTTTAATAGTCCAGTCGAATCAACGGGAATTTGCGAACCCAATATATATATATATATATATATATATTTAGAAAAGTCACGTGAACGGTGCTTAAAACAATTCAGTTCCGTATTATCTGTTAACAAGGTTTGTGTTAATCATTCTTTATTTTTGTCCATTCTTTTTTTTCTTCTTTCGGTAGCACTCAAGTTATCGTTTACCTGTGGTACAATCAAAGTTTATTAATTTTACAAACGCTTACCGACGTTAGTATCGCGCTACTGAGGAAACAAACGACGGAATGTAAGCTAGGCTAGAAATTATCTACAGGAGAGGGATATTTCTTTTTCACTCGTAGACCGCCGCGTAGGCTGGTATTAGGGAGTTACTCTTGTTTGCCCGTCTTCCATTTTTCGGGTTATGAAAACTTCAGTGTGCTGATAGAGATGATAGTTGGATGGCCCCTCCTACATACCACATCGTACGCGAACCAGTAGCCACCGGAAAGCAAGCTGCACGCCAAGCAGGCAGCTAGCACAGGCGGCCCGGTTCGCTGCCGGATGGCCTGAAACTTACGGCGCCATCTGGGGGTGGCTTCGCGAAGCCAAGCGCGCGGGGTGTCATTATCTGGTCGCGGCGGAGAGCGGAGTCTCTACACCTAAAGAGCCTTCCTACATTGTGAGTCGGTGCGAGATGACAAATTTTCGGAGCTTGCTATTATCCGACTCAAAAGTTATAAGCTATCTTTGGAAATTTTCAATGGGAAAATGGTGGTCAACGAAGCCCATGAATATTTGGAGATGAATCGCGTCGGTAATTGGAAACAAGCCCCGTTTTCCCACTCAAATCTCCAGAAAATCGATAACGCCTTTTTAACGAGACCACGGTTAATTCTGAAACTTTGGCGTCTGGTCGGGACCGCTAGCACTACACAAGAATGGAAACTGAGCCTTCGGCGATGTGTTGTTCATCTTTGCGGTGACAAAAAAACATTTCACTGTTTTCAGGGACACACTGTACAACCCAAGTGCCGTCTGCTCTGGGGAGTGAGCTGCACCGAATGCCCCCGGCTAGCGTGCAAACACGGTTCAGAATCGCGTTGTTCCGTTAATTTCAGATGCAAATGTGCAGATTTAGATGTGCAAGCTAGCGTGCTATGTCATACTCGATAAAGAGATTAACACAATTTTGCTACAATATCTGCTGTGCAAATAAAGAAAGAAAACTAAAAAGTTTGTAAACAAAGCGTAGGTGAATGTGGTAGAGCCGCATCAGCTTCGTACTGATCCGAGCCTTTGGCGGCAATGATTGGCGATAAAAACAAAACAGAGTACTTGCCAAAAAGAAACCGCTTCGCCCGTTTTGGACGTTTCATAGACGAAGTATGAATAGCACACCCTTTTCCGTATTTCCGGTTTGAGGGCTTTTCGGTACGAAGCTGTGTTGGCGTGGCATGAGCGAGTGCAAACATTCCTACCCATAAGGACGCTAGATCCTGGTAATTCCATTAAGCTACCATGACCTAGATTCAGCTCGCGAGACATCGCTTTTGTGACCATTGTGGAAAAGTCACTATTAAGTAACTTTTAGAGCCCAGTTACTAAAAGTTACCATTAAGTAACTTTTCGAGCCCACAGGAAGCTCTCAAAAGAGCGCAAGCACCACGTGACTAGTGGTCAACCACGTGACTGCTGGTAGCCACTTTGCCGTGGGCACCAACTACAAATTTGTTTCGCACCGTAAATAAAGCTCTAAAAAATTTTTTTTTTTCTTATAAGATTATTTCATGACATCCTTTTTCCATCCAGGCTGTTTAAAAAAAATATTCATACCTTTCCTTTGCTTATGTCTTTAAAGAGTACTTAGATCATTGCGGAGGTTTGTGGGTGCGAGTGGACTGCCTGGTGTGGCATGCGACGTAAGGACCCACCTGCGGCAGGGTGCAGTAGCCGAAGAGGACGTCGTCCATGTACAGCTCCTGCAGCTTGTTGATGACCCTCTCGTCCGACTTGGCATCCAGCAGGGCGACGTCCTTCATCACCACCAGGCCGGGCACCTTCACCTTCCCGTCCGCAATGCTCTGAAAGCGGTTCCTGCAAAAGACGCACCCGTCGAGTCAGGGTCCAACCAAAACTCTTTGTTTTAAGCTGCTCCAGTACCATTCTCTCCCCCTCCTTTCCCCCTCTCTTTGTTTCCCCCTTGCCTCGCTGGGCTCTCGGGAAATCGCTTATGTGGCTCCGGTAGAGTTCCTCGGGCCGTGCTTTCTTTAATGCGGACGCGGTTTTGTAGTATTTAATTATAAAAACTGTGCAAAATGAGCCGAAAAAAAAAAAAAAAGTCGCCGTATACTTTACATATGAGGAAAAGTGTACTCTTTCTCTATTATAAAACACTGATATTATACAATACCTATGTTGTCTCCTGCACCCCCCAGTGTAATGCCCACAAGGTAATGTAGGTATCGAATAAATAAATAAATAAACAATCTGCCATTGAAGCAAGTCAGTGGAGAATATAAAAAAAAAAACACCAACAAAGCAGCACAGCATTTCCAAGAGTGCGACCCACTTGTAAGTTTCCAGGTCTTTGGAGCCCACGAGGCCTGGTATGACTATGAAGCCATTCTCCTCGTAGAAACGACGCTGGTCATCCGAGAGACGGGTGCTGTCCAGGGTGTAGCGGAAACCGCCGCTCGACTGATTGGCTCCAATCTTCTTGTTCACTTCGTCCAGCTGTGATCGGGCAGGGAAGATTGGTCACACTAAAGGAGCAGCACGGGGCAGTCGTAATTTCGTAATATGTTTTTACTAACAAACGAGCAGAGGTAGAAATTATAAAGAATAATATGGCTGAATAGTTGGCAAAACAATGTACGGACGACGGTAATGGGGATTTGTTTAGTAGTCGTGCGCTACGACATAGCACTCTGCGTGGAATGTCATGATTGATATTTATTGATATTGTCACGAATGCCAGGCAGAAAGACAATGAATAATGAAAGAAACTATATGTTTAATGGGGCAAACTTGAGCCAACGAACAAAAGAAAAAGAAGAGCGTCAAGGTATCGGCGGGACAGCTGGCTTGAGCGAGACTGACTCGGCAAGGCCCTCGAAACTCCTTATCTTCAACACTAATCTAAAAAAAAAAGAAGAAACACTGCTATTTACGAGTGCATTTATTTTTATTTTTTAAACAATTCAGCAAACGCTGAAGATATATATTCTGGACGTAATCGCAATGCACGGACAGGTTATCTGGAATGTTCGAGTGTCGGACATTCAAGGTAAGAGTAAACATGACACTTCCAAAAAAATGGAGTAGAATCAATCGATAAACATTATCTCAAATGCCGGGCATCGAACCCCTGATGCCTGCGTGGGAGCCACGTGCGTTACCTCTTGGCCACGGACGCGGTATACACAGTGAAAACCCAGGTGGAAGCGGGAAGATTGGGTGCACGTAAGAATGTATAATTTCAGCTTTAGCTTTTGCAACTTAGGCTTTTCTGAACCATCGTGTTGACCTTACGAAGACGGCCTAAAGCTGAAGTCGCGAAAGTGAATCGACGACTTTATTTTACAGAAGTAGCGAAAATGTGCGGTAGCCTTTCAGTGCTTTTTTCTTAAAACAAAAATGCTACATTTCGTTATGGATGCACCTACGTAAATGAAAGAAAATGTAAGAGCAATAACAAGGAAGATGCAGGCAAGCTAGTGCAGCTTTCAACATTTTGGAAACCCAAGACCGAGGAACAAAATGAGAACGACAGACATGACACGCACGCACGCAGGTTTCTATCTCAGCCGTGACGTCTATTTCCCCCTTCCTGGCTCATAAGCAAAACCCACAACTGACCTTCAGACGGGAAAAAGCGAGTCATTGTTGCACCAAAGCACTGAAATGTCCACACACAACCGTAGCCCTCCCAAGTTTGCAACCCTGAAAAGTACAGTTTTTCGAGGCCGTGAACTCGGGAGGGCTGTTGCGCGGACAAACATTTGGGTGCCTTGGTGCGATGACGATTTACTTGGCACAACCGAAGGTTGGTCGTGAGTCTTCCTTATAAGATAGGAAAGAGTTTAAATAAATGTTGCAGCCGAGATTGAGACCGTATGTGCCGTCCCCCTCTTGGTCTCGGATACCCAAGACGTAAAACAAAAACAATAAGATGCTTTTATTTGGGGTGCTGCAACTGAAAACGACCCACAAGAAGGGTACTCCTAGTGGGTTCAGTTGCGGCACTCTGAATAAGAACGCACCTTTCTGCTGCTTGGAATAAAATATCCGGCACCTTCCTACTTCAATTTCCACTGGACCTAAGGCCCGTTCACACAGTTGCGACTGTTTAGGAACTGTGTGTTTTACAACCTCTTGATCTCTTGGAATGGGAGAGAACGCGCTACTGCCACCTTTTGTTTGGCTGTGCAACACTTAGCAATCCTGTATATTTAATTTTTTTTTTTCATCATTTTTTTTTTTTGTTGCTTGAAAGACTTTTGTCATATAATAAACAACCATTTTTCGTGGGTAGTTTTAATCTCCCAAACACCGCAGAACCTTCGCTCTAGTGAAATCCAGTTCCAGGGTTACCACATAGATGGTGCCAACACGCTAGTGCGTTTTCTTGTCGTAAGAGATCTTAAGAAGATTTAAGGCACACGGTCCTAAAAAGTCGCAAGTGTGCTACAGGGTTTTTAAAGTCTAGAGACTGCTGGTGACTCTCAAAAGCCGCCGATCACGACCAATGTCGGCGGCTTTGGACTCTGCCCGACAAATGCAAGTTTGTCCAAAACAGCAGTCACGGTAACGGTTACTCACAATGTGCTTGTCCTCAAAGACGTTGATCAGCTGGGACATGGCGCCCCCCTTGAGATGGCCAACTATGGTCTTAAGCCGTTCTTGGGCCATGTTGCCTACGAGACAGGAAACAATTCATGCACGATCCAGAACTAGGCCGATTCCACAAGCAATAATATGCAAGCGAGAGAATGAAGCGTTCGACATTGTCTTCTCCGCTCTTCGTGGGAGCGGGAAAATATGACTCCCTGTCGCAATTACGAGTATACCGGCAGACCACCGTGCAATTACGCGTGCAAGTTCCAATACCTACCTGGCAGCGAAATTCGGTTCAAGTGGTCAGCACACTTCCTGCAACTCTGAGACAGTTCGCAGCCACAATCGTTGAACCTAATCTCGAGCTCAAATGCCCCGAGTGCCCCGCCATGCTGCGACACAGAGCTCGTGTTCCACTGTACAGTGGCATATGTGCCACCCAAACTTGCACTTCTTGGCCACCAGCAGCGCTGACCGGCTATAGGTCATTACAATAATTTCAGCAAAAGCCTCTACACACATTTGCATTCATTGACCATAGTCACGGATAGGATAAGAATGGGGGGGCGTCTTTTTCAGATGACCGGCACGCGCATGTTGCCTTCCACCGTGTATTGGCTCCGCATGCCCGCTCGAATCTCAAGAAACGCCGAAATGTTACCGAACCTTGCGCCAAGTGCGAGACAACTGAAGGACCTCACCACCGTTCTCAATTTGTCACCAACTACAGCTAATCAAGGTAGACTACTCGGCAAGCTGCAGGGGACAATTCCACCCAGGGTTCACGCCC
The DNA here is from genome assembly GCA_013358835.2 of Ixodes persulcatus. Classification (NCBI taxonomy): domain Eukaryota; kingdom Metazoa; phylum Arthropoda; class Arachnida; order Ixodida; family Ixodidae; genus Ixodes; species Ixodes persulcatus. Next base: position 382,014 of record JABSTQ010010774.1, on the reverse strand, counting down.
ACCAACAAGCACAAGAAGCCTGGAAAGAATGGAGATGTTATTTCCGGAAAAGGGAGAGACAGACTGACCTACCAAGTCTATAGGTTATCACCGACCGAGCAGCAGCCAAAGGCCGTACGGCGGCAAACCACATGGCTGGTCAGCTAGGCTTGCGTGTCGGTCAGACAGCCTTCCCTCTGCACGAGCAACCGAGACCGCGTCACACCAACGTCAAAGCACCCACGCCCAAGCAAGGAGTCAAGTCAAGGTCGTGTCAGGGACCATTCCACCGTCACCTTTGTTGTTGCCATGTTGTTTTTATATTTATTTGGCAGTACACTCTAGGCAGTTAAGTCAAGAATAGTAGGACAAGCTGCTCCCACAAAACCCTTAACTCTCTCTATAGTTTAGCGGCGCGATTGCTAAAGAAGAGGCAAGTAAAAAGGAGAAATCCACCGATCATGGAGAGCAGAGAGCTTTCTGAGAGGGGTTACACAATTCCTAACCTGCAACAGACTATAACTGTGAAACTTTGGATTCGTATTAAAATCCCCACGGTAACCAAGGTACTCGTCAATCCTACGGGACACCGAGGCATAACCTTACCTTTTGCGGCGAGGAAGAAACTCCTTTTGGCGTCCTCCTCTCCCAAAATGCAACGAAGGCTGAATTTTCAGCGTTTCTCTTGCACATCATTTGAAGCTACAATTGGAGTATCTTTGTGGGTCTATGAAAATTTTTGCTACACTTTTGATGAAAATTAGGAGGCAAAGGCAGAGGTTGAAATGGTCCCTGACAAGTTTTGAAAAATGTTAGTGAAGCATGCTTTGGAAAACGTTAGTAACCATTCAAAAGCAGCACCAACAAGTCGCAAAACCAACCTCGATGCCCAATAAATTTCTACATAGACTGAGGAGCCATGTGAAAGGTAAGGAAACGGTGTTAGTGCTGGAAACATTGAGTTGAAATTAATGACGAGACAGACATGCTAACGCTCAGAGCTGCAAGGGGCTCATGAGTAGAAGTAAAAGAGCCATCTTCTGCGTCTGAGCTGCCCACACCAGACTGTCATCATATCCGACAGCCCCGTGGCGCACTTACCACACAACCATGGTTTCAGCAAATCACTATGAAGCACAGTTTTCACGAGGTGCAAAGAGGCTCGACAACACTTTAGGTTCTACAGATGTGTTTCCTATTTAAAATCCAGAATTCGGTGGTTAGGGGGATAAATCAAGAGAGCAAAGCTAAGATAAAAACTTTCAGCCTTTCCACTCTGGTGAAGAAGGAAGTACCAGCGGAGCTGTACTATGGTGGGACGACTTCAAGGACGACGCGTAGACGACGACCTCAAGGACGACGTCTAGGACGACCTCGAGGACGACGACTAAGACGACCTCAGGAACGTCTAGGATGACCTCAAGAACGACATTAGGACGACGCCTAGGACGACCTCAAAGACGACCTCGAGGACAACGTCTAGGATGACCTCAAGGACGACCTCAAAGACGACCTCAAGGATGACGTCTAGGACGACCTCAAGGTTAACTTCTAGGACAACATCGAGGACAACCTCTTGGACGACCTCAAAAACGATTTCTAGGACGACCTCAAGGACGACGTCTAGGACGACCTCAAGGACGACTTCTAGGATGACACCTAGAGAAATTCAGCCTTTCCACTCTGGTGAAAACCAGAGTGAAAGGATGGAACGGTTGCCGCCATCTATGAGCGACAGCGGCAACCAGACAACTGGCACGCCGGTTGTCTGGTTGCCGCCATCGCTCATATGTGGCTGTAACTGTCCAGAGTTTTGTGTCGAGATTTGTTTGTTCACGGACACGAAACTGGGGAAACTAGACCTTAACAGCTCCGCTGTAAAAAGTGAGCTCACAAAGAGGTATTTGATTGAAATATTGCTTGTACAGCTAATGCCCTAAAGCTCCAAATAAGGAATTATCTTCACTTCAGTTGGCGCATGAAGATAATGCTATGGAATCTCCGACTTGCAATTGCGGTTTGATCGATCTCGGACATTTTAATGCCGATGAACTACTCTTAGGACCCCATAGATACACGAGGCTATTCCTCACACCTAATAATTGTGCTTAATATATTTTAAATTGATTACTTAAAAATTCCTCCATTTAAAACTTGCATACATTTTGTGATTAACTATGGGCTGCCGCGTAATGTGGATGTTGGTTGCGGTGCTCCTTCAGGGATACAATTCTGTTGTGCTCGGCGCATGGCAATCTGTCTGCTTTGCCATTAAAAAAAACATTATTTTCACGTTGCTCCCTCATTATTTTATGTTGCTCCACAAAAGGCAAAAAAACTAGGAATAGGTGTCATAGACAAAAAATAACTGAGCTCCTGCCTCAACTGCTAATGACTTCAAAGAGGCATGACAAAGACTCCGCAATCAAAGTCGTTCTTGGCAGACGAACAAATATATGAAGCCACTTTTCTGAGCGTTTCGACAGCTGTACAAATCCATCTCTATTTTTAACGTCAAGACCATCCTTCCTTGAATTGTTATAATTGTGCAGTACAAGACAAAAGCTAGCTCCAAATAAAAAAAAATTAATAATAATCATAGCTAAAAAAAAAAAATGTAGAGGGGGAGTGGGTTGGTGACGTTACGGTTCAGCCCCGGAAAAAGTACGTGCTATGACGCGCAGCCGGCTGCGCAGCGTTCAAGCGTGGAATTATACGGAGTATAATTTGAACCGGCGCGGCGAACAAAGGACAGCATTAAAATTAAATTTCTCCTCTTCCGTGTATCGCGCATAGGAAAATGGAACAAGCAGACATGCGTGGCGGTGCCCCAGCCTCGTAACGAGCGCAGAATTTCGTTTTTCTATCGGGATAAGACGAGTCTGAAGCGATATGCTATTCCTCTCGTTTCTCACGCTTTTAACCTTAATTCGTAGCTAGTCATGTATTTCGCGGGTGATGACAGCAATAAACAGCTCGACGCAAAGCACTGAGCACAGAATTCCCGCGAAAAGCTTTGTCAGTTCCGTTTACCTTGCGCGAGTTTTACGTCTGACCAACTTGGACCCGTGAAAAGTGCGAAGTGCGGTCCGAAATGTAGAAACCATTCTAGATGTCGCGACAACTACGCCAATCAATCATTTGCGTCGTTAATTTTGGCGACGCGATCGCTGGAAACCGAGGGCCATGTCTTGTCGGCGGTTGCATGCGTTGTGTGGTGACCTATATTATTTTTATTTTCCCTTTGAAATGTCATTGACCGGCCTCGATCGTGACATTTCCGGCTGGAGTCACCGTTCTCACCTGTTGCTACTTTCGTCGCACGAAAGTGAAGAATATCTATGTGCCATTCGGGTTCACCTAAAACGACCCCACTGCGTACTTTTGTATCGGTATCAGATTAGCTAGGCAGACAACAACCGAAGGTGATCGGTAGATGCTGAGCGGTTCTGGAACTCACCGTTGATCGGTGAAGAACGCAGGTGTCAAGGTCGTAGTTGCGTGTTGATCGCGAGAAGAGTGGTCAATCGTGAGCCGGCGTCCTTGTAGATCGTGAGCTGACAGACTGCTCGGTCAGGAATGCCCACACAAGGAAAGTCCCGCAGGAGATGAGGAACGAGCGGACATTGCGCAAAGGCGCAAAAAATGGCAAAAACGAAACTCGAGCAGTGTGTTCGATTCTTCTGTTTTCGTGAGACAAAAACACGTTAAATTACGTCATCTAAGCGCATATCTATTAAAATCTTTACAAGACACTCAATAAAAGTAAATTAATGAATGTTATTTGCGTTATTTGTAGCAAGACAAAGCTGATCTGGTAGTAATAAAAGTTGCAATATGAAAAAGTTAAATTCTTACAAACATGTAATAAACGAACGCATTAGACGCTAGCGTCCTCTGCGCGACATTTAATGCACTTATTTTATTTTTAGTTAGCCTATATCCGTGCTAAGCTTTCAAAGCCTTAGAAAAACTGTACTTAACTCTTTTATACGCTTTAAAAATGCCATGAATAAGGTTAAAGATTCTCAACATAGGGTGGGATGCCGGACTATGATGCTTGATGGATGCTGTACCGTTTATAACGGGCGGTAGCTCGCGCTACCTAGCCTAAATACCAAGAGTATAATTGATCACTTTTGCTTCTTCTCTGCATTTTTTAATTATTACCAGAAAGTGTGGGATAACGCCGGAATAAACTTTAAAAAATTAAGTCGGGCAAAAAAGAAAAAAATCTTAGGGCGGCCAACCGCGCCAGCACAGCAAAGCCGGCAGAGCTGTTGGAGCCTGGCGTCACTTCCGGCCAACCGGAAGTCTGGGGACGTGGTTGAACAACATGGCTGGGGCCAAGTTTCAGTACGACGAAAGCGGCGGCACTTTTTTCTATTTCTTGCTCTCTTTCCTCGCGCTCGTGGTCATCCCGTGCACCTACTACTTCTGGCCCAAAGAGGAGCGCCCCGCCGACGACAAGAAGGGCCGACGATGCCGCTGCATCCACTGCATCGACAAGAGTTGCCGGCTGCGAGTCAACGAGCCGTGGCGCCGCACCAAGCAAAATGTCATCCGCGTCCTCTTGGTGCTCGGCTGGGCCGCGATGCTCGCCACGGCCTACAAGGTAGCCCACCTCGAGCACGACTTCGTCAAGTGGGACCCGTTCGAGATCCTGGAGATCGACCCAGCGTCGTCGGAACGCGACATCCGGAAGGCGTACCGCAAGCTCAGCCTCATCTACCATCCCGACAAGGAGACCGGAGACGAGCAGAAGTTCATGCTCATCGCCAAGGCGTACGCGGCGCTGACCGACGAAGAGGCCCGCAAGAACTGGGAGACGTATGGTAACCCGGACGGGCCGGGCGCCACGTCGTTCGGCATCGCGCTGCCGTCCTGGATCGTCGAGAAAGAGAACTCGCTGTGGGTGCTCGGACTCTACGCGGCGGTCTTCATGATCGCTCTGCCCGTGGCCGTCGGGGTCTGGTGGTACCGGTCCGCCAAGTACGGCGAAGACCAAGTGCTGTTGGACACGTCGCACCTCTACCTGTACTTCATCAACAAATGTCAGACGCTGACTCTGCGGAGGGTCATCATGATCCTCGCCGCCTCGCTGGAGTTCGAGAAGAGTCACAACCCGGAGGTAGTACTACGACCCACCGACGACGTGGAGCTGCCGGCGCTCATCAAGCAGCTGCCCAACTTCAACGAGAAGAACAAGGAGCGGCCGCTCTGCTACGAGTACAGCATCAAGGCTCGTGCGCTCATCTACGCCCACCTGCTCCGCATTCCCCTGAGCCCCGGCCTGGACGAAGACCGCCGGTACGTGCTCCGCAAGTGTCCCGCGCTCCTCGCCGAGTTCGTGCACTGCGCGTCCCAGCTGACCATGCTGGGACTGGCGGGCCGCATCTCGCGGATCCCCAAGCTGGAGACTCTGGAGGCGGCCATGCGACTCTGCGCGCTCCTGGTGCAGGCCCAGTGGGAGCACAGCCACCAGTTTCTCCAGCTGCCCCACGTGACGGAAGACCTGCTGAAGCACCTCAGCGGCCGCCGGCGCTGCATACGCAGCCTCCACCAGCTATGCGCGCTCCCTGCGGACGAGCGACGGGCACTGTTCAGGAGCCTCAGCGATGCCCAGTACGATGACGTTCTGCACTGCCTGGAAGGGATGCCGCTCATCGAGCTGAGCGTCCGGACAGAGGTGCTAGACGACGAAGACGAAGGAGTCATCACGGCCGAGTCAATTGTGACGGTCACGGCGACGCTGAAGAGGAAGCCGCTCCTCTCCAATGCTCGGGAAGGACCGGTGCAGCCGGAAACGGAAGAACCGTCCGGCGCGGAAGACGGCGAGACGTCTGCGGCTGGCGACGCCAAGGAGGTCAAGGAGAACTCGCCGCACGTGCGGAACAACAAGCCCAAGGGCTGGGAGAAGTCACGGAACAAGAAGAAGGGTGGCAAGGGTGCCAAGGGAAAGAAGAAGGGGCCACCGCAGGGCAAAAAGGGTGGTAAGCAACAGGTCGCAGAGCTCAAGGAGGAACAGCAGCCGGCCACAAGGGACGAAGAAGAGGCGGCGCCCGAAGACGACGAGGAGAGTAACTCGGAGGACAGCGAGGATGAGGGCCAACGCAACCACCAGCACCACCGGCAGAGCCAGCAGAACCACGTGTCCGGCAACGCCAAGTCTGCGGTCGCCGAAGAGGAGGATGACGACTGGCAGAGCATCCAGCACAAAGTGTCCAAGAAGGACAAGAACCTGGAGAAGAAGTCGCGCAGGTCGCACGGCGTCCACTGCCCCCTCTTCCCCGAAGACAAGCAGGAGTTCTGGTGGGTGTACCTGGTCGACAAGAAGCAGCGGAGTCTGGCCACGGTACCCTTCCTGGTCACAAGCCTGGTGGACGTGGAGGAGGCTGTGCTCAAGTTCACAGCCCCGTCTCGGCCGGGCGTGTACAACTACACGCTCCAGGTGCGCAGCGACTCGTACCGCGACCTGGACGTGTCACAGAACCTCCGGCTGGACGTCAAGCCGGCCCAGAAGGTTGTGGAGTCGCATCCGCAGTGGGACATTTCGGAAGACGAAGCGGATCGGGCGGACGAGGAGGACAGCGCCGTCGAAGACTCTGACCTTGCGGCCAGTGAGGGTTCCGAGTACGAAGACTGACGGGCAACCGACATCGCTCGCTCCATTGCCTTTTGAAGACGCCGTCGCCACTACTACGGATCAGACTTTGGACGCTTCCTGGGGGGGGGGAAGGGGGGGCTCGTGCTCGGTTGCTCTGCCGCTGCATTTTTAGGGAGGCGTCCGTCTGCCAAACTTCATTGGGTCGCCGGCAGAGCGTCGAGGGACGAGCGTGGGACTTGATGCCGATGGACGATATTTAACGACGGGGGTGGGGGGGTCGCGGCAGCTTCGATCTCGTGTTCGGATCTGCGAGACATCTTTCGTTCGGTTGATCCGGAGGAAGATCCGCTCGTGCGGCGACAACGGGGGAAGGGGGGGGGGGGGGGGAGGCGACCTTTGGAGGACTCTAGGATTTTGGGCGCAACCTCCCACCAACGATCGTCGGCATTATTTTTGTATTAAAAGTCGTTTTTTCAAAGGGTACCTTGTGGTCACGTTCGAAATTGCTCCGGCAAGGACATGCTACTGTTTAACTTCAGGTACAAAACGAACGTGTTGGTAACAGTATCCACCATAGAGAAAGTAACACAGAGAAGGGGACGGACATCTTTGTTGTCCGTCCCCTTCTCTGTTACGTTCTTCATGGTGGATAGTTAGTTTTGCTGCATTGGCTTCAGTATTCATCCAGCTGTGGCCTTTAGCAGGTCGTTTGAGGTCGCATACAAATTCCTTGTAAGGACTGCCTGTCAAATGCATTAGTGCATAAAAGTTAGTTTCCTATGCTCGTCATCTTACGAGATCCAGTATGCTACATAGACCTTTTTTCTATCTCCTTGGAAGTCGACTGTTAACCTTTGAAAAAGCATTGTTCTTACTTTGATATGACTAAAAGGCTAACATGACATACCTTGACAAGTAGCGAAATCCAGCATATGGGGTCGGCGACTGAGCTCTGCAGGATTGTACTGAAGACTGAAAGAAACTACATTAGTACAAAAAATGTCTTTATTCCAACTCCTGGTGAGCATTTTCTAAAAAAAACCACCTATACACATCCTCCTGATGTTGAAGTAGGAAGGTCCTTTCTCAACAATATGGCTGCCTTCCACGTAATCAATCATCCAGGCCGACGAACTGGCTCGTGCGATATGGCTCCGAGAGCCGTGCACAATGCAAGACATTCAGACGCTTCATGATGCATGCACACCTGCTATACTGTGTACAGGGTGTCACAAAAGAAAATTTACACTAGTCTTTTTTACCGCAAAAATAAGCTAGGCATTGCTGAACGTTCATTCTTCGCCCAAAGGTAGCGCTAGAGGTCACAACCAGATACCAAAGTTTCAGCCCGATCCGATAACTTAATCAAAAGTTAGAAGTGATTTTTCTAAAAATTTCAATGGGAAAATGGCAGCCGACAGAGTTTTCGAACATATGGGGCTCTATGGCACCAGAAACCAAAAACGGACAAAAATGGGCTCCATTTTCCCACAGAAATTTTCAAAAAAATCACTTATAACTTTTGATTAAGTTATTGGATCAGGCTGAGACTTTGGCATCTGGTTGTGACCTCTAGCGCTACCTTTGGGCAGAGAATGAGCGTATGGCGATGCCTAGTGTATTTTTGCGGTAAAAAAGACAGTGTAAATTTTCTTTTGTGACACCCTGTACAACAGCAATGTGCTTGCATCAGCATGTACACTCCAAAGATAGTTTACATGGTACAACAAACAAAGCCTTGCACCTAAGTGTGAAACAATTTCTTTGGATGACAACAGACGAATGTAAACCCCGAGACATCCACTCTAGGTCCTACCAGTACATTGATGACTATGGCGCATCGTCTGCAATCTTTTGGTACAAATCCGTGACGTCTCGAAGAGGACAGTTTGCAACACTGAGCAGTGAAAAAGTAAAGTGCTGGTGTTGGCGCTAGTGTAAATATGGTTCCAGTACAAATTACATACTAGGAATCGATGGTTCCCTTACTGCCTATCAATCTCTCCACTAGTGATACTGATAAGCTTGTAAGTGCTCAGGCCTAACCCTATCTTATCAATAAAGGTAATGTACCAAGTATGGCACTATCGTGCATTTCGTTTCCACACACCGCTTACAGATAATCTTGTGTAGATGTGAAGTTGACCGAGATTGATGTGTCGACTAAGGGGGGACGCTACCCAGAAAAAACAATTTCTGCCAAAAAAAGGTTGATTTTGAAAAATGTCACTTACATCCACCAACATCTAGAGAGTATTCCCAGAAAGTTTCATTAGTTTACTCTGCATAGTTAATTTTTTAAAATTATTTTCGGTCCCCTCATGCTACAGAAAAGGTGGAGGATGGAGCACTTTGAACACATTTTTCTCCATTCCACTTTTTGGCATAAATTTCACTTTAGAAAAACTATCGTTTTGTTATTATGTAACTTTGATCCATTTTTATGAGTTTTTCCGGGGTGAAATTTGAAGGGGAAGATAGCTATGAGCTTGTATTTTTTTATTTTTGTCATTTATCATGCTTAAAACTAAAATTATGGACAAAGGATGGAAATCTAAAACACAGCATTTGTGTTTATGTGGCCTTTTTGTAATGAAAGATATAGCTCCATAGCTATCTACTCTGAACTGTCCTAAAGCAAATTTATATGTAATTTCAAAACAAGTTTTCCCATGCAGACACGACCACTTTCATCTTTGAACATTTGCAATTGTTTTTGTACTTCACCCAGGTTACCGAAAATTTGGCACAAATGTTCTCAACGTCAACAGAAACAAGCCTCGTAAATGTCATTTAAATGGTGTGGTTCAAACATTCACTTTTTTGGGTAGTGTCCCCCCTAAGGTGCATCGAAGAAGTTTCAGAGTTTGTCTTCTTGGAATGCAAAGTTGACCTACACACTCCATGATTTCTAAAACATTGCAGATTACTAGCAGTTGTGTTCTCCTCTGAAATAAAAAGGTAACACGCACAAAGGGCCACTCCCAGGATACACACAAGAACGAGAAAGGCAGTAAAACTTTCCGTCGGGAATGGTCTTCGAGGTCACCGTAATAAATACCCCACATTAAGGCACGCTCACGCAATGGCGCTTTGCTTACGACTTCTTATGTTACATTCTGAGTCACCGTGACCAGGGGCGGATTTAGAGGGGGGGTCCGGATGTCCTGACCCCCCTCTTGATTTCTGCATGTCTAAAATTTAGGGCGTGAAACGAGGGAGAGGGGGAGGGGGTTCTTAAACATCTGGTACGCTGACCAACACCTGACCCCCCCCTCGGGAAATTCCTGCATCCGCCCCTGACCGTGACGTCTGTGCTTCGTTTGTTGTGCACAAAGCTACTCCTTGAATTGGTTGCCACACTTCATACAAAGCATACTTCACCGCGACTCACAGTCGTAGCTCAATGTAAAGGGCTGTCCAAACAGGTCGCAGCAGATGCCGCACACAGCAAAGAAAAACACATGCGCTGCGGAAGTTCCAGCGTGAAGTGTGTTTTCAGCGAGGACATCAACCACGCAAACAGCCAAACATTCCTCCTCTTCCTCATCTCCTCCCCTTCCTTGTTTTCGGGGGGTTGGGAACTAACAAAACAGTGGACGCCCTCACGACAGCCAGCAGAGTGTGAGAGTGGCTATCCGGGCCCACGTGAGGAGCACACTCCAAGCCTCCGTCCGAGAACGCAAGTGTAGGGAAGCTTTCCCCCCGGCAAAGAGAAAAACTGTGACAAAGTGGACCGGAATTGAACGAAGGCCTCCACTTCTGGTACAGCAAACGCCGTGACTGCAAAGAATGTGTCTTGTTTGGACAGCCCTTAAGGGGACGTGAGAAAACGGTAGTATGCTGTGGACGGGCCTTCATACCCCACCATGACAGAGTTCGAAAGGCACCGAAGGAGTACGACGCAGTTCGAATACGGTGCCTCGAACGCGTCTCAGAACAGTGTGAGGTCCCGACGTCGCAACAAATGACGTCACGAGAAATCTAAGGATCGCTTTCTTTTTTTTATGCGGTAAACACACCAGTCGGAGACGCATTCTAGACACCGTAGTTCGCCCGAAATCAGCGCCGTTTTTCCGGCTCCGGATCTTTCACAAACAGCAGGCACTGGTCCACTCCGTCGGACTCCGAGTCGCTCTCTTCGTCGTCGGAGTCGGTGTGGTCCAACTCGTCGTCGGAATCCAAGGTCGAGTCCGAACAACCCGTCGAATCACTCGAACACGAACTGCTGCTGTCGTCGCTGTCCGTCGAACTGGAATCTGTCGTCACATCCGTCTGCTTTTGCGCTCCCGCGGAAGCAGGCTTGGCAGTTGCCGGTCCGCTAAACTGTGGATCCAAAGCCGCAGCCAACGGATTGGAGATGCACAGCGCCCCCATGGAGGCTTCGACGGCGTTCACGGAGACGGATGTATCGGCAGATGCCTCTTGGACGGCGAGAAGTGCTCCGGACTCGAGCTCAGATAGGTCCAGTCCTACGTCTTCTTTGTGGACTTTCACCTGTTCAGACAAATCAGAAGGGAGTACCAAAGACAGGCAATCTAGTAGGTACTGAGCCTCACAAACTTTGTTATCTCTTCTTACTGTATGTATCCCCAGTCCCATAAAAAGTTGCGATAAAGGTCATTTTGGCTGAGTCAATGCTTAAAGTTCTAATGCTGCCACCTTGGGAGGAATCCTAATCATTACATGCACTGTTGTGCCACAGGGAAGTGGCTTTAGATGCATGCATGAGGAGAACACCAGATGACTTTCTTGATGCCCAGCCACAAAAAGTTTAAACGATACTCACACCCACGTGCGGTGCACGTGACCCTGTCACATGCGAGGTGGGCGGTTGGTTGTATGGGATGTGACCGTGAAGTTGCGCTCGCTTCCGTCCGGAGGGGTTCACGTGAGCGAAGCGAAGTCGAGGCGGACAAGGCCGTGGCGGCGGGGCCTTGAGGAGCAGACGACCGCGATCAGCTCATCACGGTTCGTCGTGCCTCCGGAAGGTCTTACCAAACAAAACTCGAGGAGCGGCTGTGGTGCGTGATCTGTCATCTGTGCGCGCCGGAGTACTGTGCTTGCTCCGTCTGGTAGGTTTAACGAGAGCATGACTAGAGGACGAGCTGAGCCATCGAGCAGTTTGAGTAAATGAAAGTGTGTGGCGTTGCCGAGACCAAGTTTGGGTTTTGCAGTGTGAATGGCTGCAGAAACCTTTCACGGCGAGTTTCGTTCACCAGCATGCCCCTGTTGGATTACATCCTGAACTTAGATTCTTGAACGGCGAGAGGTGCTCCAAACTCAAGCTCGGAAGCGATACTCTTAGAAACGACAAATTTCGGCCCTTTGTTGCGACAGTGACTGAACTTCATCGAAGTGGAGTTTCGTTTGCTTCAAATCTGATGACTTCAACAGTCGTGCCAGGTGTGCCCCTGCCAAGTCAAACCGAGTTGATCCAACGTTGGTCACGATACATATTCATAAAACATCCTAGTCCAACTCAACTGCATGGTTCAATGTTGGTTGCGATGCATACCAAGAACACCCTCAACCGTACTGTGAACTCGCCTGACTGTGGACGCACCACAAAATATTTCACACGGGTGTGCACAATCGCTAAAAAATTCTAAAGTATTTAAATTTCTTTTGACGCAAAACACATTTCTCAAGCAGAATGAAGTTACGCACATCGTTAGAATGCTGGTATCCACTGGCAGAATGGTAACGGTGTGTAAAAAAACATAATTTCTTCAATTCATAGTTACGACCAAATAAAAGGCAGCAGGCGCAATCGGCTGCTGCGATCATGAACAGAATCACGGCAGAACCTGGTGCCACTCAATTCATAGACACAACCATGTCCCATTCAGTGCTCACGTGTGGTTCATGTTTGAAAGGGAAATTGGCAAGGAGAATGAGAAAGAGGCGAGCGACACAGGAGGATGGCTTGGGAAAGCTACGTGGCTGACGTCATGCCTTCCCTGTGCATGCATGCCTTGGGAGAGATGCTTTCCCCTCAGTAAATTGCTGCGCTGCAAAGAAGCAGCACCATTTGCCGTAAAATACCAGGGAAGCACCAGCCTCACTTTCACTAAAAACTGGATTAATCTAGACATGGGCGCTTGTACGGACAAATCGGGCGCTTAACGTATAATTTGCAGAATTCCCAAGTTTTGAACACGTCAATAGTGGGCGCTTGTGCAGTATCTTACGGCAGATTCATTCGTCTGTGAGGAATACTTTTCCACACAGGCACTCCTGCACGGCAGAAAAGTGATCGTGCATGCAGGCACGCTTTGGATGGAATGCTTTCAATGTGGCATATTGCTCCACTGCAAAGAAACAGAGCTACATTCATCTGGGAGGAATACTTTCCCCTCAGTGCATTGCTGCACTGTACAGGGGTGGAACTCATGAAATGTACTTGGGAGCAGCCACGGGCGCAGCTGAAACAGCTGTTTTGGAGCAGTTTAGGCGCACCTAAAACCACATTCTGGAGCAGTTTAGGAGCAGCTCAGATCAGTTTTCATTGCACTTCAGCGAGGCAATTTCAATTGTGCTTAGCAGCACAGATGAACATAAGTCGTTAGGTTCCTCGGTAGATGGCATAACAGTGTAACAGATGCGAAAGCTTGAGACTTTGTGAGCCTTAGTGAGAACCAAAAAGCAAGTACCATATGTTTCTGAAGATAGTGTCCCTGATATTTTCTAAGTGCTTTCAGCTGCTCAAAATGCAAACCAGCACTGCTTATCGCACAAGCCACACATGCTCGACATAGTAATTATATGTGCTCACCATGTGACGTGCATAAGCAGCAGACGTGCAATTGCGCGGAGGAACAGGGTAACAAATTTCGAGTTTATCCTATTTCAGTTCTATCAAAACACGATTTATCTTGCGGGAATGCGGTTCCAACTTCTAATGATGAAGTACCAAACGGAATATTTTGCTCATTTGTTTTCAACTGGCTGACGTCCGGATCCCGGGCCGCAGAACCTCCGGCAGTCTGACGCTTAACGACTCAACCTCACCTCGGCCGACTTGCTTAACCGCTTATGGTTGAACAATAACAAACCAGTCGCAGGTGGTGTAGCGCTTGGAATTCGACCCCCAAGTTTTTTTGTGCGCTTCCGACTCGGGATACACAGGAAGAATAAACAGAACAAAGGATTGCAAGGCCGACCAAGCTAAACGCGCTGATTTTTGCCAATCGAGTCGAGAGAAACCGAAACCAAGACACAATACAACTTTTGGCGCACGTTTTACGATTTGGTGCATAATAGCGCGAGGTATTGGCTGTGGCGCAGTTCTCGCAACATGGCGCGGGATGGCGCAGACAAATGCGTCTGGCGCAAAATGGCGCAAATGGCGCAGCCGTTCCACCCCTGACTGTAAAGAAGCGGCAGCACATTCATACATTTGTCTTGGGAAGAACGCTTTTTTCTACATGCACTGTTGCAGCGCAGAGAAGCAATCATCTGTGCACGAATGCTTTGGATGGAATACTTTCACTGCAGCCCACTGCACTACTACAAAGAAGCAGATCTACATTAATAGATTTTACTAAAAGAGATGGCTTTTTCTGAACGCACCACTGCAGAGAAGTGACCCACATACACGGTTTCGCTCAACCTGTGCTAGTAGATGGAAAAGAGATAAAAGAACATGGCAGACAAGAAAATGCCGACGTAGGTAGTACAGAAATAGTGAATCACTTATTTAAAACTTGCATCTCGCAAATGAGGTATGCCACTGTTAAACACATACATAAAACATTTGTCAGATATAAGCACGAAACCTGAGAAGCTTGTGTGAATTATTCGCAGAGAGAAACACTCACCTGCTTCAGAGCATCTGCCAAGGAATGCAGCACTTTAGGTCTGAAATAAAGTTTTGAATTGCAACAACTTCTTTCAGCTTCATAAAACACATCCAATTCAACTCAAGATAAAACTGGAAAAAATCCAATTCAAGATGAAACCGGAAAACACTTGCCAGTAAAATTTTCACCAGTTCCACACATCTGAAAAACTCAATTATAATCACAACTACAAAAGAAAAAAAATCTGGGGCTTTACATTAGCTTCTGCAGAGTGATAAGTCAGTGGTTCTGAGAAGCCACTCCAGTTTCCTTACTAACCGCAGTTAATCAACAAAAGAATGGTTAATGCTTGTTTGGTGCAACACATCAGTGTTACTGTACTTTTGAGACACATCAAATTTAAGTATGTGAATGTGGTAGATACATTTCCAGTTTAGAGTTTAACTACCATTTAGGCCTCTCACCAGTAGGAGGTAGTGTTTTTATAGCAGCAAATGCCATATTCCAAAGGCTTCTCGAAAATATTGCACACAGTTAAACCGGTTTCCTATCTTTCTATGCATTTGTGTGTGTAAAATAGTTAGTCTTTTTAATGAAAAGTTTTTAGAATTAGAAATGCAACAAAAACTAAACTTTGACAAAGGCCAAACACCCGAGAACTGGATTTCACGAAAAAAATTAATTAATACAGTGGAATCTTCTTAATTCAAACTCGCGGATAATTCAAACTTGCATGCAGGTCCCGTCCTATGTGTTTCTAAGAAGGAAACTCCTGGTAATTCAAACTTTGCATTATGCAAACAGAGTTCTGGTTCCCCTCGGGTTCAAATTAATGAGATTCCACAGTATTAGCTCAAGAAGAGACATTATTCAACGATAAACTCCGAAGGTCCAGAACTACAACGATAACCTATGCAAGAATGGGCCAGTCGATGCTACAAGCGGCGGAACCCGAAGGCTCGAAAAACTCACTTGACGGACTGCACCCAGACAGCGTAGTCCGTCACGTAGAGGTCGTTGAGGACGTAGCGGGAGTCGTGTTTGTTGAACATGCTGTGGACGTCCAGCAGGCATCTCAGGACATACCTTGGTCCTTGGAAGGCAAAATGAGACATCCACGCATCAACTGGGATTCGCTGCAACCTCCTTGAAAGCCGGTTTACATGTTTGCGTTCAGGTGCGATCGACTGCATTGCAGCCACCTGCAACTGCTTCCGACAGGAACCCACACTGGTGCCATCTAGCGGTTAGCCCGGGAACCCTTTCGATCTGCGCACAACTAGACCTAAGGTTTTGTAGCATTTGCGAGATCAAATCTATGCGCCACCAACGAGAAATAGTCACCCGTGACATCATACGGCAGAACCTCGTCAAGACGTCCCCGGATAATACGATTTCCCGGGGGGTACATTCAACGTTTCGCCAACTTTCGATCGGATCATTCATTATTTTTGGCGGCCAGCAGACATTACTTCCTTCTTGCAAATGTGGAGCGCTCGGCGAGCGCTCAATCTGTGGTCACTCGCCGCCTTTTAGCTTCAATATTTTACACCACCCTTTCTATCACAGTCGCGACGACTACCCCACCAATTTCTTCGGCGTTACAGCGCGAGAGAAAGTTACGACGACAGCTTTGGATGAATGCGACATTGCTGCAAGTTTACAAATGAGCTGTTCAACGATCGAAACGGTATTAATGCCAAATTTTCTGCCGGCAGTTGCAATTGATGCGAGCCAAGTTTTCACGCTACGTATGTGGGCAAGCTCTATTATCATTCCCTATTAAGGGCATGGCAATCAATTGCCTTGGCAGTAAATCCGAACTGTGCATTGCTTCCTCGATCGGTAAGGCTTTCGCATTGATCACGGTGCCAGCGAGGAGTCGGCAGGCCACTTGGGGTGTCTTCGATAAGGTGAATCTGAGTTACTCCGCCGGGTCGTGTTATGTGGCATTACAAATAGAGCAACGCTGGATGCAGATAGATTTCACCCTAGTTGCGTCCACGAGATTGAGTAGATTTTGCGGCGCTAGTGCGGTTAGTGCCAGAAGCAGTATTTTAGCATATTGTTTTTTAGGCGGGTCCAAGACAGACATGTGATTTTTTTAACTTAGAAACAGCGCTAAAAACACAAGGGACAAGACGAGAAGTGGACGAACACAACGCTGACTGGCAACTGAAGTTTATTCCTGCGAGGAATAGAAAGGAAAACATAAAAGATGCAAGATAGATAAAACATGATCCACCCCCTTGAGGCACGCCCGAGCACTTAAACAAATCTGCCGAATTTCCTAATGAAAGACACTCCGTCATCCACCAAAGCCCCGGACGGGGCACTAACACACGTGTCCGCTCCGTAGGTAGAAATAAAAAACACCTCATCAATTTCTCTAGTCACTTTGTTGCGGTGACGAGCCAGAATCTTAATCTCCGTGAAAACCGGAGAACACAAACACCTATCGCAGTGAACTGCAAGGTGTCCCGACGGTGAAGACCAAAGGGAAAGGGAATGCTCCCTGGCCCTAACATTGACACACCTCCCCGTTTGACCTATGTACACCTTGCCACAGGACAAAGGGATCAAATACACAACACCCGTCGCGCACGTAACATACCGGGTTCGGTGGCTAACCTCACACCGAGGCCCAGATGACCCAACACGATTAACTTCGGCGCAAAGACGGGACAACTTTGAAGGAGCTGAGAACACAACAGGCACGTCAAACTTCTCAGCCACCTGTTTGATCCTATGTGAAAATGTGTGTACATACGGCAGAACAACCGGCCTGGAGGGCATCCTCCTCCTTTCCCTCAAACTCAAAAGACCTCTAAACACTTTGAGAAGTGACTCTGCAACATCCACGACCACAGCCAACGGGAAGCCAGCGGAATGCAACCTGCCGGCCTGAGACAAAAAACTTTTCTCGCAGCTGTGGTGACAAGATTTCACCAAAGAGGAGCGAAGACGTGACACAGCAATAGCCCTTTTTACAAGTTTTGAATGGGCAGAATCATATCTCAATAGCCCCTTCTTTGACTGGGGTTCATACGACCAGCAAATGTGAGAGGCCTGAATCTTAAGAGACAAATCCAAAAATTGGATGGCACCCTCAGAAGGGGTCTCGGGCTTGAACCTCAGGCCCGGGGAACATCCCGAAAACAGGTCGACCATATCCGTGACCACCTCTCTATTATCACCCAAACCTTGACTAGAAATTAAAACAATAAGATAATCATCCACATACCTAAAAGTCTTTAAAATGCGCTCGTCTTTCTTCTCAGCAATAGCTCTGTCACACTTGGCCAAAAAAATGTCGCTAAGAACCGGGGCAACACTGGATCCGATGCAAATTCCGCTCTTTTGCAAGAAAACAGAGCCCTCAAACGTGACATATGTTGAAGCGAGGTAAAAACGTAACAACTCTAAAAAGGAGTCAATCGCAATCCCCGCTGAGCTCGTGAAGGCGACAGACCCGCTCATGTCAATACATTCCTCAACAGCCTTCATGAGTTCACTACGAGGTATTGAATAAAATAGGTCTTCAACATCCAAGGACATAAGGTCACAGGATCCCGGGTTCTCTTTTTGCAGAAACTCAACCAGAGCCTCAGAGTTACGGATCATAAAAGGATCCTCTAATCTAAGCGACGACAGGTGGCGCTGGAGGAAAGATGACACAGGAAGCTGCCACGAATCCTTTTGGGTAACGATAGCTCTAAATGGCATCAGCTCTTTATGCGTCTTAATCGTAAAGAAAACATCCAGACACAAACGCTTAGCCGAAGAGACCGACCTCTTAAGACTCTCCAGACCCAAACCTTCACAAAGTTGAACAGCTCGAGCCTTGACCTTCTTTAAAACTATCCCCGACATAGGCTTAAACTTCTTCAAAACTGCCTCCTTGGCTCGTTCATTATACATGTCTTCAGGTACCACAGCAAACCCTCCCTCCTTGTCGTAAACCAGAAGCTTCAGATTAGACTCATTGAAGAAAGACACCACCGCACCAAAGTTCTTCCTCTGCACCGGTCTTCTGTCCCCCCTCATGAGTCCGTCCAAGCAGTCCAAAATGCACCGTTCCCTGTTGGCAGGGCTTGCTTTGTCAGAAACCTGCCGCACAAGTGCCAGCATCTCGGGAGGCTTGACCAAAGGCTCCGCCGACGCCGAAGCCGCGAAACATAGAAACGGGCGCCCAAGAGCTGCACTCTAAAACAAATTATTTGCCCATCTGCAGCCGCGTGTGGTGGTTACGGGAACTACGGTGAAACGTCTTCTGGGGGACACGTGAAAGTCAACAAGACCTGTCCACCTCCACTACTACACTCGCCGTCAGCCCCATGGCGAACCGTCTTTTGTGTCGATCGCTCCCCGCAACCTTCGGCAAGCCTGATCCTTGAAAAGTCGACAATTGCGGAGGCAGCAGCTGGGGTCTCTAAAGAGAGAACCCAACAGAAAACCAGGTGGTCAGCCAAAAACGTCACCCGAAAGACGGCATGAGAGTTGAGGGGCAATTTGACCTTTAATTTGTTTTATTTCCTAAAATAAAAACTAGCGCACGCAAGAAAGCATTGTTTTTTGTTCTTCGTTTTATAGGTGACACAAATTCTTGCAGTGAATTGGCCAAAGTCAGAAAACTGTTGCACCACTCCTTTAAGCTCCGATCATACGATTTCCGTATAACCTTTTTTTTTCTTGCACTGTATTTTCTAAACGTAGTATTGAGGTTTTACTGTATATACTAATTTAGGCGAGGCAGGTAATAGAATGAAAAATAAAGTGTCTCAGTCTGCCCCCGCATTGGCATCACAGACTTAATCCTATTGAAACTAGATGAACAGGGTAAAAGCCAATAAAAATGAAAGCCGTTTACAACTCCCTGTAACGCCGGATTAGAGCACAGCTCTTGAGGAGGAGGATGGAAGGGTACTGAGGGATAGGATGGAAGAGTACTGAGGGATAGGTGACTCTCTGATGTCACGTGACCGACCTCAGGGGAGGGGTCACGTTACCTCAGGGGCTCACGTGACCTGAGGGGAGGGGTCATGTGACTTCAGGGGGGTCACGTGACCTCACGGTTACGCCGACGCCAACGCCGCACAAGCCGGAAACAGGCGCCTAAAGGCTCTGTTATACTCCGAAGTAACGCGTGCGCGCGTGCGAGCGCGTCACAGCGACGTCACGTCGGCGAAACCCCGACGATCTATACTTCGGCGTCGTTGCGTAACCTGCGCGACCGGCAGCGTTCGACGCCGCCTGACCGCCTCGAAGCCAAAATGGAGCATGCCGTATTCCGTGCCGGCCGCGCCAGCGACGCCGGACCAGGATGCATCACGCGCTGGCGCCCGGCAGCCCTCGCGCGGGAAGCGCTGCGAATCTGCGAATACGAGCAATAGCAGACGACGGGAGCACCACTCCGTGTGGCGTCATGTTTGAAGAATCGGACTTGGTCGTCGAGAAGCTGATCGAGAGAATTCGTTTTCACCCGTGTGTCTACGACCCGAGGAAGCTTGAGTACCGTGACACGGACAGGAAAGGCAATGATTGGGAGGCCATTTGGGAGCTGTGCGGTCTCCCCACAGGTAAGCTATTTCGTTGCTCCGCACATCGCGTGTGTGCTAATTGCAGTGCTGTGGTCCGCTGATGTCGCAGACGCGATCATGTTTTGTAATTTACTTTAAAAAGGAAGCTTTATATGAAAACCCTTCACCAACCTTTCGTGGTTAACGTAGCGGTCGTGGCCGCCGGAGTATAGAGAGGGCGAATTTCTGACGCACGAGGCGTAACTGACGTGACGTAGCCGACTTCGGCCAGCGTTCGCTGGCACGCGCGTTACGTCGGAGTATAGCAGAGCCTTAAGAGCTGCGCTCTAAAATTGCCCGAGAAGGTCAACTTGCGAAAGAAAAAGAAAACGGTCATGGTGGAATCTAGCCAAGGGAGCAGGTCCAAAAATCTGCGGCTGCATAGCATTTCTAGAATCATTTCAAGCACACGGTGAAAAAATTATAATATCTATATCGGGACTGTTACAGAACTATCAAATGGAACCAGTGCGTTTTCTCGCCGTAAGAGGTCACGGGTGGTTGCACTGCGGTCGGCCGCACTCAAATGCAAGTGTGCGAACCAGCTTCGGACGTTCTCTTACCCAGTCTCAGAATCTGTCCGACGTCGGTGAGCACAGCACGCGAGAGTGCCCAGTGGCGATGCAAGGGGTAGACCAAACTCCGCCGGACACAACTGCGTACCGTCTGCTCCAGGGACCAGAATTCCTGGACGGCGTGATGGCATTGCGCGGTTTTTTAGTCATGAAAAGGAGTTGGTGCATTAAAGTACACAACCTCCAGCAATGCTCGAGGTTGTGTAAACGTCGACATTTCATTTCCTTAGCCGGACCCACGTCGGGTGCAATAATGATGGTTAGTTGGTCGTGCAAAGGGATCAATGCATCGTAATACACTATACTCCATTCTCCCTTACAGCCCAACATACAAAGAGTTTTTCCGCAAGGTAGGGAAAATCCTCCTCGCGACCCTTCCCATTTCTCCTTCTTCCACTGCTCTCTTGATGGGGAAGGAAGAATCCTTTTGTTGGGCCTCAATGAGCCGGGATAAGCTCCCAGCTTATCCGGCCCAAAGCTGCAGCAACAAAAGGAGTGCCCCCCCCCCCCCCCGCTGTCAAGATAAAAGTGGGAGAGGAAAAAATGGGAAGGGTGGCAAAAAGGATTTTCCTACCTTGCGGAAAATTATTTTGTAGGTCGGCCTTTAAGCTGAGATTGTAGCCAGAGCTACAGGCAAGCACGAGCTAGCCTGTGCTCCTGGCTTTAAGACATGCATTTCTAGCGCGAGTGCTTGTTCTGCGGAAGAACTCTTCAAAGCAGCATAGCAGCAAACTCGAGTTCTCTCGTGCTTGTGGCATTGGCTGCAGTCTCAGCTTAAAAAGCCCCTGAAAAGAAAAAAAACTGTTTTTTTAAACAATATAATTGAAACATGCGTGTCAAAAAAAAAATATATACGAAAAATAATTTTTTTTTTTTTTAGCAATATTGACGGCGAGAGATTTATTTGAAGTTCTGCGGGCAAAGTCCATGACGTCACGGAATGGTCATTCACTCAACGAGATGAAGCCGATCCACCTCTCCTCCAAGCGCCCGAAATGCCAAGAAAGAAAACAAGTGGAAAGGAGGTGACTACCGACTAAATCGCGTCTTGCGCCGTCAATATTGCTCTAAAAATATTTTTTTCGCATAAAATTAATTTTTTGACAGGCGTTAACAGGCTGTTGACAGTCCCAACCAGACTGTTAAAAAAAAAAAAATTTTTTTTCTTTTCAGGGGGGGTGAACGGAGTATACATAGAGCAATACCCGAAGTTGGGCCAACATAGGCGTCTCCTAGGCTTAACTGGGCAAACGTCCGGTGCATTTATGGTAGGTCGCACATTTCACCGTCTCTTGCCGTTTGGAACGAGCATTTAGCGCATGTCGAGCGACGGCAATGCGCCATTGCGGTCAACAATAGCAGCCCGTGAACGGCCCCGGATGTAGCTCAAATAGAACGGGCCACAGGTACAACAATTCCTTACGACAGATCCGAATTTTGTACAAGACTCGACAGTACATGAGATGTATTACACCATACATGCGATACATCCGCCATCAAAACTGTCAACTTTGACCTGCGTTTTTAGCGCGATATCCCTACAAGTCTGCCAAAGAGGATGGTGCGTGCATGCGGAACCTCAACTCCCCATGGTCAACTGTGAAGGAAAAGGTAAATAAGGTTTGGACTAGAGGCACCAAATAAGCTACACTCAGAGTAGTTACATTCCATCGCCCGAATGTCCTGTGGGTGCCGCTATTTTGTTGCCTGGGGCAGAGAAAGCACAAATGTCCATATATACAATCTGAAAAAGTGACTTCCTACACTTTAATAACAATGTCAGCGAGCCTGGGAGATATTGCTCCGCTCCGTCGCAGACTGTTTTAACATTTCTGGGAGACGAAAAAGCGTTTTCTGCAATTTCGAATAACCGACAACGAGAACTGAGCAACAGAACAGCTGAAGTGGCATTTTCTGGAGCGTAGACAGTTACCCTAGTTAAGACATCAGCAAAAAATTAGACTCGCACCTCAAACCAGGAGAGGGTGGCACTCAGTTTGCTCACGGTCCAGCCAGACTCCACCTGAGGGCAAGATCAGATCAAGGTTAACTATACCAGCAAGCCAAACCATTCTGTCAGTTCTCACCACAGAATCTGACAACAGGCTCTTTGTCGTCATATTAGTTTCTATGCTTCCCTCATGCCACAGTTCCACCACAGATAATGCAGGTACAACCGTAAATGTCATAGCACTTAAAAAAAAAGAAGTCAAAGTTCGCAGACGCCACAAAGGGTCAGTTTTTAGCAGATTATGCCGACGCGTGAACAGCACAATATTTGTCAGGAGACATCCTAATATCCTGGGGATGTGTGGAGTAATGTACGACAGCAAAAACAAAAAAGAAAGAGAACGGGACTCACATTGTTGTCGCCCTCTGTGACCCGAACGTTGTAGGCGTAAGCAAACAAGATGTCCACCAGCCCCAACAGAAGAGAGGCTTCCGTCTGCTTGTCAAGAAGATGTGCAGAAGTGTGGTCAAGGTATCTTCAAGCACCATAGATAACCGATTCTAGAAGCAGTATTCAAAGAACTCAAAACATGGTTTTCTGCCCACTCCAGTGGTTATAGCCCTGTTTCTTTTCACCAGGGGGCACTGTAGCGAGCAGGAGACGCGACCACAAAAGAGGTGCCTTTGTCAGCATTAAATGGTCGTGTCCGTGAGACACAACCTGCTAACATGAAGCGGCATCCTAGCGTCCCATCCTGCATAATCCACGGGTGTAAACTAGCATCTGTCAGCATCTCTCAACATTTGTCTCTGGACACAAACAGAGCATTTGAAAGTACACAATGTGATGCACAACAAAAACGCGACTTAAAAATACCTGATTTTGTTCGCCAGGGGCACTGCTTGAAACTTGAGGACTACAGGTCTCTAGAGGACACTCTGGCTCTGTACACATAACCAGTCTTGTCTACCATCTTTAAGCACCCGGCAGATCGCAGTCGTCACTGCCACTCTTGCCATACCGGTAGGTCCAGAACTGGATTGAATGCTGCTAATGTTGATACATAGCCAGAGGACGATCTGCCTTCGACATTTGATGACACTGGCTTAACGATGTACAGAGGCAATTTGGCTAATATTGTATGAGTGTTAACTTGGGGGTCGTTAGTTTCTGATGTGCAGTGGTGATTATGTGATAGCATGGTGGTGGAAGTAATAAGTAGTTCCAGAATGATAATAGGACTCGGCGTAACAACCTTGCACGCAAAAGAGCACCGTTCTACTGTCAGGCGGTGATTCACGCAATTCACCTCACACTACCGCAGCATCGCTCAACGAGATGCAGAAGAACCCATGACGGGTTAACAAACTTCTAAGAATGGCGGCATAGCTCCTCCTCGCCGAAAGGATATATTCCTTGCGCGGGAGATTCCTCATCTTGGTCTTCTCGTCTTCCGTGAACTGAACTGAAAAAGGCCACCGGGAACAGATTTTTTTTATGAGCCACGCGCTACATGAAGAAAGCTAGTTGAAGCAACAATACACTGCACCAACTGGCCGAAGGGCAAAATGGTGCACACTATCGTTCTTCCCGCAAATTTCCACACTTCGTTTCCGAAGAACCCGAGAGACTCACAAGGGGCGTCGCCTGCAGCCGGATCATTGGTGTCGCCGAGCCGAAAGGCCAGGTTGGACCACGGAGCGGTGTACGCGAGGATCCCCTCAACAGCCGCAGGTTCGTAAAGGTCCGCCCTGCATGTCAACGAGGTGGGCTGTTATCCTTTGCCAAAGTTCAATGCCGCTCTTTCCGCCCTGGATCAATGTCAGGATAGAAAAGAGAAGAACTCTTTGCCTGCCGTCAGTCGCCAACTTTTTGGTTCAGACCCCGAAACACAAAGTAAACGTCGCTGACAAAAAATATCTCAATAAAAACAACAGGTTGCAGTGCAAAACAAAGTAAGATAACTCGGTTCATCTGTGCTCTTTGTCGAGTGTCACTGTGGAAGTATTTCTCGGCTCGATGGTCGGCTAAATTAATCGCCAATCGTTGTGTGTGGGCTGCGCCAGGAACTTGAGCACACACGTCTCGGTAGAAAAGATAAGAAACCAAAGTTTGCAAGATCTGGGCGATGAATAAACACTGGAATGTTTGCGCTGAACTCACAAGTAGTGCTCGTCGCTAAAGTGCTCCGCTTCCATGGCCAGCCTCTCTTCCCTGGCGATCCGCACACTCTTGTGCTCAGGATCCACAATGTCCACAATGTCCGGAAGTTCCTCCTGGAAACATTGGGGGCATGACAACCGACCCGTCCCAAAAGGACGCTGCAGAATTGAAGGAGCACCCTGCAACGTGCCACCGACTTTGCACGGGTTGCTCGTGTGCCGACGTGCAGAAAGCCGCGAGTCAATGCAAAAAACAAAAATCACTTCAACATTAAAGTTTGTGAGAAAGTTGGGAGTAAAATAAATTTAACATCCAAATGGAGATGATAAGTTACTTCAGTTACTGCAACTAGTTACAATAGACCATTTGCTATATTCCCAAACGCCCCGGTCCGCACTCAAGGAATCATGGGAACGGTGTTCCTTCAGCTCCGTAGTGAATGGTACTTCCGACCGATTTTAAGGTTACACAGCTTTGAGCGTAATTCGGAGTCACCCTGAACAAGCACCTTATAGAGCCCAAGGACCTGTCATATCACTTTTAAAATTTCTCGTCAATGTCAGCATTTTTTATACTGTGCATGCGATCCACCTTTCAACCTGGCTGAGCTGCAGAAATCTCTTACAATATTATCATTCTCGTGATTGTTGTTTTAGCGGGAATTGCTTAAAAAGTCGTGAATTCACAACAATAAAAACCAGGATTTAGCTCGGAGTCAGCGGGGCTGTTTATAGGATTTTCAGTGTTTCTAACTTAATATCAGCGTCTTTGAAGCTGTACGAGAATGATAATAATGTAAGAGATTTTAGCAGCTCAGCCGCGTTGAAGGGTGGACGGCATGCACAGTATCGAAAATGCTGACATTGACGAGAAGTTTTAAAAGTGATATGACAGGTCCTTGGGCACTATACAACAATTGTTCAGGGTGACTCCGTATTACTCAAAACTGTGTAATTATGGAATTGGTAGAAATTATCGATCACTAGGGAGCTGAAGGAACACCGTTCCCATGATTCCTTGAGTGTGGGCCGGATCGCTTGGGGGATTTAGCAAATAGTCTATTGCAGTCACTAAACACTTTCAAAGTTACAATGAGACTGCAGTAACTGCAACTAATAAGATGGTTACTTTATGGGCTAACTTGTAGCCTAGTTCAGCTGCAGTTACTTTTTCACATTATGTTGGCAAATTACACAAATTCAGATTCATTTAGTCTAAAACTGTCACAGCCTCAAACCCTGCTGTGAACCAAGTGTAGAATCAAAACGAAATTGTGACAAAGTTCTTCTCCACGACGGAATCCGAACCATCCACCAGCAATTCCAGCAGATCTAGACATCATGCACTACTCGAAGAGTAATCTAAATGTAACGTATGTTTAGCGATTTAGTATCTTGAAAAATAAAACCAGTCGGGTGTGAGCTAGCGTTCGTTTTGTCAAGTATCTTGCTTCGTCCGTGTCCAGTTGTGCTGTTTCAACATGAAAATGCACCAACTCACCCAGTTACCCATTCTCTTTCAGTAACTTAATCTCGTTCTAGATTCCAAGTAACTATAGCTCAATTACTCTTTCAAGGTTAACTTTAAACAGATTTTCATCCAAACTTCGACTCCTCACTGCCCATGAAGCAACAGAATTCAACAGAGGAAAAATGGACACTTCCATTGTGCCACGATCGTACGAATCAAAGTAACCCCCCTTCAGCATCCCTCTGCAGTCCCGTTCAACGCTGTGCCGACCTCTACTGACCTTCACCCTGGCGATGACCCCTGTCCGCTGCCTGTCAAAGCCGTACTTCCGCGTGCTTCCCTGCAGCAGGGACGCTTCGTCGTCTGCTGTCCATGGCGTCTGCTCCACCTGCCAGTCAAATTCTTCGTCTGGCGAGTCGCCAGACGTCAGGCCTGCTTCTTCGTTCCCTGCGGAGTTTCAGGGCCCCTTTACACTTTCAGGGTTCTCCTGACCATAACCTCTTTCTCCTAACGCAATTAAAACTTTGGTCCCATGCCTTCAGATGGAAGCCTGGGTTAGAAAGCATCAATTCTTTTCACCCCAGGTAAACATTTTTGGGAGTGTCTACATCCACGCGCAGGGATGTAGCCAAGTCAGGAGGAGATAAGGCTCCATCCACGCACTACGTCACTTCCTGCGTGGACGGAGGCAGTTGGTTTCCCTCCCGTCTTCTCTCCGTCCACGCAGCAATCAATCTACGGTCTTGCCTCTCATTGTTTTGCCATGTGCTCGGCGGCCATTGCTCCTTGCGTTCCTGCCGTGCGCGGACTGCTGTTCCTGCTTGATCTTCCGCAACCGGGTTTGACTTTCTCTGAAGCGTTTTTGTTTTCTTGTTTTCTTGGTCAAGGAGTTTGGCCCTTTGTGTATTAGCACGGGCGCGCTTCTGATATGCCTTGCGTTTTGGTTGCCGGGGATTCGACGGTGAAATACTTGTCCCAGTATTTCACATTGAATAACCGGGTGGCTGTCAAAGTGCGGGCGTTTAGTGGCATTAGGATCGAGGCTTTGTTTTCCAAGGTATCTGACGCCCAGCTCGATTTTGATGCTGTCATTTTGCACGTTGGCACAGACAACATCAGCGTTTGTGCCAGCGCGTACGTTGACAAATACCGTCGGCTGGCCACTCAGATCTTGGAACGCAATCCCCTTGGAATGCAATCGCTGTTTCTTCCGTCCTTCAGAGGCGAGAGAACAGGTTCTCTTCGTTGGAGTGTCAGCGCAGTCAGAGTGCCGAGATCCAGGCGTTGAATGATCGGCAGAGACGTGAACTGGCTCCTGCAGGAGTTCTGCCGCAAGAAGGGCTTCGTGTTCATCGGTGATCTCGTGGACGAGTGGCATCTGTGCATCGGCTACTGTTTTATTTGTCATGGAATAAACTGTTTCTGGAATCTTTTAACCAGTTTCCTCGATTGAATGCTCTCAGTATGTTTGTTATTACTGTGACTAATGCATGTTTTCCCTTTTCTCACAATCTTTGCGAGATTGCGCGCGTGCGCGCAAGTCAAGAACGCACAGAGCGGTTGGCTCGCACTTGTCCCCTTCGATGCACATAAGCTCACACTAAAACGCCTCGAACCAAGCCAACCACACACACGACGAAGCCTCACCGCCTCGCCTCAGCAGCGATGCACACAGGGGCGAAAGCCCCGGAGGCCGCACCAAGTCAACCAAGCCCGCACCACATGGCTGCTCGGCTGGACGCCCGCACGCACACACGCACGGATGGCACACACGCCGCCCACACGTGTGTGTGACTTTTGGACACATAAAGACATCTATTGATACTATTTTTATGACGCATGATATTTGCTATTAGCCTTAGAAAACAGTGAAAAATGGATAAATTGTCTAAGAGTTTGTAAGGTCACGTGACATATTAACTTTAAACAACAATAAAATATAACCCCTTTATTTTTATATCCTATATTTACTTATGAAAAAGCATAATACATACATAAAAACAAATTATATTCTTATATTATAAGTCACGTGACCTTTTGTGTGGATGGAGCCTTATCTCCTCCCGACTTGGCTACGTCCCCGCGCGTGGATGTAGCCTTGGCCAACATTTTTCTGACGAGAACAAAATGTTATTTTGCATGTTTTATCACTGTAAGTCATGCAATGTTGTTTCATAAATTCAGTCATGCGATGTATGGCTGTATTTGTGAGCAGTCGTATATCGCATAAATTATTATTATTTTTATTTATTTTTTTTTGCAGGTGGTGTTTAAAGGTTTGTTATAAAATTCAACATGCCTTATCATTATGTTCTCACTGCTTTTTGCTGCACTGCCTAGAAATAGAGGTCTATTGGTTACACATCATTCGAGGCATGAATTGATAAAACCCTGACTAACTGATCTAACTAAACTGTAATGTTCAGAATTGGATTGTCAAGTTGTTTTGAATAAATAAACATATAAAATGAAGTTATGACAAGCTATACATCTCAGTACACATAATGGTCCAATAAAATTAAAAAAAAATAAAATTCATATGAAAAAAAATAAATGTACAGTGATTGACAGCTCCACTACTTGGAGACCACTACAAAAGCTGCAATGCAATGGTTCGTCCACACACATAATCTTCAGAAGCCTGATAAGACTGAGCAGCCACATCCTGGTACTAAGAGTCGCATCTCCAACACTCATACATTGCACACATTATCATTCTGCAGCCAATGAAATTGCGGCGTTAGCCGATAAGAATGCTGAAGAGCGAATCACGCAGCGTAAACAAAATAGGCCACGCCCATTTTTCAAGCCATCAACGAATATGAAAGCAGAACTTCAAACATATGCAAATTACTCAGTTTTCTTAATTAAACTTCTAGACAAAATAAAAAAGGAAACTGAGAACAGAATTTACCAACAACTTCGATCAGAGGCGTCGAAGTGGACGGCTTTGGATTCGGAGCCAGGAGCTTCGTCAAGAGGTCAAGGCCCGTGAAGACCTCGCCGGGATATTGCTTGGGCATGTTGATGACGAAGGTACCTGCCAGTGCAAGAACATAAACAACCCGATCCTCCATTCCCAATTGTAACGACAATGACGCCTGTGCGACATCTTTACAAAACAATCGCTTCACGTGAGACAGCCCTCGAAGAAACTAACAAATGAGTGAAAACAAAACCGGCAAGCTTCCAATTGCGAACGACAAATTATCATACGAGACAACCGACCAAGCAAGAGTAGCACCGACGGCCCTGTGACGATTAGGACACTCGGAGAATGAGGACGTGCAACTCGTGTCGTGAAAACGTGCTCGGAGAGTTCTACTGTGAAAAGTGTCCGATATCATTTCGCCCGCAAAACTGGCTTTTGAGAATGGGTTTGTTACGCAGTCGTAAACCGGTCCGCTTTTCCCACCTCGTGTCGTAGTCACTAACTCCGATAAATAAAAAGAAAACTTACGTCAATGTTTGGTTGTAGCTTTTTGAGGACAGGGTAAGGTTATAACAGAGTCAGAATTCATACATTAGATGTTTAGACAATGTGAGATCGGTCTGCCCTTGTAATATGGGAACACTGGTTCACGCCATAGTTAAGATATTAACGCCAGTTTGGTACGGCCACTAGTCCGGGGTCTTTAGCGTGCATCGTGCAGCAGTGACACGCGACCACACGCCAATCCGACGCTTGTCGAAATTGAAGTGGGCAGGAATGGGAATCGCATCTAGGATTATAATGCAATTAAATGCAAAGGTGCAAGCAAGCTGGACAAGAATGACGATTCTTGTCCAGCTCACTTGCACCTTTGCATTTAATTGCATTAAAATCATAACCTTAAATTGCAAGCTTCACTCTTGTTGGTGTTAGACTGGTGGCAGCTGATAAAACCCGTTTGCTCTACTGACACTAACCCCTGGTTAGCTCAGTTGATAGAGCGCTCCACTTGTAATGGAGAGGTCCCGGGTTCGAAACCCGGACCAGGCGGATTTTTTCAGTTGCGCACCAGTCACCTAGCTCTGTTTGGAGATTTGTGTTTGTCCTTTGTCCCTCTTGTTCCCCTTTTCCAGGAATTATTTTCGGCATCTAGAATCCCTGGGTTCTGCAGTGCGAGCTTTTGCTCCATGTGTTTCGAACCGTGGTGCACCAATGCAGTCGGCTATCTGTTGCCCTATGAATGAATTAGTGTCCTAGAGATGACCCCTTGGCATTCCCTTTCCAGGTCTCGTTTCTTCTCGCTCTCCTACCTGGTGATTATGATTAGGGATGTTGCAAACTTTCGGCAAACTTTTGAACTTTTGGCAAATGCGATGAAGGATGGATGGATGGATGGTAATGGCTATACCCTTTGTATCGGGCGGCAGCTTGCGCCACCTAGCCTAACATTTCGTCATCCCTTCTTTTTTTTTTTAATTTGTATGACTTAAGTTTGACTCATGAACAGTGTTGCCCGACCTCTTCTTCAGAAGTTTTGGGTTGCGCAAAATGAACAATTTGTGAAGTAGTTTAATAATCAATGTACTTTTGAAGCTGTAACTACCTTAATAATATGAAACAATAAAAAAATACATCCAACAAATATTGCACTTTTCTTCCAACAGGTGGCATCGGCTCGTTTTTGAATTCTTGCACATGCGCACATAAGTCGAACTTCGGAGTTAGAAAAAGTCAAGCCTGGCCGAACTCGAGCCTGCGCAGGTTCCCAACATCCCTAATTATGATGAAGACGATGACAAATATTGTGATGATGAGGATGGTTATAATAAATGTGATAATAAAGATAGTGTTACTGGGCCTGCTGATCACATCTACAGCTGACTGCACCAAGAGATATGGAAGACAGAATGCGAAATGCGCAGAAGTCGGACAAACCATTGTCAGTCTCATACTTTGCCGACTCGTTACCATTCTCGATCACCTTTCCCGGAAGATTTAACCTGCGTGAAAAAATAAACAAATATCATATAACGAAAAAAAAAAGGTTATATTGTTATATTCATTTTACAAGTCTTATTGGAAGACGTAGCTTTGTTATTGTTGTCGTTTAGTTTTGTTTTTCTTGGGCGGTCGTTACCTGAGGTAGTAGGGCTTCGAGTAGAACTTGAACTCTTCGTCGTGGAAGTATATTTCGGCGTCCGAAATCTGAACAATGGAAAATCATGGCGTAACACAGCGGGTAGTACCTCTTCCAATCAAGGCGGTCGGCAAGTCAAGCTCCTCAGCCAACTGTAATATTACGCTCTAAACGTTACGGTTAAGCGATATCACACCGGAGATCTTACCTTAGAATACGGTGCTTTGATCTCAATGATGAGAAAGGAGTTGTCTTGTCGAAGCTCGAATGCTGGAGTCAACATCTTTTTTAAAGAATCGAGGTCAACGTTAGAGGAGACAGCCGCCTCAAGAAACAATAGAAAGCAAAAAGTTGTAAAACGATAGCAAACTCTCAAGTGCGAGCTACCGTAAAAGACTTTCAGCTGAGATCGGTGGCATGCTTCAAGCGTCGCTATTTGGCATCTGCAATTTTGCGCGGGCGAACTCCTACAAGTTGATATTACACGTGCCACAAATCATTCTTCATGTTTACACTTTTTCCGCGGAAGTGGATTGAGTTGGCTACTGTTGACTTTCATTGGGATTAAACCGGTACTTGTTTTTAGAGTTGCCATTAGCGATCTAATAAAACTGTCTTTATGTTTTACTGCTGTTGTACTAAATTTCGCTTTATTACTGAAAGTGTATTTCCTAAATTATTTATTTAGTGCTACAATTTTATTAACTATGACGCAAAAAATAAAATAGGTTTTCTCTGCGCTTTTTTTAGTCGTTCCTCTGGTTCCCCGCCGCCAGGCGGCCCCTTGTTCCTTCTTTTCGGTCGGAAACGCACGTACGGCAAAAAAAGGTATGTCGGTTTCGAAACAAAATCCTAATTAATCGGTCATTTTTTAATGTTTAAATGTGTGATTTATTTGCTAATACCTAAATATATTGCCTCGCGTCTCTTCGGCCATTGTTATTCCGGGGAGTAAAGGTGTCGATGGCCTCAGAATTTGACACGATTTCAGCTGTTCGCGGCAGTTCGTATCGTCTGTACAGAATTTGCGCGTGATGGGTGAATTTTATTAGGTTAAGCACATAGAGCTTTGTGGATTAACTGTACTAGTCATCCTTGGTTAACACCACAAGCGCACTGTGTTACTGTAGCTGACAGACAACAGAGTCTGCTGTCCATGTTTCTCTGTTTAGTGCTGACATGCGTTACATTAAATAGCTATTTAGACCATTAAAAGCCATGCTTCCAAGATGCACAACACATCTGTCATATATAAGCGTCAAAAGCTTTGATTGGTTGCTCATCAAACTGAGTTTGTATTAACATTCTTGATTAGAGTATCACAATTTTGTCTGTTCCTTTGCAGTGCTTGACATGCATGCAAAATGCTACTGGTATGCGTGGCTAATATAAAAGGTAGCATTCAAATTGGCTAACATTTTGTGGCCATCTTCCCTCCATAACTCGGCCAATCAGAGTTGCCCCATCTGCTTCGACAGCCGTATTTCTCCCGATTGTCTCTATTTCCTTTTTCCTACCTACATCGCTCACCACCACCACTAAATGCCGACTGGCCTTGAGGGTATTTAAATAAATAAATAAACTGAAGAATACTGTGCTCTAGTTCAGTTTCGGCATTTTTCCTGTCTGCACCTAAAAAGTGTCCTCGGTCATTCTCTGAAAACTAGCTGGAGTGACCGAACAAAACGGGTGCCACAGCAAAGTGCATTTTATTAGGCGTTCCCGCTGGCAGACCACTTCTTTTGTCGGCGGGGTCAAGAAGTGCCAACAATCCGTTATCTTCATTGACGAGTTTACCTGCCTCTGTTGTGCACGCAACCGTTTCGGTCCGCCTGTCTCGGCAGTCGCATAATTATCGGTTTTCTGGCATCTTGTGTCCAGGAGCCGTAGTCTGACGACGAAGCCATGGCAAAGACCAAGAACCACACCAACCACAATCAGAGTGAGCAACTTTTGCGGTCGCAGCCCTACCCCACCGCGAAGGCATTGGTTCGCTGTACTTCGATGTCATTGTCGCAGTATTCACGCAAGAAAGGACATTGACTTGTTTTCTTATATAAAAATATAAAAAAGCAACACTTTATATAAAAGTTGCTTTCTTGTTGTGGCAATTTCTTGCTCTGCACCTAAAAAGTGTCCTCATCTGTTCCCAGCACAGGAATCGGGTGAACAAAACGGGTGCCATAACAAATGCGTACACTGTTAGGCGTTCCTGCTGGCGATGCACTTCTTGCCTGCGGGGTCAACGGGTGCCAACATTGAAGTACCTTCAAAAACTTTTTTTTTTTAAATTTAGCTTGGAAGTACAAAATTTTAGCAAATCTTTTCCAAGAAGCCTACTTCAAACCGCCAATGCATTGTACAGAAAACACTGTCTAAGGCGTGTTTCTTCCTTTGCATGACGGCCTTCTCGCGTAGGTCACACAAAAACTGTCTGCAGACAAGTTTGAAGCATACATGCGCACAAACCAAACATGCTTCGAACATGCTTGAGGCATGTACGCAGATAACTTAGTCGTCATGTCCGCAGCGAACACCGTCGTATGGTGTATTGGCAGTGTGACCGAGACTGACAGCGCTATACTCGATTTCACCTTTTGATTAGGATTCCGTGTTTTCGGAGTTTATTTTTTGTCAAATTCGGAGGCTGTTTTTCGGAGTTCATTTTTTTTTTTTGAATATTCGGAGTTTATAGGAGTTTATTTTTGTTTGATTCCAAAATCTTCGAAATTTGGGGCTTAATTTCGCAGTGTTTCTTATGAAAAAAAAAAAATGACGTCCGGGTGTAAACGTATGCTAGATAAGGAAAAATAAAACGCACTTATATCAAATATTTCTTCAGTCGGGTTTGGTGTTGGTGCCATTGCCATTGGCAATACTAATTTGTTCCACGGCAAAAGTTGCACACATCTGTGGCTTGGATAAACGTCGACACCTTGGAAATAAACTCGTGGAGGTAGTCGCTGGGGTAAAGGATGGAAATAGGGAAGTTTCAACTGCCCCTCTTCCAATTTTATGCAATCTCTGTGATCCATAGCTTTAACTGTTACAAAAACACAACCTCTCCTCCTCTTAAAACACAAATAGTATGGCCCAAACTGGAAACCAATACAGGGGCTTTTGTCGTGACCCAAATGCACAATGACATGTTCTGAACCTTGACGAGATGATCGGTAAGTCGGTAAGACCTCTTTTTGTCAATGAACCGAGATTTGAAAGATAACTGTGGTGGCATTTTCCCGGGACCATTGACCCTTTGCGCTGATCAAACTTAATTATATAGTACCGTCTCTATTTAGTTTATTGGAAGGGGGGGGGGCATTGGCACATCAAAATTCAGAGTTTATCGGAAAAATCCGAATTGATCGAAACTTTACCGGCGGGTGTTTTTCTGAGTTTTTCGGATTTATCTGAAAACACGGAGCCCCACTTATGATGTACCGCAGGAAAGGCTACAAGCGCAAGCTCCTTTCTCTGGGGCAGATCTCAGCGGCACAATCTCTCGTGCATGAAGGGCAGCTGCCGAGGCTATGAGCTCGCACATCCAGCCTTCGCTGCGGTACAACATAAGGTGAAACAGAGTGTAGCTTAATGTATTGGTGGTGTTATATGAGAACCCCAATGTTGGGGAACTTTGGCCGTGTTTCAGCATTTCCTTGACCTCACTCGAGGGTAAAGGCTTCGTACCTAAGCGTTGGAAAACCTAGTCGCGTACAGCGATGCTCTATGCGTGTTATAACGTGACTTGACCAGCATGATCAACTCGGATTTCCTCGATCGAGGATTTGGAACACAGGCTTTGCGAGTGAATGTTACTCTGTTTCATGCCCTGACAAGACTGAACTGAAACGCTTGTTTAATTCTGTGAATAACAAGTCTGTGATCACGCATATATTGAGAACCAAAACACTCCATTGGGTTGTTGGTCTTTTTGCGATGTTTGGTTGGTGATTTTTTCGTGACTGTCGTATTTGCCTTTCAGACCGCAAGGACCACAGGAACGGCATTAAGCGGCCAAAGAAGGGCTGTCACCTGTCCATGCGTGGCGTAAGTTGGCTTCCACTATGTCGCATGGTGATGCAGTAGTATCAAGTCTGCTCAGTGTGCCCAAGTCATTGATGACTGGTTCGAGATTTTGCCTGGGAATAGACGGTAGAATGTATTCGCTCGACTATAAAAACATTCAGCACTGGTCTTAGGTGCTTCTCTCCTCGGTTCATATCTTATTTTTTTTATGCAGCTGTGTTTATACTTTTTTAGCTCAAATTCGGCTGGTAGCGTTGCATGACGAATATACACAGCAATGCTTCATTTCACTGTAGGACACAAACTGAAAGCGCTTAGCCTGCAGCAACTCTCATAGCAAGCAAATGTTGCGCCTTGGCATTTTTCAACGCTGTTTGATTAATTCTATCGACTGGTAATGTCTGCTGCACTCTATTAAGGTGAAACGAAGTAGGGCGTGTTTCCACCAGGATGACCGTGTTTTGCCGAATATTGTGCTCCCAAGCCTGTAACCGTTTCTTTTGCATCCATTTTGTAGGATGTTGCCGCTGCGATGCGCCTTAATAGCTTTCAGTAAATTCACAAAAAAAAAAAAAAAGGAACAATAGCTTATTTCGGAAAGAATGTGGTGATAGCTCTGCCTGATTAGGGAGTTTTAATGAGTCGTTTTGATGTTAGCTATTTGTTTCCAAACAATTCGCCATCGCCAATGCTCACGAATTGTTCGGGACTTTGAATGGAGGTTAAATGAGTCGTTTCGAATTGACCGATTGACCCCCAGAGTAACTTGGGAAGGGTTCAGCAGAATTATGATTTGCGGAACAGGGCAGATGGAGCTGGACAAGCTTCGCCGAGTGGTGGAAGCCATATCTCAGGCGGTCCAAAGAGGCGGCTGTGGTTTGGTTTAAAGTGAATATTCGTTCGTCTGCGAGAGATTTGCTGAAGTCCTTGCCAGTGGCTAAAATTAAAAAGAATGGAGTTAGGATCTTGTCACTGACTCGGAAGTGGTTCAGTCACCACGCGGAAACTTTGTCAACTTAAAAGTTGCGCCGACTGAAAATGCAACACAAAGGCGTACGCAAAAAATACCTCTAGCTCGAAAGTCTACAAGTTATCAAACTCACTTCAAAGCATTGGCATGTGCTTCTCAAAGTGCATGTTTGGCGGTGTTGGACGATAATTTTCTGAGCTCTCGAAGGGACGCAACTCATTTGAAATTTAGTTTGTACAGTCGAATCTCGTTAATTCAAACTTGCAGATAATTCAAGCTGACGTGCAAGTCCCATCCTATGCGTCTCTAAGGGAGGAAACACCCGGTAATTCAGACATTGGTTTATTCAAACAAATTTTCTGTCTCCTGAGTACGAATTAATGAGATTTGACTTTTGCCAGTTGTTTTTTTGTATAACAAAACAAAACAACCACAACAAACTAAGTAATGACCTCCAAAGCAGTATTTTACCAGCTTTTTGCGTTTATTGAAATAATCCGCCTGGAATCTGCCCTGTGATGGCGGCTGCAGTGCCCCGTCGGTCGGAGGAGGCCAAACGCACGAGAATTAAGATTGCGAATCTGGACGGCATATGCAGATGCGCCGGCGGATCATTCATAGACAAACCTTTTACTTAGAAATAGTACCCCAGATTTGTTGGACCGCCTTGAGTTGTGCATTGCACCACTCTTCCAAGCTCGTCCTTGAAAGTCTTCCTCTTTCACGCTAGTTCGTGCAGCCGCAAATCGTTATGACTAGGTCGAACCGTGCTGACTTCCCGTGCCATTAGCACGCGCATGCACAGTTTGCCGATCTCCACTAGGAGGCTGAATGGCGCATTGAGCAAACGGGTATGGAGCCGCCGGAAATAAGCGCCCGACAGGCTTTTCAGCTCTCCCACATGCTGGTCTGAATGGCCTTCAGGGTGCTGGAGTTCTTCTCGTTACTCGAGAGAGCCCGCTTGTTGCATTGTAGCAGCGCAAGCAGACCGTAGAAGTTCCTGGCAAGCCATTGGATGTGAAAATTTTGAGATTCTAGTTGATCGAGCGTGCGTACATCCTACATTTCGAATGCCTTATTATTGGGATTTAATTAAAAACAGGACTATTGAAGCCAACTCAAAGATGCAAGAAAGCATGAACCAAAACATCTACTGAATGACTAGGAAGCCCAGCAGACGCCCGACTTCCGGGTTGAGCATCAAACTTCCCGTGGCTTCACCCGCGGCAGGCTCGGAGAGCAGCTATGCGCCATCCAGTCCCCTGAGCAAAGATCAGCGGCACGGTTGCGTCGGCGAATCAGTCGAGGACCGGCAGTTTGCCTCAAAACGACTAAAACCCCTTTCTAACCGACCACATTCCCGTTGGCAGTCTCTCTCCGTTTTCAGCGACCTTTTGCTGCCAATAACTGACAGTATGTGCAACCAATGAGATGACTGCATTAGCCATTAAGAAAGCCTGAAGGTGGTGCTAGAAGAGTGCGTGTAATCAGCTGCGCCCCGCATTCCTTAAAGGGGCACTGACACACCAAAATCATATTTTTTTTTATTATCCGAAACGATTGAAAACGATGCCGGGACATTACCCTCAAAATTTGAAACTTTAAAATTCAGTATTTGTGAATTAAAAAAACAATTTCCAAATGCCGAATTTGAAGTTCCCGCGCGGTCTGCGCCAGTGCAGTGAGTCACATTTTGCGGTCTCCTGCGACTCTACTTTCTTTCGGACATCCGCCGTTGTCACGGCGACCCCGACCGAGGAGGAGGTGAGGGATAGAAAGGCGCCGGCGGGAAAAAACCGGTCTTTCTCCGACTCGCCAACGGGCGCTGCCAAGTTTTCCGAGGGAGGGTACAAATCTAGGAAGCAACATCACACCGAACTCTGATTTCTGGTATTTCAAAAAGAGGGGCCGTAGTGCGTTCGCAATTGCGTTAAAAAACATGTTTTATGATGGCTGTTATTAAATGTTATAGAACGCCCTGCAATCATATTTAAGCGTCTACCTTTTTTGCGGTTTCCACGTCTCTTGGTGTTCGGGCAAGCCAGCGGGCCCGGAGAGAGTAACTAAATATCAGTGCGTCATATTTTAACCGGACGACGCGGAAACCTCCTCCACCTACGAGGGCGACCCGCGTTGCCAGAAGCGCGCGAAATCTGACGTCTTTGGTCCTGGGCTTACTACTGGTCAGAGCCGCTAAAAGCTTTTTTTTTAGTCGAGATGCAAAATATAAGTGTCGCGAACCGTTTCAGTTATGTATGAAAGTAGTTTTTGTTCAGTATTTTAGATCAGAAAAGAAACAAATGCAGTTTATAAAGTACGGAAACAAGAAATGACCCGTCGACATACCCGCCACCAAGCGGCGGAAAAAACAGCGCATACTAGAAGGGAGTAGTGGGATCAGGAGCCGAAACGGAAAGGTCCCGGATGTACGCGGCGGCGCTGCGGTCGTATACCGGCTCGAGGATCCGAGCGGTTCCGAGCGTTCCGAAGGCCTTCGGCGCGGGCCCTGCTGGCGATTTGGCCATTTGGCGGTATGGCAGCGCGAAGTGGCTCCCGTTCTGGACTGATCTTTACCCCTTGTTTGTCTGTCGTTTGTGGTCAATGAAGTGTTATGCCGAAATAGTCTTTAATCGCGCAGCAAATGCATTGCAAGCCGCCCTGGCCGCCCGCTTCATACAGCCTATCCAACACATGCTTTAGTGGCGCCCTCTCGAGCCGTCGACACGGAGCGCGGCAGCCGTGAGCGCTTGATGAGCTCACTACCCCTACTCTAGTTCACGACCACTCAAGCCAGGACCTACGACGTCATGAAGCAGGTTATTTTTTGCTTGTTTTTGTAATTCTAATTTGCCTATAACTTTTAAAATAAAGCGAAATTTGAGAAAAGAAAAGTTTCATTAAGTTACTACGTTCAGTGCGCTCACTTTCGGTGCAAATTAAAAACCAGTCAAAATGTTGTTGCAGGGCCCCTTTAAAGGGATGGTAAACCAAAATTTGGATTTAAAAAAAAAAAAAAAAAAAACGATGTAGGCGGTACGCCACAATCTCTACAACACTACTCGTAAGGTGATATCTCGAATGGACAGCCGTATTTTTGGAAAAAGGGGTCGAGATTGAACCAGGCCGACAAGGCGCGTGACGTGAAGATATCTCGTTTCCTCCTCTCTTCGCTTCGCTCCCTCAAGGCGGCAAGGCGGAGAAGACGCGAGGCCGTTGCCTCTCCTCTGAGAAACAAGACATAAACATATCTGTCAAGTGCGCCTCCTTTTTTTTTTTAAAAAATACGGTCATCCGTTCGAGGTATCGCTGTACGAGTGATGTTTTGGTGTTTGTAGCATCCTGTTGCACGCTTTTGCCGCATGTTTTGTGGAATCCAGATTTCGGTTCAGCATCCCTTTAAGCTCTCGGCGACTGTAGGAATAGGCAAAAGCCCGCGTATCGCGTCGCAGCAACTGTCGTGGTCGGTCAAGCTTGGGAGGGAGCGTCGACGCGTTACAGTTGTGTGTACTGTGTGGCCCAAGCGGCCCGTGTGACGGTTCTCGTGGCTCCCACAGGTCGACCCCAAGTTCATGAAGAACCTTCGGTTTTCCCGGAAACACAACAGGAAGGGGCTGAAAAAGATGCGCGCCAACGAAGCCGCCCAGCTCCAAGCCAAGGTTGCCGCCGCCGCCGCCACCGCCTCCACGTAGTTAATAAAGGACCTGCGAACGTGCGTGCAGACTCTGCTCGGTTTCATTGCAGTGCCTAGAACACGACTCCACGTTTGACACGTTTTGTACCCTTGATTTCCACCCGGCGGCAGCCAGCCAATTCGGCTACGCCGCCGTTCCGAGCGTGCCAGGGCACAGTGGTACATTGGCCTGTACCACTGGGTACAGTACCATGATCAGGACAACCTGAGTAGCAGTTCCTGGGATGTATGTCACTGTTTCCAAAGCTTCTATGCATGAATGGCATAGGAGGCTAAACATGCCAGTCTGAAACGCATTCCGCGCATCGTGGTTTCATGCAGACTTTTATGGTACTCGTTCAAGTAATCATTACTTGTAATTGACTTTTTTTAATTTTCTTTTATCTGTTGATTATATTTATTAGGAAGTAATGACAACAGTACTTTCGTTACTTTTGGAAGTATACCGAAATTACTCGTAACCGTTGTTTTTTTTTTTACCCTCTTGTTTCTAATGGTACACTTTGTACAAGTTTCCTACTATAAAATCCTCGAACCAAATCTGCAAGAGGGGTATGGTTTACCAATATTGCTGGATTAAGAAAAGTAGTTAATGGTTCTGTGATTCTAATCAATAATGGACAGTACAAAAGGCCCATTTTCAGACGGGCAGAAAACTGTTTTGAAAATCCAAAGTGATCCGAGAGGTAATGGTTATTTTTTTCAAGTCGCGGTCGAGTACTACTTTTCGTCTTGAGTAATCAAGTAATCTAATTGAGTACCTTTTTAAGCGAGAGTAATTGTAATCAATTACCTTTTTCGAGTAACGTGTTGCATTTATGGTGGCTGATGGAGTGAGAATGACGGAGCACGTTTTTCTAATGCCTGGCCTCTAGCACGTGCTCCATGCCTCCGGTCGTGCTTTGGTTGCTCGCGCTAGAGTGGGTCAACTCGAGCTCCTCCCTGCCCTTCTTGCCTTGTTACTGAATATAGTCACTTGCAGTCTTGGGCAGTAACTAGTAATGCGTTACCGGTAACTAGTTACTTTTTTTTAAGTAACTTGTAACTAAGAGTTGCTATCTTTCGAAAGTAACTAAAAAGTAACATCGTTATAGTTGCTTCTCAGATTTATGTGCAGCAGACGTGACCACCAAATTGTCTCGCAACTCGTGAGAGTGTCCTGGTACAAGAAGGGCACAGCAAAAACTGCTGCAGAAAACGTCTGGAGCAGGAGGGACAAAACAAAACTACTAAAACACTCAAGACTGACAATGTGTCAAAATGCGAAAGCATTCGTATACGTAGCGTATTCCTACAAGCTGCGCACCGCGGTGAGCTCAACCGTGCAGCCTCTCCGAGTCTGCCCGGGCGGGCTCTGCCAGCTCTGCGGGCAGCCGCTGCGCCACCATGAAGACAGCTTCTCTGTGGGGTGGCTGCTACAGACTACAACCTTCGTTCCATGGGACAGGGGAGTTTAGATGCCGTTTGACGTGGCTTCAAAAGCTGATAACGCCAGTTCGCTCCATGGGACAGTTAGTGTTTTCGCATTAATAAAAATGTAAAGAAACAAAATTTTGGGTGCCCCGGACAAGCTGGTCCCGCCAACTGGGGGATGGGAACTTTTGTGTCCGTACTAGCCGTGTATGTTACAGCGCACGCAGATGTAACAAAGTGCGGCATCTCTAAAGCGTTTTTCTTTTCGTCCGGCGAAGGGAGCGAGTGCTTTCGTAGAGTACAGTTTTGGTGATTGTCGCCCCAAATGCACACAGGCTTACGGCACAACCAATTTTCCGAACCTCCTCTTCTGGCCACCAAGCATATGTTTCTTTGCCCTCTAATTTGAATCGTCCAACTACCAGATGCACTGTTGCGGGGTCTCGACTTCAGGTCCATTTACTCTCTTCCTGGTTTTTACAACCCAATTACCGGCCTTGCCTACCATCACCCACTTCCCTTCTCAGGTCCCATCACTTCAGAAAAAGTATTCACTCGAAACATCTGTGTCTGCGTGTTTTCTTGAAATTGAAAGACCGCCCTTAGCCGGGACCAGGGGCATTCGGCATCAGTTGATTTATAGATATTCAAGTCGTGGGCTTCCCAAGTGGTCTCTTTCGGGTGGCGAAATGGAGGAGCACAAGCGTGTTCGATCTGGTTAGCAAGTGGCGGAGAAAAGATCACAACACCAGTTTGGAATTCTACACGCAGTGGTGGTTTGTACCTCCATCAGTGCATATTTTGACGGAGGAATGTTGCCACAACATTGCTCTTCAGGTTTTCAAGGGAAGCTTCGTGTTTCATGAAAGATTGCGCACG
Source organism: Ixodes persulcatus (assembly GCA_013358835.2). NCBI lineage: Eukaryota > Metazoa > Arthropoda > Arachnida > Ixodida > Ixodidae > Ixodes > Ixodes persulcatus. Next base: position 339,837 of record JABSTQ010010774.1, on the reverse strand, counting down.
CAGTAAAAACTGATTTGACCGTGTGGCATAAGAAAACATCTATAAAGCTGATTGCAAGTACGACTTATATTATTATTGACTTCAATTTCGCCGCCTTAAAGAAGTCCGAAATTAGAATTGACCGATTGTAAACTGGCACCATGCCTGGATATACACGAGATCTGGACGCGTGCTCTTGTGTTCGTGTATACCTTATGGTGGTTGCACTTTCTTGAAGTTCTTCATGGATCTGCTACGTTAAAATTTAAAAAAAACTATAAAGTCGCCTGTAATTTTTTTCAAAGAAGAGACTCTAAATTCTTTATCATATAGTGGATTTACTCAGATACTGCCTTAAATTATGATCTTGTTCAAAGAGCTACTCATGGTAAAAATTGAAATAGAAAGATCCAAATATGTTAATATTGATTATTAAGAAAATCTTAGTTTCTCAAAATAATCAGATTCACTACCGTGAACAACACAATGAAGAAATCTATGCTGATTTAAAGGCATACCGTAAAATCCCGAGAGATCTTAACATCAAGAGCAAATGGGTGAAAATGTGGAAGGAGTAACTTTCAGTGTACGATCAAGAAAAGTAAAGAAGTGGCCATTTTTAGGTCATGTCCCTTCCAAGCTTGTTATGGTGGCGAGGGGCAATGAAGCAAAGATGACTTACTTCCCAGTCAGCAACGTTCGCTTATATCCCATCATATAGCTAACTAGCCGCATTTATGCTGAGATCATCATTGATCCCAATGCTACTATTACTAGGAGTGGGCTATCTTTCGGTTTTTAAAAAATATAGAAAATTAAACCAAAAATAGGGGGTGGGCTATCGGGGGGTGAGACATCTCTCGGGATTTTACGGTGTTATGGAAGGTTCCTTTTGAATGTTTTCTAACACTTTTTTGTAAAGTAATGAGAGAGTAACAGCATTACTTTAGTAAAGTAACTAATAAGTTACTCTTTCAATTTTGTAACTACTTGTAACAGGATTACTTTCTTTGCCTGAATAACTACAACTGTAACTGTAACACTTGCTTTTTAGCAATAACGTGCCCATGACTGGTCAGTTGCACATCGGGAAGCATCTCGTGCAGTCCAGCGGTGGGCTACAGGGAACGAGAATAGGGGAGGCACCCTTTTATTTTTGGCGTCGGGTCGCGATGTCAGGAGTTGCGGGCAAAGACGAGCGAAGTGACAGAGTTCCCCTGGCTCCCGCCAAACACAAACAACGGGGTTGGGATGCTGTCGCACAGCGACAGGGCTGTAAGGAAGATAGAAAAAGGAAAGTGTCATTATGCTAGGCATTAATCAGCATTAAAGTTGGCTTTTCTAACCTCTCATCGACATTTAGGTTATGTCCTAAGCCAAGAACTACTGTATTTCTTGTTTATTTTAGAGCGCAGCTCTTAGGCCCCCGTTTCTAGCTTGAGCAACGTCGGTGTAACCGCGCGGTGCATTATGGGAAATGTCCCATAATGCACCGCGCAGTCACAGTACCCTCGCGTGGTGCATTACGGAACATTTCCCATAATGCACCGTGCAGGGGTCACGTGACCCTACTGACGTCACCAGGGTCACATGACACCGCCAGGGTCACGTGACGCCACCAGGGTCATGGACCTTACGAGGGTCACATGACATCACCAGGGTCACATGACATCACAAGGGTCACGTGACGTCACCAGGATCACGTGACCTCACGAGGGTCACATGATGCCAAGGAAAAGCGAGGCGGACAGGAGGGGGAGAGGGTATGGATGAGGAGGAGGGGCATACCGTCCCCTCCATACCCTCCTCTCCTCCTCCTCAAGTGCTGCGCTCTAATTCGGCGTTACAGGAAGTTGTAAACGTCTTTCACTTTTTTTCTTTATCATTATATAGAGAACCTAGTTTTGATGGTGTCAAGAAACTACCACTCTGGACGAGGCGCTTAGTTGGGTAAAACTGGAATTGCTCATTGTGCCGAAGCCGAGTATTCCAAGGATTCACGTGACGCCCTCAAATGCGTAGCACCTAGATGCTTATAAGTTTTGTCATGGCGACATTGAACTATAATATAGCGAACTAACGTCTTAAATGTTCAGACTCCGAATCAGTGCCCGTCTTCAAACTCTTCCTTCACCACCCATCAAAAGGCCGCCATTAGCATGTTATTGAATTGGCCAGACTGAATTTCGGAAAGGGTCTATTCCCACTTTGCCAAGAATGAAACATTTTGTTCCTAAAGAAAAGATAGATGTACCATAATGTCCCGAGAGATACCCCGCCCCCAAAAGCTAACCCAACCTATTTTCAGCATGATTTGCTGCTGGTTGCGAGGAGGTCCAGTCCCGGCTTGATGTTCTCCTCAAACTTCTTTGTCTCCACGGTGGTGCTCACCATCGCGATGAACCAGCCCTTGGCCACCACTTGGCGGGTGTACGGCCCTCACCAAGTAGCAAACATCAGTTAAAGATCTAATAAGTACTCTCCATCAAATTAGTAGTTTTGAAGATAGCAATTCAATGATTCGACGCACACTGGTGAGAGGTGGTGATGGTTTTTCTTAAACACCGGAACAGCGCACTTCTAGTAATGGCAAGGCCCTGGCCAATGGTGACCTTGGCGGAAATGGCGTTACTTAGCCACGACCGGAAATAAGCAAACGCTGCGGCCACTGTGCTTGATGACGCCGAACAAATGGACGACCAAACGCTATTGCTAGCCATCTCGATGGGCCCGTTTCAATGGCTTCCAAAACTGCGAAGCCTCACTCGAGACAACTGTGTTGGTGTCCGTCTTCTGACGCACGAGACGGGGCACCGAGATTTACTTCAGTGTCGTATGAAGCGCAAAACGCATGCGCGTCAGAACTGTTCGATCCGACGTGCAAACTGTCGGAAAGATGGTTGCTTGACTCGACTCGCCGTGCTCGACAGTTCGAGACAAATGCTTCCGACGCTTCGTTCTGTTCAGCTTCGCCCAGTTCTGGGTGTCCTACCGGATGGTTGGATGGATGCTAATGGCTGTATTTGTAACGAGTGGTAGCTTGCGCCATCTTGCCTGGAAACCAAAAATATTCTTCTTCCCCTCGCCCTTCGTGGTTTTTCTGACTTTAAAACAAACAAAATATTTTTATTATATTCCATTAAAGTATGCATGTCTGAAGGTCTTACACAAGGTTACTTTTTTGCTGGTCACAGCGAAGCGAGCACTGTGTACACAAATCACGTGACTATGCAACCCGTGCATTACTGCCTCTCTCCCGAAGTTCACGCGACACGGCATTGGAATGGCTCGTAGCGTCCGCTGCTGTCCGTCGTAAGGTGAAACAAAGTATATTTGGGTCTCGATGGTCTTGATCGGTCCCAGAGGTCTGACTTGCTATGGACGTGCCAAATCGGCAGCTCGTGTCGTGCACGCGGAAAAACTCCATGGTGTCTGTCCATTGCCTGCACCACCACGACTCGAGTTGCATGACGCACCGCTACGTCCGCTTCCCCGGCTCGCATAGCACCTCCCGATCGTTTCGATAGTCACGCGAAAACATGACGTTCGCAACACCCGTGCTGCCATTGGCAGCGGCCCTCCGACAATCGGACAGCCGTGCAACGAATATCTGGCAAATTGGTCGCATGCCGGAGCCGGGCGGAGCCCCCGTCTGACGCTCTAGTGCAACGAAAACTCCCGCGTCTGACAGTTTGCACATCAAATCAGACAGTTTTGACGCGCATGTGTCTCGCGTTTTAAATAATGCTCGTGCAAGATTTCTAAAAAAGAGGCACCTGGTGCGAAGTGGCTCAGCAGCTCGTCACGAGTCCAGTTGCACGACACAATCACGAGCCGGCCATCAACCGGAAGGAGGCGTGCCACCAGCTCCAGGTAGCGCTGCCGTTTTGCTGCAGGTTCATCCGGCGACAGGCTGATGGCATCGTAAGTTCCTGGCAGCAGACAATAGTCATTGGTAGACTGGCGAGCAAGCTTGGTGAGGTACACCTGGAGCCATTAAACGTCTCCAGAGCACGAAAACTTTTGCTTCGTTTCCCAACTGCATGGTGGCGCTGTAGTCAATAGTTTCAATATGGTGGCCCCGTGTAAACTACTTGGGGCAGGCCGGACTGGCAAGGTCTGCTCATCAACGAACTAGATCAAGGTCTCTCGATTTTGAGGAACTCCCACCTGGCTCGAATAGCAGCCAAGGAACCCTTTGCTGTCTAGGCATTGATGCATTAAAGCGGTGCAAAAACATATACAGACCTTGTAAAAAATAATGCAAATACTAGGCAGTGTTTGGTTCATAGTAATGCATCGGAGAGTGACTCAGATCTGCTAAAATAACACTTTATTTAGGGGCAGGGAATCTGAAAATGCTTGGACATGGCCTCCGAGATTTTTCTCGCGCTGCCTGTGCTCTTCTCCTCAGGCCATTGCATTCACGCGGTACAGACTGTCATTGCGCGGTGCTTGGTGGCACTCGCAACCAAGCCAAACGATAAAAAGAAATTGATGCGAATTATCATCAAGAGCAGCGCGAAATGTGCTCCCTACCTCTCACCTCAACACGCAGATCTTTGGCAAGAAAGAAGTTCATTGAAATTTGAAGGTTCATCTTTTCAAAGCGCAAAAGGTGTAGAACAAATGCCCATGATGTTGTTTTCAAACAAACTGCGTGTCTGCATACTGCAAGTCAATCAAAATAAGGAAGGCGAGTCACAATATAGATTCGCACTAAATAGTGATAGTCATAGGAGAGCAGCGGCTCGGCAGAAAGGCGAGTCGCCCATACCATGAATGCCCATGAGCACCACGTCCAACGACGATAAGATGGTATTGCACATATAAATTTTTAAAAGAAATGGTGATGATGGTTTAAATGGAGCTTGTGGACGAGGCTGAGGGGTTGACGTTGCGGCTGAAGAGGGTGAAGAACATTAGGTTTGCAACGGTCTTCGCAACGGTGGTCTTCGTGAGGCCGCCATGGACTGCTGTCTTCTAACAGGCCAGTCTCGAGCGCCTGGCGAGGGCTCCCTGCGTGCACGACTTGCAGACGAGCCGCCCGGATTTCCGGCGATGCAGAGTGTCCGGCACCCTCGTGGTGGGGCTCCAGGGGTCGGCGCCAGTGTTGGCCGGGCGGCGGTCTTTGCAAAAGCGGGCTCTAAAGTCCCTCAGCTTGCAGTCGAGCTTGTAACCAAGCAGTGTGACCACCCCGTCGATCGAAGACATGGTGTGTGACTCTGGTTCGGCAGGCTCTCTGACGATGGGAAAAAACAGGTCTTATGCCCAGCTGGCTTCCTCTTTTTCCGATCTTGCATCCTGAGGTATCATCCAGCGAAACAGCGCAAAGACCAGAGCAGCGAATAAAAATTGTGAATCAACAGAGATCGACTTACCTTTCTCTATTCTGATGATGAGAACAATGAAGATGCAAGCTTCATGCCGCGGGCTCACACTTGACAGCGTGATGTGAGGCAATTCTGTTTCCGTTTCTGGTTGGGTTCTAAGCGCCGCATGCGGAGATCTAGAGAACTGGCTCGGCTCGCTTTTTCTGCTAGGCAGCCGAGCGTTTAGACAGGTCTGAGCAGAGCACGCGAAAAATCTCGGGGGCCATCGGTTGGACTATTCACGGCGTGCCACGAACTACAGGTGGTGCTTCTCTAGCTACCATCATCATTGTTTGTGACGTCACGGGTAGGACAGACTGGGACAGACAGCGCAGATCTTGGATCCCTCGGCTTGTCAACTCGATCTCTTCATGTGCTGTTTGGATGACGTGCAGCCAGGGGCGGATCCAGAACGCCGTTTTGGGGGGGGGCGGAAAATTTGTAAGGATACTATTCTCCCATTCTTTCGTGTGCACCGGGGGTTCCACCCATGTAAAATTGCCCTCCGAGAAGGGGGGAGGGGGGAGGTCGACTTCGTTTGGGGATCCGCCACTGCGTGCAGCAAACCCTGTTTCACGCGTTGTGTTTATTTGGTGAAGTGATATTTGTAGTAGGACATTTCTCCAAAGGTTGAAAACGTGGCACGCGTATCGTGCTAACAGACACTTGGCACCGAGGTGTCGAAGCGCTCGGATGGTAGTGTGCTGTTCTCTACCCCAGTACAAGCTGGATAATGAAAACAGAATATTCCGCGCTTTAATCCACGACATCTACCACGGTGAATAGTGTTTTTTAATGATTTGGACAAAATAAAACCGAAGAAGGCATGTCTCATCAAACTGAAAATAGAAAAGCGAAATTCGATAACCTCTCGTGTGTGTAGTAAACACTTCAGTGAAAGCGACTCCGTGTAACCTGTTGGTTCCAATCTGTTCTGGCTGGTCTCTTATTAGTTCCAAGTTGATTACTTTTTGAATTTTGTAAAAAACATTTCCTCAAAATAACTGGCAGGAAGAAGCAGTGGCTAGTTTCCGGAGTCATTTTAATTAAATCCCTGCTTAATCATCCGGTCGACACGAAACATGTGAGACGTCCTCGAGATAGAGGTGTAAAATCTAGTAAGTCGGTGACTTCAGCACCCCAAAACATTAGGTATACACCTGTTATGAATTGCTACCGTTTGTATGTTTAATCTTGTGGCCCCAAATGCGCATAATGTGTCATGCGCTTCTCAACAAGTGATTTTAAATTTGTAAAACAAGTTTAGTAAAATTGGATAGAACAAATTAATCAATCGCCTGAAGTTTCCGGGCCATGTCTGACAATTTAAGAATTTATGAAAATTTCTGTTTTTCTTTCGAGCAGAAGTTGCGATGTGACAAACTTCTTTGCCACAAATTCTACGCAGGAGGACTAAGCGACAGTTGCTGACAAGCATTTGCTTGTCAGCAACTGTCGATTAACACTTTCATAGAAACATTGGTATCGGCACACTCAATGAGCTAAAACAAGTGTGCCGCGCTTTGCAACACAACTCTGCACGCGTGCACAGCTAAGAGGACAGTACATCATTTACTCTGGCGTATGCAAAACCCTTTTGTACCGCAGCCTCCACAGATACGAAAAAAAAAACAAAAAACACAAAGGCTGTGAATAGCTTTGACGCACGCCGCGCAAGCTGTAATGTGAAGCTCCATGCTTGTTTTTGAACATTTTATAGTTCTGTAATATAAAAAGCAACTTCAAGGCGGTGTTATTCATTACAAAGGTCACTCACAAAAATGTCATACACGTTTCTTTAATAAATAAACCGTTTTTGATCGGCATAGATGCGAACTAACATAGCCACTCTGTGATCTAACATGGCCCGTCGTCTGCTTGCATCCTACCAGCTGCATCACAGGAGGGCGCTTGCAAAGTGGCGCCACCAAAACATTGATCTCGTCGCCAATAGTCTGCGACAGGTTAAGAGTGAAGTGGAAGCTCCTCCCAGCTTGTCCCACTTTAGCAGAACGAAAGCTGGAGAGGAGGCGACCTCCTCTCCAGCATTCACTCTGCTGAAATGGAAAGAGGTGGGAGGAGCTTCCACTTTACCCTTAACCTGACAACGACTATAGATCAGAGGCTACTTGGTATAAAAATCCCGAACAGAAACCAGCGGGCCTATCACTTTCCGACCCATTGTAATTACCAGACGTCCGCAGATCTTGCCCGAACATTTTACGTGCGGTTTTCATTTATTCGTTCCCAGCTTCAAGATGGCCGACATCAGCCAATCGGAAGGCTCGAATAACTCGATTCTCTGGTTCGAGCAGGCGCCATGGGATGCAGTACGCCCCGAGAACTTTCGGTGCCTCTAGGCGTGCTCTTGTACAACCGTGAGCAATTATCCTTTTCTCGTCGTTGACTTCATTTTCATTTCGTTGGTTTTGTTGACGACGGTGGCATTTGCCTCAAGTTTTTTCCGTTTTCTTTTTCTCAGGAGGACGAGAAATATTCTGGACTAGGAATAAAAGTTGGTTTCCACACTTGCGACTGTTTACGACCGAGTGTCATACAACCTCTTGCTATCTCTCATGACGAGAGGACATGCTGCCGCCATCTGTCGAGCAGCCGTGGGACACTAGTGGTTTCCGTATATTTCTTCCATTTTTTTCGCTAATTTTTTTTTGTTTTGATAATCTCTGAATAATGCTATAAACGACTGTTTCTCATAAATAGTATGCACATTTAATTTTACAAATGCCGCCAAAGCCTTAGCTCTAGTGAAATGCAGTTCCAGGGCCACCTCATAGGTGGCGCCGGCATGACGTGCGACACGTCATCTCGTCGTAAGAGATCGCAAGGGCTTGGTCCTAAGCAAACGAGAGCGTGTAAATGAGCCTCAACCGAGTTAAGTGGAGGGTGCCTTCTCGAGCGGCGGCCGGTACTCACCTTTGTCCAGAACCACGTCGTAGGTCTTCGACAGGCAGTGGCCGGACGGAAAAGCGTCTTCGAGAATGTCGGCCACCTTCAAGAACGTCGGAAATAAAGGAAAAATTCCGGCCCCTTTATTACTCCGTTGTGACAACGGAACTAGTAAAGTAAAACATATTGCGTGTCAGTGCTGCTGGGGGAACTTCCCACACCATCTATGCCTCGACGGCAGGAGCGTCGTCGTGCGTGGCCTATCTAAAAGAAAGTGGAGGAACGTGAAGTTTGCGTCGCCCCGTTTCCTCCGAAGCACGAACAAGTTCCCTTCTTCCTCGCCTCCCGCGCACTCTCCCACAATGTGTGCGAGCACGCTCGCTCAACACCGCTTTGTCAAAACACGAGTTCCCGTTGAACGGCGAAGAAGTGCTCATTTGATGCTGTTCTGTTACGAGAGTGTGTTACCGGAAGTGGCTAGGTGCAAGCAATATAACGCAAAACACGCTGAAAGGCAAGTGTGTCTCTGGAACACCCCGGAACTTCATTTGTACGCCCGAAGTCGGCGCCGTGAAAAGCGTGGGGTCTCGACGAGCCAGAAAACGACACGTGGGAAACGGGCCGGCTGCAGCCCGAGTCGCGCACGAGTATTTTATCCCTTACGACAACGGGCTCGGAGCGACCGAGAACCGAAGGAAAAAAACCTTGTTTTTCTTTGTGGGCTGCAGGGGCCGAATTTACGGAGCCAGACTTGTCAGTGTTAAGGAGTGCCAGGAGTGTTTCGCCTATTTCCGCGTGCCTACGTCGGTTGGACCAGGTAACCCAAAAGGTACGAGGATTTGTTTCACGTACCCAGGATGTCACATTGCATGTCTGCTCGCGAAGCCGTCAAGCCTTCTGGCAATGCTGACTCGGCCCGCGCTCCACGAGAGCACAAAAACTTTTTCCTCGACAGAAATAAGAGTGAACTTGCAGGGCAGCTAATGAACTTGCGACGTAAACCCGAGATTGAGGAACAAGAAGGGGAACGACAGATTCACAGGTCTCAAACTCGGCCAAGTTTGAGACCCACGCGTGCGTCGTGCCCCTTTTTGTTTCTAAGTCTCCAGTTCTCTAGACGTTGAAAGTTTCCTTGTTTGTAATAAACCGCGCCAAGATCACGGTTCATTCCGTCGAGTTTAGGTGTCCTGTGGCTCGTCGGAAGCTAGCTCTTTTCCAAATTTGAACTTCCGGTACAGCGGCTTCAGCACGAAAATATTGCGCGACACGTTTCTTTCCCACGGTTAGGTTGGCAGTACCTCGAAGGAAATGGCAACATCTTCCTTTGCAGCAAGTTCCTTCGCCAGGTCAACAGCCTTGGTGACGTAATCGACACCCGTGACAGCTGTGTATCCCTGCTTGGCCTGAAGAGAAATGGAAGAAGCAGAGAGCGTAAGAAAGTTTCCCAGACCCTTTTCGAAATTCAGTGCCATCTGGTGGCTCGAAAGGCAGTTAATACACTTTAAACTAATAGCAATCATGAAACTATACTTCAACGGGCATTGTCACTTTTGCACGTCAATGGCAGATGAGAATTGGTTCTTCGATCACCTCATAATTATTTCTTGTTATATCTCAGTTTTGATGGTATAGACTTAATAACTGCAACAGCACAAAGCAGCGATCCATAAGCCTCTCAATTAAATTTTCGTCATTAAAAGGCTTTAGAGCCAAACCGGCACCAAGAGATTGATTGGACCACACTTCAAGATGCCGTAAACGCTTACGTAGCCATTGTATCTAATTCATGCGCCGTGTTGTAATAATGTTTCGAACGTAGAGGCATTGTGTATCCTACGCGAAGCAAAAGCAAATTGTGTGTATGTTGATACAGCCAGAAGTTAGTCTGCCTCAGCGGGCGTCTGGTGTCTCAGCTGTAGATGAGCAATTTAGCCAGTGCAGTATGACTGCTAACCTGAGGTCTTTAACGTGCTCACGCAGTAGTGATACACGACCGCACGCCGGTACGATGCTCGTCCAGATCTAAACGGGCAGGGGTGGGGCTCGAACCCAGGATCCCTGGGTTCTGCAGCGCGAGCTTTCGCTCCACGCGCGTCGAGCTGGGTGTGCGCTTTAGCCCACTCGGCCACTGATCTGCCATTAATTTGGCACAGATGCCATACACCGAGATGATGATAGTGATCAAAGTTGTCGGACTGAATTTCGAAAAGGGTCCTTAGACTGCTTTTGAAATTCAGTCCAACAATGGCTGCGTAAGCGTTTACGGCATCTTGGAGTGTGGTCCAATCAATCTCTTGGTGCCAATTTGGCTCTACGGCCTTTTAATGGCAGAAATATAATTGAGGGACTCATGCGTGTACTTGCGGCAAAGAGAGAGCTTGCCACAACATTCTGCTCGGTACATCCGGTTGGTGCCTCGAATATTGTAAGATTAATTTTAGGAGTGTGCATACACTGCTTGGGATCGAAAAGTGCAGCGTCATCCCTAGGTTCAACGCTGCAAAGAGTGTGTGCTGGTGTGCTGGGTTCCCGTAGTAATGCAAAGGCTATGAATGATGCAGCGCCATTTGGTACAAACCATCGTTCGCACAAGCCTAACAAATAAAGCTTTCAATAATTTGTGACTGGTGTTTGCCGGTATGTTCCATTCACGGCCTACTTTTTTGCTGTCTAGCATATTTTAGATTTTCGAATATTCAAAAATTACAAATGATGCCTTCAGAATTCTCTAATTTCTCGTGTCAAGCTTCAACGCTTTGTACCAGCGCGCAACTCAACCTTCACTGCTTTGCACCGACGTGCTAGGAGAAACGGCTGCGATGGTGGAGCACCTCAGTTCAGTAGGCTCAGTTTTTGTTCACGTAGGACGTGAGCAGTGGGCTGAAAGGGTTTTGCTCACATTCTTTCGTTATGATTACATGTTGGCCCCTAATGTTCTAAGACAGTGCCATTAAAGAAAACATTGGGCTATATTCAAAGAAATAAGGTGGTCAAAGTTTTGCCTGCCGCATTACATTTCGTTTCACTTGGCTCACATTACCAGGGACATTTTTTTTTTTTTTTTATGTAACAATAAATTCAGCAATGATTTTTAAAGTATCAATGCTTGCTTCACATTTTGAATGAAAACAGTGGGGAGAAAAGCAGGATGAATCAAAGAAACTGGATAGACCAATCCACTTTCTTTAACTCGTCCTTTGATTTGTTTTTGTTTTGTTTTTTTCACAGTTTTTATTTAAGACCCATCACCAACTAACTTAAGTTACTTACTTAAGTTAGCTTACTTACTCCCCTACAGTTGCTTCACATTAAACGAAATTTGATTTGATTCCCAGTAAATTTTTAATACTACTCATTCAATATGCAGTCAAATATTTTATATTCATACACCTCTAATTAATTTTCCTCTCAATGAATTCATTTCCAGTCATGAACTTTCAATTTTACACTTCTCTTTACCTGCGGATGAATTTTAAATATTTTTTTACGAGATCTTACTTCAACTTCACATGACTGAGTGCGCACATGTCAGGCCTGGAGCACTGCAATTAATTATGTGCGCATGGAATATTATGGTTACAATAAAATGTAGAACCCAGTATTTCAAAATGCCAGCCTGTGTGCCTTTTTTTTTTTTTCTTCCTCCGTGGTCAACGATTTTATCACATTAACGACAGCAAGTTAATGGCCTATTCGTCTGGGGCACACCGCACCCGTCCAGTGCAGTAAACTCTTTCCACTTTAGTACACGAAAGACTGGCGGGGAGAGAAGGAAACTCCCCTCTCCCCTCTAGCCTTCCGTGTACTACGAACCGCACTGCACCGGTGTGATGCGGGCCCAGACGAATTGGCCATAAACCTCGCCGAGTCGCACGCACCAACTGGCGAGAGTCGCTAAAAAATGCATGGAAACCACCTGCACCATTCTTTTTACGCATCCGACTGACGTAAAGCGCAAGTCAAGCATCGGCAGACACAGCTGGCGTGTTAGCTTTTCCCTTACGTAAGATAAATATTTGGGGCTTATGAACCACATTTTCACCAAAAAATATATATATATATATCTCGCTGACAATGGCTGCACGCATTCACAGCTTTGTGGCAATCGGTCGACATTATTAAGATATTTAGCTGCAGCCCTCCCGCGGTGAAGTGAACTTCGACATGTTACCTTAGTCTAAACACATTTTGTTTTTATATACCATATTGTCTTTAGGCTTTTCTCCAGGTAATGCTGGGAATAAAACTATGACGGGAGGCCAACACAGAATGTCAACAAGTCGTTCGTTTCATGCCTACGCTCTTGCGTGGAAAATTGCAGAAAACAAAGTGGCACCTTTTTTCTCCACACTGTTGGAAGAGTCCTGTCAAGCTGGAGCAACTGTTACTTTTTATCCTATTGTGAGTGAGGAGAGGCAAGCAGGATGAGCTCTTTTCCAAGATGATGCAAGTATTTTGCATCATCTCGGTGATTCCAGTACCATGACAAGGTGCCTGAAACCATTGTTGCTCTTGCGATAACATCAATAACATCGCTGTAATTTCCCCACAACTAAAGAGGTAGTACAGTTAATGTACCTGAATGTTGCGCATTGCCTTTCACAAGCAGCAACGAGGAAGGAGTATCGACCAGTGCGCACCTCTGAATGCCGCACACGCAGACACTTTGCCCCTCACAACACTGGTTCCTGTGCATGTTCGCTGCCCACACTATCCTCATTTATAAACAGACAGTTTGTCCATAGTAAAAGGCAAAACTGACTGTACCAGCTGCACTAGGAGATGTCCATTGCCACAGCCCAGGTCAAGGATGCTGCTCGACTTGGTGATGTGCGCCAGAAGCCACTTGACAACACGAAGCTCGTTGCCAACACCAAACCTGCGAATTTGTAGGGGGGTCGCAAGTGGTAAGAAATGTTTGATCATGGTTCCTGCGCTAAAAGTTTCGATGTTGCAGCGATTTTTACATCTGTGGTGACAGACACTTGCCTTCGACTGTGCAAAATCGGCTACATGGGCTGTATGTACGGATTAATACTGATTAAAAAGCGCGACAGGACAACGGACAGAGAAGGAGACACAGATGTATGTACGCTTCGTTTCATCGTATGTTAGAGAACAGTCGAAGGGTATGACACAAATGTGTACAAACAAATTAAAAACATGTGACATTTACCGGAAAACCGACACATGGCCACATCTTTCGAAAGGGCCAAATGTTGAAATCAGTTACTGAGATCACCTTACCACACTTCTCCAATGTCGCCATGGTCTGCAAAGTTGTCTAGCTCTTGAAAGTATGCTTGCTCCCAACTGCAATGTACATCGGTGCAAAATCGGAATGAAGCCATATCCTAAAGAAATCCATGATTTTCGAAACAACTTCTGCCACTTGTTGAAAATAGAGGTTCGAGAGTATTTGGTCCCCTTTGCTCTTCTTCTGTTTCAGGGGCATAGCCAGGGGAAGGGGGGCTTATGGGGCTTCAGCCATCCCCCCCCCCCTCCTTCTCTCCGCACCCCAGGTCATAGACAACCCAGCCCCCTCCCCTCTCTCTCTCCCTCCTCCTCCCCCCTCCCTCCCTCCCTCCCCGGCGCCCGAAAGAATTTCCTGGCTGCGCCATTGCACAAATTCGGGGCCTAGGATAATCTACATTGGGCACAAAAGCTACGTCTAGGGAGCTTAATCTAGGCCATTGCAGATTAATGAAGATCTAGTTTCGTTACTTGCAAAGCCGGTAAGGCACGTGGCCGACCGGGTCGGATACTCTCGGAGCAGTAATTCGGAAAAATGGCCCGCGAAACACATGTTCTGTTCGTGACAGAGGAATCGGAACTATGTAACAATATTACAACAATCCGAATCAGTCTTCAAAAATTATAGTATGAAGGAGATTACGGTAACTACATTCTGAATATTGCTTGCGCAACAAAACAGCCAAAACTCACTATGCTTTGGTTCCAAGTTCAGACGGATTCAACTCCACGCTCTGTTTACTGGGCGCGGCCATATTCGAAATATTTTCAACCTCCTTACGTTCGTTTATTTCGTTGGTGTAATCCGGAGTTACTCCTTACGCCCTTCTTCCGCTTCTTCCCAAAGCTTTCGCCCCCCAGTTTTCGAATGAGAAATGAGGGTTTTTTATTCTGATAACTCTAGAGTAACAGGGGTTGTTGCTTTGTTTTTTTACGGACAGTCTCCCTCGTGCCATCTGTTGACAATGCGACGAAGTGCTCACTTTCCCGGTGTCTCGTGTCGTATGTTCCTTGGCCCCGTTATCGGAAGTCTTTTTAATTAGCTAATTTTTGCGCAAAACAAAGTGCTGCGCGGTGCAGCGGTGTTTCGCAGTACCGATAACTCTTACAGACAAGTGACAGGACTGACAGGACGATGTCTGGACATGGAAACGGCAATCGGTGGAGCTTCCTGCTCGGTTGTCTGCCCTCACGCCCGGCGAGTCATCGAGCTTCAGTGCAGGCAAGGAACCCGCGCAGATGCCGGTAATGTGCGTGTGACTCCCATTTGATTCCTCTTTTGAAAAGGGGGATTCATTCCGAAAGCCGAGAAGAATAAAGGAAAGATGCGCTCGTACCGTATGCCGCGTTGGATCGCTGACAAATGTTCGAGGCAACGCTCGGACTCTACGGCCTGTCCACTCTACGAATCGCATCCGGTGGAGGTGTTGATCGCGTTCCTCATCGTATTTTTCCTTCTATTCGCGTTGAGGTGTCCGACGTGGCGGACCGGCGACTACATCGTGATGTCCGAACAGGACGTAGACGCAAACGCTAACGAGTGCCCGTGGATGCCACGCGCGGAACATCAGGACTTTTGGATCGGTATCGAAAGACCGAGGTGTCCTTCCCTGTCGGCATCCATGCCACGAAGTCATCCTGTCGACAAAGAGGTGAACGAAACTCTCCTGAACGATCTCTCCAGGAGGCTGCAACCAGGGGGTCGGTGGGCGCCGTCTTGGTGCAACTCGGCCCACTTCGTCGCCATTGTGGTGCCGTACCGGAACCGCCAGAAGCACCTGTCCCTATTCCTCCAGCACATCCACCCGTTTCTGCAGCAGCAGAACGTGCAGTACACTGTCTTCATCGTCGAACAGAGCGGTGAAGGTGCCTTCAACCGGGCTAAGCTGTTCAACGTCGGGTTCGTGGAAGCGATGAAGCGGGACAACTACTGCTGCTTCTTTTTCCATGATGTGGACCTCCTTCCAGAAGATCCGCGTAACCTGTACCGATGCGAGCGGCATCCCAGGCACGTCAGTTCGGCCATCGACACCTTCCGCTACGTCCTGCCTTACCCCGAACTCTTTGGCGGCGTCGTTTCTATGAGGGCCGAGCACTTTTCCAAGATCAACGGCTTCTCCAACAAGTTCTTCGGTTGGGGTGGAGAAGACGACGATATGCAGAGACGCATCAAGCACGCCGGGCTCTCCGTAGTGCGCTGGCCGTCGTCGGTATCGCGGTACACAATGCTAGAGCACGAGAAGGAAGTGCCTAACCCCGACCGTCATACGCTGCTAGACAATGGTGAGAACAGGTTTGAGTTGGATGGACTGAACAGCCTGCAATACCGAGTCATCCAGCTAGAAGAGAGACCATTGTACACACGTATTCTGGTTGACATTCATGCACCATCCTGATTTGGTATTGTGTGTAGCATACCGAGATCTTCTCTTTATGACAGGCTGTCTCAACCCCTTGAGAGATCTATCAAAGGGTTTGACTGATGACCGCCTCATAGTCCATCCATAGGTTGGTGTGCCTGCTGCCCCGGTGAAGTTGTTCGCCACAGTCACTAGGTTTAGTGCATGCTTGTGGAACTATTTTAATTTAGCAACTGGTAGAGGAGGAAGTGGGCATCAATCAATATTATTTTGTCAAGAATCTTAGTTGTGAGTGATGGGGTTTCCAACCATCAGATTGGTCATTCTTGAGAGGTAAAAAGTCAAAAGTTCTTGTAGGGTCAGGTTTTGAAAGTCACACTCGTGATAGTTGTTTAACTTTTGAGAAGCATCCTAGCTAGTCCAACACGGGGCATCCATTGCACCAGAGTTGTGCAGGGGAGTCTACCACAGTGCTGCAGGCACATTAATGTAGAGCTTTAGGATGCAAACGATTAATAATGTGCACTCTCGTGATATCCATTGGTGTAACTGCCAACAGCTCAGCTTGCATCTGTGCGGCTGTCTATTTAGGCAATACTTCTGACTTGGAGGATCGCTTGAACTCATGGTAACATTGGGAATGCCAGGGTCTGTATCAGAAATCAGGGCTGTTTACAGACACAGACTTCCAGGGAATGCCGTAAAATAAGGTATGTGTGTGGGCCCGGTCACCTAAGGGGCGCCTTGATGTTTATCTACGTCGTGAAGAGATATGAGTCATTGTTTTTTTATTTCTTTGTTTTTATTTTGCGATGCTGCCTTTCTTGGCTTATTTCCGATGTGGACTTACTTGCTGTATGCTCGGCGTACAAGGATTTCTAGTGGTTAACAGTTTGATTGTGCAAGCTAGCAGCCTTTTTAGTAGTATTATTACCAGGAATAGTGCAAACTTTTGAACTTGCCTATAGATATTGAATCTGTTCGTAGACAGGAGCGTGCTTAGCGTTCTACGAAGCAGTGGAGACATCTGATGATGGGATTTTATCGGTTGATTTTTAGTGTACTCTTGGATGTACCTTACTTTGTGCTCAAGCCGAATACGGTCACGATACAGAATGATCTCAAGCATTAGTCCTGTGTCAGTACAAAGCTATTAGGTAGGCTGCCTCACATATATACACACCGTTGGTGCCATGTGGTAGGATGTGGTGGCGGATGCATGCTTGTAATGCATGATATGGAAGAGACAAGAAATCGATGAGTCTGAAGGAGACTGGTTTGCATTACGAAAAGCAAGACATTGATACAGACTGACATTATGTTCTGAATTTTTAGAGCTTGAAATAAAAATGAAGTGAAACTTGTGTGAATGACTTCACCACCAGCTCATTCGAGTAGCTTAGAGCTTATTGCTATTGAATGCTTCTGCCCAGACGAACCGAGTCAATGGTTTGATATTATATCTCCTTGTCCATTGTTTTACAGGGAAGAAATTTTTTCAGAGGTAAAGCTTTGTTAGTAGCATGGAGCCAAAATGTAAGCACATAGTGTTAGGCCCTCTGCCATTAGCTCTCACCAGTTATTTTAGGTACAGCTAAAGTGTTGCCACTCCTTCACTATAATGGATGAAGCACATAATAGCTGTGCAGAATATTAAAGGCTGTGGCTCCCGCCAATTACATAGAAAGTGCATGGTAAAACAATTCATGTCGGAGCAGTGGTACCGGTAAAGTTCCGAGAGAACTTCCGCCCCCGAGAGATCGCCCACCCCGTTTTTCTGGCTAAATATCTGTGACACAAATTCCGAAACATCGCCCACCCCCCGATTCCCGTCGGACGTCACGCGATGTCCGACGGGAATCGCATCTGCCGCGCGATCTGCTGTACCGGTGCGTCTGATAAGCGAGTGCATAGCGGGTTGTCGCGTTTTTGTTCGAGGTATGCGCCCGCGACATCGGTTCCCGTTACAGGCAATTTGTAGCGGGTTCCCACGTGTTTATTGCACCATAAAACTTGAATCTGCTGCGTCCGCAACGTGCGGTATCCTTTTTTTGTGACATGGGAGTTCGTAGCGAATTCCCCTGTGTTTATCGCATCGTGAAACGCGAATTTGCGGTGTCCGCGATGTGGATTATCCGTTCCCGCGTCATGTGGTTTGTAGCGGGTGCCCGGCGTTTATCATTATTCTTGATAAAGTTTGGCTGTGGCATTCCCAAAGATAGCCCACCCTATGTTTTTCACCATTTATCTCATTTTTGGTGGGCGTTCTTTCGGAACTTTACTAGTAGTGTTACGTATGTGGAAGTGCTCGTAGGGGATGTACCCCGAGTTTTGTGGTGCGCTAGATCTCATACCTTGTAGACTTGAGTTATGACAGGCAACTAATACGGTTGTTTGCATACCGAGTCAATGAGTTCGTGACTCTTTATTTTAGAAAAAAAAAATAACTAGGGCTGAATCTATTGCCTTGTTTGAAAGTTTCCCACGTGTTTTTTTTTTTTTTTTTTTTTTTTTAATGGTTGCTGTGATTATGTGCTTTAGTTTTCAAAATTGCAGAGGAATAAAATTACAAACATATTCAGTTATTTTTGCAATCCATAGTGAAGTTCCCGAGACAGCGGAAGTGCAGACGGTAGGGAACAAATTATCTTTGTATGTTGGGACGTTGAGAATGCCAGGTTCCAAATATAAACTATGGGGTGGCCGAAACAACAACAGCTTCTTTCGCAAAGGGCACTACTTGATGAACGCTGTTGCAACAAGCTGACCTACACTATTTTATGTAAGTTCAAGTTGTTCAGATTTGAGTTTGTATTGCTGCCCCTATCAAGAGCATGTTTGTTTTGTGGCTCGTCCTTGAGCCATGCATGTTAAGAACAATATCGATTAATCAAAATGCCACACCTGGATCTTTTTGCTCTACAAACAACCGCTCATTATTGTTCGTTCTTGGTGTGCAATGCTAAGATGAACCTACTCGGTTGAACTTAGCATCAGATCTGTAGTTTCAGCCTACTTGGTTGAACCTGCCAAGGCTCAAGCTTCAACCTACGTGGTTGAGCTTGTGGTTGAACCTCAAGGCAGCTTGCTTTGGGGGATACCCGCTATCCTTCAATCAGAGCAAATCAGCTCGGCGTTCTGACGTGGAAACCACCAACTCGTGTCTCTAAACGCCATGACAAAAACGCAACATGCGCAAGAAAAAAAAAAAAAAAAAAACGTTATTGCGCATGCGTAATTTTATAACTGGGCGAACGCGCTTTATAAAGGCCGGTTCCCACATGCAGCGAAGCGCTAATGTAGCGCTTCTCACGTGCCGTCAGCTACTTATCGTCTGCCATGAGCAACAGTTTTGACGGTGCGATACAATGCTGGTGAAGGCTCGCTCGCGCTTAGCGCGAGGTCAGCGCTATGCTTGTAGCGCTCCGCTGCATGTGTGAACAGGCCTTAAAGGGGTCATGAAACGATTTTCCTACTTCTTCCTCCTTAGCTTTAATCCTCAACTCAAATGCGAATTGTGAAATCACGTCGTCGTGACATTCTTCGGCACCGGTGCGAGACTCCTAGCTTTCACCGTGCTTTTTATGCACACCACAGAACTTGTCATTCCCCAGTGACGATGAGCCGAGTCAGGGCACTCATTGGCCACGAACGCGAATCCGAATATTCGTCGACGGATTTATTGTTGACGAGCGCATACGTCCGAGTGACGCAGTTCTCGTGTCCAATGCGTGAGCTGGGCTCGGCTGACGTCAGGTTGGCCCCGCTGACGCGCTTTGGGAACC
The DNA here is from genome assembly GCA_013358835.2 of Ixodes persulcatus. Classification (NCBI taxonomy): domain Eukaryota; kingdom Metazoa; phylum Arthropoda; class Arachnida; order Ixodida; family Ixodidae; genus Ixodes; species Ixodes persulcatus. The sequence continues at coordinate 320,181 of JABSTQ010010774.1, read as the reverse complement.
GCGGATGTATCATAGTGAAAAGGCGGAGAGCTTTCGAAGGAAAGAAGGTACAAAATAGTCCGCTATATTTTCAGATGTTCGTGCCGAAAAGCTGGTTTTTGACTTTCTACCCTCTCTCTTTTGGCCAACTAAACGATATGCGATTAGTAAAGTCCCAATTTAAAATCATTCATCCCAGCCCAAAATCCGTTTCATGGCCCCTTTAACACCTTTCCGAGAAACACTCGACCCCAGGGGCAGCAAACTGTTTTCGAGCCCAGTCACTGGGTTTGAGGCTAGAGTCTCACCGGCGTCCCTGCTAACCCTAACCGAGTGGACTGTGATTTCGATTGGCGCAGCCTGCGTAGGCGCAGTTTCAAACACTGCTGGCGGCTAAATTCTCGTCTTTTCCCGCTGTATTTCGTGTTTCATGGTGCATGCATTTTCCCGAGGTCACTGAGAAAGCATTGCACCACATTTGAAAAAAAAAAAAAAGCAATAAAAAACCTATAAACTATTTTTGTTGGATACGCGGGCGACAGAAGGAATGCGACTTAAATGTATAATTCTAGTTTGTTTTTTTACGATAAGTTTTGACGGCGCCGCGCGATTCGCCGCATGTCAAACGACAACGCGCTTAGCTGTCAAAAATAATTTATAACAGAAGATAGCCGAAAGGCATGCATTTTTCACGCTCACAAATAACGTGTTTACCGATGGACAGGACACGGACATACAATTTAGCAAGTGTTAACATTCGAACAATATATTGTACGTACCACACGATGCACCGTTACCTGAAAAGAATTTTTTGAGAACGATCAAATAACACAGTCACAGTCGACGACAGTCACATCTTGACGATCGGACGGAATCCAAGGTGACTTCGTTTTTGGGGCACGTTTTGGGAAGAGCTTCCTTTTTTCACAACAGCACCGAGGCAAAGGAACGAACGCGACTGACCCGTTTCCCACCCCAACCCGGACAACTATTTTTTGGAGATGACTGAGGATTCTACGCGGATTATCTCTGGGAGGGGGGAGAAGAATGTTCGCAAAATCGCGTCGAGGGCCGTTCGACGCCCTTCACCTCCTTCGTTTCCCGTGAATGTTGAGCAGAAAAGCTTGAATGGCAGGCACTTACCAGCCTTATTTCTCACAGAAGATAACACAAAAATGGTACGCAGCACGCATAAAAAAAAAAAAAAAATAAGTGGAAACTTTCAAGAGGGGCTAGAAAACGTCGAATGCAAAACCGCAAAAACGTAGGTAGAGAACCGCGCTGAGCGGGTCTTCACAGTCCAAGAGAGTGGCAGAAAATTTCTAGCTGATAGAGGGCGCGAGAGTCGCACTAGCCGCATCAGCATCATCAACATGGCGGCGGCCTAGGAGCGTTTTTTGGAAAGGTGGTAGGATGGCATAGGCTCTGCTTGTTGAGTCAACCAGAGTATCGCATTCCTTTTTTTTTTTTTTTTTTTTTTTTGCGCCGCCAACTTTGTTTTGGCGGACAAGCGGCCATGTGCGCCGAGCTGGATCCAACCTTCATGAGGGAAAGCGACCTTGCAAGCCCGAGTTCCGGGCGGACCAAGTTCCTCGCTTTGCGTTTGCGAAATATAAATCCTACACTAAAATCGAACGAACTGTAAAGTTCCTTGGCCATTGAACATTATGTGTAGCCATTGGGTGCAGTATAATCGCGTTCTTTTATAACGCGAGCGACGTTTTAAAACATGTTTCCAAAGTATGGTATGCAGACGACACGGAGGACGATCGCGTTGCTCGTTTCTGCGACGCTCGCGGAGTGATACGCGATCGCCAGATACGGGCACCTCGGACCAGACAACAACGCGCAGCTGCGGCTTGCGAAGGGAAGTTTTGTTGTTGTTGTTGTTTTTTTTTTTTTTTTTTTTTTTTTGCTATTACGTTTTACCGAGGGCATAGAGATAACCAGGAGACAAATGACGGAAAAACGGCACACGCAGTGCGTGTCGCAGCACTATATCTTCTATGCTTCGCACGCCGCATCACGCCACCTCACAGCCATGCCATCTGCAGCTCTGGGTCTCCTGCAGAAGCGACGGTCGGTTCCCGCAGTGCGGCCTTGGATCCAAGATGGCCGCCCTGGGAGCACCAATGAGATACTCTGTTCCGCAAGCGGAACATATGCTGTCACTCGACTTTTGTCGTAAGCGGTTACGGTGGAATACAACACGCTCGACTGCACTCAAACGCGGATGTGTAAAACAGTCTAGCCCGGGGCTTCCAGGATGGTTGGATGGATGAATGGATAATAAGGGCTGCGCCCATTATAACTAGGGTTCTGTGTTTTCGGTAAATACCAATAAACCCCGATAAATAACCCCCCAAAGGTTTTCTCGGAACCGGGGGAAACCGAAAAACTCCGAATTGGAGCTGCTCTTGAATAGGGAAATCTCCGGTTATGGAGAAAGAAATCTGCAGCGTTTATTGTCGGTACCGGGATGACGTTTTTCCAAGTATTTGGGTTACGGGCGTAAGTTCCATGGACCTTGGAAGGGGTCACAAATTTATAGATATGCAATCGTTTCAAAACATCAGACCGGATAAACCCTTATTTATTTCTCGACGCTAAAAATAAACACGGAAATACACCGATTCCGGAAAAAACAATTAACCTCGGAAAAACACCCCCGAATTTGAAGAAAAATGAACACGGAACATTATTTGCGCCACTGCATTCACAGCTCCTGGTGGTCTAAAGACGAAGCCCTGAAAGTAGGTTGGATGACCAGTGGGTTCAATCTACGCCGCACTCAAGGTGCGAGGGTAAGACCAAGCGCTGCCCTTGGACAGGTTTCAATCAACATTCTCGAACGCCACGTCATCTCCTCGGTGCTGAACCGAACAACTCCACCCCGCACGGTCTCGGGGAGTGCGCAGAGTCTCGTGTAGTCACGCGTGAGTGGGAGATCGGCATTTCCTCTCCACCGCGCTTAGCAAGCGCGTGATTGTTGCGGAATGCACAGCCCGGCCTTGCAAGGGCGGCCTGCCAGCGTCGCGCATGATTCATCGCGCAGCCGTCTGGTGAAGCAACTCCACTGCCGTGAAGTTCCCAGATAAGGAGGGACACTTTCTTTTGTTTGTTTGTGTGTGTGTGTGTGTGTGTGTGTGTGTGTGTGTGTGTGTGTGTGTGTGTGTGTGTGTGTGTGTGCGTGCGTGCGTGCGTGTGCGTGCGTGCGTGCGTGCGTGTGTGTGTGTGTGTGTGTGTCGTGCGGTTTAGAGAAGCTCGTTTTAGCGAACGCCGTTTTACCGACCCCAGTTTATCGAATTCCTTTATAGAGAAACCCAGTTTAGAGAAAATGGCGATGAGCCTCCTTTTAGCGAATTCGGCCACCGCGAAGCGGCGTGTGTGTGTAAGTCAGGTGAGTTAACATTTTTGCAATAAGCCGCCGCAGACTGCCGCCGCGAAGCGGCGGGAGCGCAGTGGGGGGCTCGGGTTAACACGCGCACCAGTGATACACGCGCGAAGTAGAAAACCTTTTTTTAAATAGCGTCCCCTTTTCGATAAACGGCATTTCTCTAAACTGAGGCTCTGCTTTCTCTAAACTGTGCTTCGATGAAACGTGCCCGTTCTCTAAAACGTGCTTCGACGAAATGGCATTCTATCAACCGTAGTAAACCCCCCCGGTTTTGTTAGAACTTAGACATGTGTGCGTGTTCGTCTTATGCGTTTCGACTTTACTTATCCCCTCTTGTCTATCAGATTGGTGTGCGTCCTTCACGTCTGTCTTTTAAGTTCTTCCGTCCCAGGTCGTGTGAGAGATGGCGTGTGTTCACATGTATGTCTCTCCCGGACCAGGACCTCAGATGCCGTGCGTGTCTTAGCGTCCGTCTTATTTTGCTTCGCTTCTCCCAGGTTGTGTGGAGCCAATCTGTGTTTGTGTGTGTTTATCGTGTTATGACTAATCGTCTCTCTATCGCTTCTCCAGTCTCGGGTTCAGTTAGAGACAGTGTTTTCCAATCTACCTCTTCTTTTAGTTGTATGTGTTCGGTGACTAGGGAACGAAACCTAAACAAGGACATAAAGGACAATGCAGACGACACCACATGAGCCCGTGCGTGTCGTCTGCATTGCCATATATATGTCCCTCTTTCGGTTTCGTGTTCTCTACCCTTGCTTCGCTCGTCTCGGGTTTTAGGAAGGACGCGAAAGCACAGAGCAGCTGAATGAACTGAGAAGACGCCATGTCCAGTGCTTCGAACATGCTTGAGGAATATGTCTGCAAGTAATTCTGTCGTGTCTGCAGCGAATGCCGCGTCTTTTGTGTGGCGTACGAACGTTGAGACTGTGACTTTACCACACCCCCAGGTTGAGTTCAACATTTAGGATTTCCTACACTCAAAGTTCACAAACGCTATAATATACATCCCCCCTCCCCTTCCTTCAGAGCCCCTCCCAGCGATTTGCTATTCCCTCCGCTCCAAGAGTGACAATCCTGGATAAATCCCTGGCCTCGCCCTTTCCACACGCAAAAAAAAAAAAAAGTGCCTCGTAAGGTGCATTGGTTGTCGCTACTTTTATTTATGCGGCGCACGGTACATCAGCAGGGGAGGAGTCTGGGAGCTGCGCAACTTCGAAGATGGCGACACCGCTCTCTCTTTCCGAGCTACCTCCATGACCCACTGCTGGCGTTTGAGGTCATGGGCGATTGCGGAAGGGCTGGCCAGAGGCACGCTAAACGCATTGTTACCTTCGCTGAAAGTAGCTCGTTGCCTTGGGCGGGAATTTGCGCGCTCAGCTGTCCCGCATTTCCAAACTGAATAGTCGTGGACGGAAACGGATTCGTACAGATGTTTCCTCATACCACTTGTCTTTAAGTTTGACTATACTTACTCTTTGCGATGTACCAACCTGCGTGGCGGCGCAGGGTATAGCCGAGTCGCAGCGAAATATCCTGGAAATCTACATGCTTTTGTTTCATATATGCATGATAGATGACGAGCCTTGGTTTTTGATCTTCCCACTTGTGGAATGCAGTGCACAACACTATGGCGTGAAGCTAACGGATTTAGGATGCATAGGTTAAGTTACACCCTGTATGAGGCTGTCTTTCCTTACCGGTGACGTTAAGCTGCGGCGCATCATTGCGATTGAATATATATATATATATATATATGCTGGCTGCGGTGCAGCTCTGTAGCTTGGGCCCATGAGACCGTCTGACTGCGCCGTTGGCCGCGCGATGACAGGCAGCACGCAACTTCGAGTGGTGTACGTCATATTTAGATAGCTGGACCCGTCTTTTCCATTGGGAGCTTTGTAGCAAGAAGAGGTAACACTATTTCTATTTGCCTGCTCCACCCCCTTTCCACTTCCCCTCCCTCATCAGTCAGTCAAGTTCGAACGTACGTGCACATTCGCCTTTTTTAACACCTTCACCGACCAACACTTTGAATGGTGCCTTTTCCAAAGCCGTCATTGACACCCTTGGGAAGGTGTAATATTGAACACGCTTTGGGAAAGGTGTAATTCTAACACTCTTTCAGGTGATGCTACAAGTTGTGACTCACACACCCCTGCATTGCAGAACGGCCAGGTTCCGCCAGAACGTCGTGCTATAGCTGTTGAGAGAAGACACCGAAATCTCATAACTTGGTGTTATTTCATTCAAAAGTTATAAGCAGTTTTCAAAATTTTGAGGTGAGATAATAGAGCTCGTTCACGGCGGCAGTTCTGTATTCGTGGGCCGTTTTGGCTGGCATTTCCTCACTAAACAATCCCGAAAATGGCTTATAACTTTTGAATAATTACGTAACGTACAGGACCAAAACCGTTGTCATGTTATCCCAACCACTAGCACTACACGCGGGTGGAGAGAGGAGCGTTCTGCGTTGCGCAAATTGTTTTTCCGGTGCGAAAAGAAAAAACTGTTCTGTTTTCTCCCAAACACCCGGTACATAATAGGGCGCGCCGCCGGCCCAAATATGGCGGCTGGAGAACCCAAGCTGTTTCTTCTTGGCTTTCGGAATTTCCTGTTGGCGCGACGAAAAGCGCGCAGGAACGTCCGCGCTGGAATGTATAAATAAAACGATATCGTGTCTTACAGCGACGCTTTCTCGAAGCGGAAGCCGCGCCACTTGCTGTTTACATTCCACAGCCGCCGCCGTCGGTGGAGAAGTGTGAGAAAGGCAACTATGGCCGCCTCCCTTTCCCCGAAGCTGTGTTTTGTTTGCAAACTGAGAGGGGGAAAAGGGGGGGGGGGGGGGGGGGTTCCAAAAGGCACGCGAGGAATGTGCCGTTCTTTTCAGAAGGGAGCAAGTTGGTCGGCCGCGGCCGGCGTTCCAGTTGGCATCCGACGGCCACGACATAGGGGGAGGTCGCCGCATTCCGTTGGGCTTCCGTCGTGGCTGCGTCATCGCCGTTCGGCTCCTTGCCGCGTTACGAGGCTCGAGGACTTCTTTTGACGAAGATGGCGAAATAAAATTCCTACGTAATCCTCCCTGGCGGCGACGATCTTCTGCGGGGAAGCAGACGACATCTCGTCGTTCTCGCTTCCGCTCGTATAGCAGACGAGCGAGCGATGATGGGCTTGTCTGCTTGTGGGTTATTCGAGTTGTCGTTTGATTGATCAACTAGTCTCCGAAATGGAACTGTGGGTGATTATACAGGGTGTTACGAGCGGTATTCTGATGTAAAAGAAAATCGTATTCGACGCTTTGCAGCAGCTGTGAATGAGCCCCGCCATAGCCGACCTTCAGTTTTTGTTTCCTCTTATTTCGTATACTTCACTTCATCATTACCACAGCAGGTCAGGTTATAGCCATTTTAGATTCTACTGTGTCCTCTCCAGCACTGGCCTTTGTGGAGGCTCGTCAACGACCGTTTTAGTGACTCGGTAAGACAAGAGGAGGTCAGGTCAACAATGGCGGCTGTAACCTGGCGCGAGCAGGTGAACCGAAGCGAGGAGGAGAGAAGCGAGGCCGCTTTCCTTCATTCTCTCAACTGTTTGAAGAGAATCGTGACGTCAGAGTCCTCGCTTGATCGCGCCCTTCTTTTCCAAAACTACGGCCCGTTTGAGATATCGATGTTCGAGTGATGTTTTGGAGTTCATAGCATGCCGTTTAACGCTTCCGTGGGCTTCTTGTGTAGTAACACACACGCTCGGATCTGCTGGACCTGCTTTCGGGTGTCCGTCTCAAAGAAGCTTTTACGTTTTTGCTTCGTGTTGCGCCATGTATGAGTAGGGAACTTGAACCAGACGGGTTTTTTGCCGTTTTCCTCCTTATACAAAAAAAAAATAAAAGGTTTTTATAGGCTTAAGTTTTTTTTCCCCTGAGATCTACACTTATTAAGATAAATGCACCGCCTAAAGACAGCTTTGTGAAAACCAATGAACGGAGTGTTCATTGGTTTATTGATATTATTCTTTCTTTTAGCCCTGAAAAGTTACGTCCGCGCATTTTGCATTTTCGGAATATCAGAACTATGCGGAGAGCAAGTCGTCTGCTTCTTGCGCAGGGGGTTGCGATGACGTCAGAACGACTCCGAGCTCTGATTGGCTTTGATTGGAAGGATAGTGGGTCGACCTCAATGCTAGATGCCTTGAGGACCACCCACTTTTTTTTTTTTTCAATCAGTTAATTAGAGTTTGACGTTCCGACGTCATCGCAACCCCTGTGCAAGGAGCAGACGAACTTGCGTTCCGCATAGAGACCGCGCGTGTGCACATCTTTGATCGGCGCTCAAAATGCGCGAATGCACGGATACCCACAGCTTTGGGTTCATTGCCAGGAAACAAAGTCCCCAAGTGTAGTGTGCACGACCTTTGAAAAACATATAAAGTGTATAGTATATAGTATACATACCGTGTACACTGTATCGTGCACAACGTTATCGAAAGCGCAGTAATATACTCTGTCCCGTGTACTAACTATAGTAGGGTGGCATCTTTTATACGGTGGGGAAATTTTTGGTAAGATTAGAGAGTCTTAGGGAACCGTTTTCGCACATCCGATACGGTACTATGGGCCTTCCGGTATACGAACTGTGCATATGCGAGTCTTCTGCGGTAGCGCATGCGCAGTTCGCGCTCCATCGTACCTTATCGAATTTGCGAAAACGGTTCCGTAAAGCTCTCTAATCATTTCCTGTGACAGCTGCCACCGTCTGATGGTGAATTCCGCTTATAGATGTACATCGAGCGATCCAAAATCGCCCGCAAGTCCACCAACGGAATGCACCGTGAAAAGTGGAACTCCTCATGAAATAGCAATTGTGTTCTGTGTGTGTTACTACAGTCGCAAATTAGTTAGCCTCAACGGACGTCTGGTGTCTGAGCTGTAGATGAGAAATTTAGTTAGTCCAGTACAACCGCTAGGCATCGGGTCTTTAACGTGCACTATAGTGATACACGACCGCACGCTGGTAAGGTTCATCTGAACGTTTTTAGCCTCGAAGCAAATAAACAAGAATTTATAGTACTTCCGAGTTCACTAACATTTTTTTTCATGATCAACTTTATTCCATAGGCAAAGGCTTCCCAAAAGTAAACATATTTTTATTAGCTGACTTTAACTTCCCACTAATAGATTGGGCCACACTTACTTCGCAAGATCAAAAAGAAATTAACCTTCTGGACGTCGGTCAAAACTTCGACCTTTACAAACAATTAACAATCCCACACACAAGGGAATAACGTTTTGGATTTAGTCCTTACGTCAATCCCAGAGTCCGTTACATCCATATATTTTCATAGCGGGTTCTGTGACCACAAACTAATAAACATTGACGTCACCGTTCAAACAGAAACAAAAATAAAATAAAAGTACGTCTAAGATGATTTGCGACTATAATAAGGTCAACCAACTTTGATTCAATAAAGGATGCTCTTCCCTCTATTATCGATTTTACGGAACACAATTCTTCCATTGCCCTAGCAAAAGGAATACGATTCTTCCATTGCCCTATCAAAGCAAAAGTACTGCATAGCGACTTGCCCTCTCTTCTAACAAAAAATCCCAAAAAAATTCTGGAAAGTAATATCACCGCAAGAATATCATTCATCAATAACCTTATCAGATGAATCGGGAAAGTCAGTGCCCGATGCCCTCTGTCCTACAGTCTTTAACGAATTCTTCACATCAGTATTTACTAGGGAAGACCAATCCATTATTCCATCTGTTGCTGACCTTGATTATTCATACATGTCGCCCATCGTAATCACAAGTCTTGGCGTCAATACACTCATAAATAACCTTGATATTTCTACGTCATCCGGGTGCGGACAACTTATGTTCGAAAATCCTAAAAAAAAAAAAAAAAAACACCAATGCCATTTCATCCGACATATTGTGCCTATTCTTTCAACAATCATTGTCATCCTGTTGCATTCCCGCTGACTGGAAACTTGGGAAGATCGTTCCTGTCTTTAAATCTGGCTCAAAATCGTCCATAACCAACTACCGCCCCATATCCCCAACTAGTGTGGTGTCAAAATTGTTAGAGCACATAGTATTCTCCCATTCCGTGTGTCAACTTGAAAATAACAACTTTCTCTATAAATATCAGTATGGATTTCGCAAATGGTACTCGTGTGAGCCGGAGTTACTGGAACTCACTCATGACCTTCACACTAATATGGACTCTGGCTCTCAAACCGAAGGTATTTTTTTAGATTTCTCAAAAGTATTTGATCGCGTTCCCCACTGTCGCCTAATATCCGAACTCTCCGTTCTTAATTTTGATTCGTTAAAGGGATGCTGAACCGAAATCTGGATTCCACAAAACACGCGGCAAAAGCGTGCAACGGGATGCTACAAACATCAAAACATCACTCATACAGCGATATATCAAACGGATTACCGTATTTTTTAAGAAAAGAAGGCGCATTTGACAGGTTTGTTGACGTCATGTTTCTCCGAGAAGGAGAGGGAACGGCCTCGCGTCTTCTCCGCCCCGCCGCCTTGAGGAAGCGAAGCGAAGAGAGGAGGAAACTAGGTATCTTGACGTCACGCGCCTCGTCGGCCTTGATCATTCTCGACCTCTTTTTCTCAAAATACGGCCGTCCATTCGAGATATCGCCTTACGAGTAGTGTTGTAGGGATTGTAGCGTCCCGCCTACATCTCCTGCATTGTTTTTCTGAAATCCAAATTTCGGTTCACCATCCCTTTAACACTTTCCTGGATCCATAACTTTTTAACTCTTTGTCAACAATTTACCGTAAATGGGTACTTTCGCCATCTAATCTCACTACTCTGTCTACTTCATCGGCAGCATTTTAATCCCGGTCAATAAGGCTCATTAACTTTAGAACCGCCGAATAGAATAACTCATCGTCAAAATAACAGCAAAAGCTTCAAACGCATATATTTGCTTCCACAGCCGCATTTAATAGCTCAGCACATCCTAACGCAATCAAGAACTGGAACGGTCTTCCCGAAGCCATTGTCAACATATCGGATCCAACAATGTTTCGTAATGCCCTCTCCAATCACTTTTTTTTCCACCATGATTGCCCCCTGCATCCAGAAATTTGCTGTTTTGTTGTTCTGATGCCTTTTATATCCTGCCATTTTTGCCTCAAAATGCACATTGTTATTTTCATTCTAACCGATTTGTAATCGTTTATTTTGAATCCTGACTTTTGGTGTTTTTTTGTGTGTGTGTGTGTTTTTTTTTGTTGCGCACGCTAGCATAACAACTTCATTTGCACATACATTTTCTTTAATCTACATCTTTTCACTCTGCACTTGCTTTTCTCTCTCTGTTGTAAGCCATTTTTTTTCATTCTGTTTTATTTTTTTGCGTGCGACTTTTTTCTACTTGCATTTTCATTTTGCGTTTTGATTTAGGTTTACCCTGAATGCCCCCCCCCCCCCCCCCCCCATGTAATGCCCTTAATTGGGCTTTTGAGGTACCATGAATAAGTAAATAAACGTAAGTCGTCTTTTATGCTGGTGCTTTTTTCTTTTAAAGTTTCAAATCGTTTCTTTTTTTTTTTTTTTTGTAGAAGAGAGAAATTGCGTTCCTTGTGCGTTATACTTACGCACGCGGTGCGGCCTACAACGCATTTCCGCATAACAACACCGCCGCGCTTGAATTCCAGGACACGATACTTTCTTGTTTCCATTTATAGCGTCTTCGTGGGTCGGTCGGTTAGCGCGCAGCCACGTAAGACGGGACGAGCGTGTTTCGGGCAAGTTTGAAGTCGCCACGCAGGATCTCCACGAGCGCCACGGAAAAAGTTCCTCATATTACGAGTCACGCGGATGATAATGATGACGCTAATGGCGCGCGCGCCATCTGGTAACTGCTGTGCCAACTAGAACCGTCGCCATTCGGTCATCTCGGCAGATGGCGCAGCCGACGCTTGTGAACTCGCTTTGTTGTGAACCGTGCCCAAAGGGCGTTCGTTGGCTTTGCAACCATCACAAGGCCTCCTGGTCAGTGCGCCCGTACTTCCTTTGCGTTTCACGGCCATCTGCGTTCAAACCTTGGGGCGTGAGCTATTTGTGATAGGCCATCTGTTTCGGAATTCGCTAAGACTACCCTTCCCTCTATTTCTCTCTCAAAGCTAGCAGTGGCAAAATGCGGATGATCAGATTATCATCGCGTTCCGCCACTGCTAGCTTTGCGTCTGCTTCACGAGTGCTAACTTTGGTGCGACCCCGAGTTTCCCACGAGCTTCAAGTCGTTCTAAAAAGAGTTGATTTAGTGGTTTTAGATGACGCTCATTAAGTTTCTAATTGGAACCATATGTATATTTTCACTAATTAAAATGTTAATTAAGGAAGTTTAGTTAATTATCCGACTTATCGCAAAGATTAGCCACCCACATAATGTCCCCCTGGCCGTATAACTCACCTGCACAAACCGTATTAGTGCATCTTTTACGAATCTTTTGTAATAAATCTGTTCGAACTAAAATGGAACACCCGGCATATATACAATTGCAGCGAGCTTGTATATGAGACACCTTAGTCTTTATATAATTTCTCTTTATTCCCTCTCGTATCCCGGGACCCCATCCTTTCTGGTGCTTGCATTTCCCTCGATAACCATAATTTCGATTTAGGTTCTCCGGACAATGATTGATGCTTACTAACCTGAAATGTATCTAGTGTTTCAATAAAAGGTAAATATCATAATTAAGAAAACCCGCGACTCGAGAACGCTCAAAGGAAACGTTAAGGTCAGCTGCGCACAACGCTGTCTCTTTCTTTGTTGTCAGCTGCATACAACGTGTCTTTGCTGTCACGCGTGACAACAAAGAAACCACTTGCAGACGGAGAATCACACACACCTTCCGAGTTCCATCAAATGCCAGCACTCAGCCTTGGCAAGCAAATCAAAACAGACGACAAGTATGAGGCCGCAGGGTCCGCCTCGGGTCAATTCGCGCGTGCATCGGTCCTAGAAGCATACGCACCTCTTTTCTGAACCTGACCACAAGAACCGAGACACTAATCCTTCTTATCCATTCAAATCTAACTCCCTCGAGCCACAGCACCGAAATGGCGAAGTGACCCAAAGCCTTTACCATGCTAAAGAGGGATCAACTGTGATCGGAACGCAGCCATAGCGACTACTAAACGTTTGCGAAAGCATAAAAAGACCTTCAAACTCCCTAAAACCTCTTCCACTCGTTTTCAGCAGAAGCCTCCTCTCTAGAGGAGAGCTCGGCTTCTCTTTGAGCATTGGGGATTTCAAACTCTCTGTTATTATTTTACCAAAACTTGCACGTTTCGAACGCGTTTGTAAGAACTACTTCGCACAGTGTATACACTGTGCTATACTGTGCGCAATTTGTTTTTCTTTGCATGGCAACGAGTGTGACTGCTTCGCTGACAAATGCAAACGGATTGCCGATGCTGTTCCCCATACCGGAGTAAGTCAGACTCCAAACAGGGGAATGCAATAGACCGATCTCACCAGCCAGTTTGACTACGCCACCGCTGCCGCAATGCATCGAGGGAACTTTAGTCTTTCTGCACATGCGAAAACCCCACTGAAGCTCTGCGCGTGTGGAGCATGAGACGGCACGAGCCCTCGCATGCACGGCCGTCTGGCTCCTGTCAGCTCCTGTGAACTAAAGTTATGGCGGCGTCACGCATGCGCCTGAATGCTTAGTGAGATCGGTCTATTGTCGCTCTGGCTCAAACGTCTTGCCATCTCGGACTTTTTAGAACCTAAAGCAGCTCTCCTGTGCACCGCAATCACGCGACGGCACAAGCACTTTTTTTTTTTTTTCTTTTTCGCCGAGTATGGGCGAGAAACAAAGGGGACATGATTTGGGATGCAGAAAACCATAGTTGGTTTCACACATAACGAGTTATCCACGACTTCGATGGAGCTAGGGCGTGGCTTTTGTTCACCCATCGTGGTTGGTCCTTGGTCGTTCTTATCGGCTGCAGTCTCATTGGCTGTTGAGCGATAATGATATGCACGGGACTCGTCCCGCCCGGCGTTTCTTCGGTTGACTCTCTATAGTGCCGGAACGCCAAGTTTTGATGCCCATTCTCTTACCTCCGTGACAAATTGAGAAATGACAGAGCATCCGGGGACTGCAGACGTGGCAAGAGGCCAGATAGACTAGGGCAGGGACGCCATGTTGTCCGGGTGAAAAGGGGTATATACGACGCAATCAAAACTACACCGGCGCGGACGCGCGTGACTCTAGCCGCTAATAATAGCGTCCTATTTGCGCGAGGTCGCGTGCGAACGAAAACGCTACGATTAGTCAAAATAACGTACGTCGTGCCGCTCGGGTCAGTACGCGACTTCGATTGCGTTGCAATGCTCACTAAACGCTGGTTCGTACGCGCTTGCGACCCTTTGCGACCGAGTTTTTGCGATCTCTATGTACGACGAGGTGGCGCCATCCATGAACTAACCGTGGAACTACGATTTCAATCCGGAGCACAAGTTCGTCTGCTTTTTCTGTAGGGCTTGTGGTGACGTCAGAACGCCGAGCTCTGATTGGCTCTGGTTGAAGGATAGTGGGTAGACTTCGAAGCAAGCTGCCTTGAGGTCTACTCACTATCCTTCAATCAGAGCCAATCAGAGCTCGGCGTTCTGACGTCGCCGCAACCGCTGCAAAAAACGCAGACGAACTTCGCATAGGGCGAAGGTTTTGCGCTATTTGCGAGATCAAATATCTTTTTCAATCCAAGAAAGAAAGAACGATTGCATAAAAAGAGGAAATATACGAAAAGCGGAAGGGTTGGGTTCCACCACGGCTACCCGGCAGATGGCGCCAGTGGGTTGTCTCGTCTAGAGTTCCTGCCAGAGTTGCGCGTTTGATTCCACATGCCGCGTGCCGCCCTCGCCGCTATTCGCCGAGATCCGATCACGTGAGGAGCCGTATCAAGTGTCGTGCAGCAAAGTAGGCGTTGCACGCGCCCCGGCGTACGTTCCCGCGGCGCTGCTATTCGCCGAATTCAGTCACGTGAGGAGCTGGATCCACATGCAATGCGTGAACGCGCAACTCTGGCTCCCGTAGGGAGCCTATACAGGAACTCTAGTCTCGTCCAGAGCCGTATATTAGGAGAGTTTGGACAATAGGCGGAGCAAAGGCCGCCGCCAGCGCCGAATATTCCCCCCACGCTTAGAGCGTAAACTAAATTTGTGACACAGCGTCGACCAATCAGGAGACCTCTACTCCATCTCACAAATGTCTGCAGTGAAGACAAAGGCACAGGCGCGTGAGCCTAGCTCAGCGAAACGCTTTTGTTTGTACGAGACCTCGTGCATAGGAGGCACTTTCCAAAGCCACGCGCTCGTGCCCATGCCTTTGTCTGCACTGCTAGAACAGCGTCCTGAGACTGGCTGAAAGAAAGCAGTGCAAAGGGTGGGGTGCGCGTCGCTGCGCGAGCGTCTTGAGACGCGGAGTTCCGCTCGGCACGGCTCAAATTATACTTCGTTTCACTTTATCAGAAGCGCGAGACCAGCGCTTTTTGCATTTCTCCCCAGCTCGCGCGCTCGAGCAAAGCCTGAACGCACGCAGCTTCCGTGCTCGCGCTTCCAGTGTTGCCTTCGCTCGCACATAAGGTGAAACGAAGTATAGTCGTGTCACAAATTTAGAGCACACGACCACCGCTAGGGGCTGCTTCGCGGCCTGTGGTTGGCCCCGAGATGCTCGCCTATTCAAACCAATGTATGGCCAAACTCTCTCAATAAACGGCTCTGGTCTCGTCGTAAAAGATGTTAAGAGGTTTCAAGGCATCCATCCGGTCGCAAGGAGCCGCGAGTGTTTGAATTAGTCTTGAGAACGAGGCGAATATCGAACGAGAAACTGGTCCCGAACGGAATGTTGGTCCCGCGATTGGATATGGTCCGAACAAGGGGTATTCACACGAGGGAGAAATCCCGGGGATTTCTCCCCCACACGCGCATCCCACGACGAAAACGTCAGGCTTTGCGATGTGCAAAAGCCTCGCGTTTTCATCTCGTGAGGCGCGCGTGCCGGGGAGAAATCCCCGGGATTTCTCCCTCGTGTGAATACCCCCTAAATGACCCTATACTCAATGTTCCACGAGAGACCCGTTTCCAAACCTGCAGAAAACTCGGTCGTTTTGAAAATCTAAAGTGATCGGAGCAGCAACGGTTACTTTTTTTCAAGTAACGGCCAGTCAGTTCTCTTTACAAGTAATCGAGTAATATAATTGAATACTCTTTTAAACAAAAATTTGTAATCAATTACTTTTTTTTTTTTTTTTTAGTAACGCGTAGAAGATTCCGCAAAATAGACCAAAGTAAGTTTTTCACTACTTTCCACTCGTTAAGGCTCTTGTTGGCTTCATTTCTGCTTTGAACTGTAACATAACGACCAGTCAAAGTATTTTTAGATGCGATAAATATTGTTGAATGAGCACGTTTACTCAGCAAATGTGACGCCATCGGGATGGGGACGCCGGGCCCACAGGCCGGGCCTGGGCCGGGTAGCGAGGATTGTTTCCGGGCCCGTGTCGGGTTCCGATAGTGGTGTAACACACTTTCTAAAACGTTGAGAAGAAAATGCTAACGCATTCATCGTTTAGATTTGAGAGAAACGAAAAAGCCGAAGTGGCGAACTCGGTACGACTGCACTAAACAAAAATATTATAAATAAGGAAAGCTGTCTTGGACGAAGGTATGGAGAATCCTGGAAATTCCATCAGCATAGTGGGACAGCTGCCAGCAGGCAAGGAAATGAGAACAATCCGTTCCGTTCACAGGGGACAGTACAATTCTCTTTACCTTTCCCTTCCGAACTCTCGAAGAAAGAAGAGCCTCCTCTGGCTATCAGAGATATATAAGCTACCAATTTTGTATATCTGTAAGCTTTCGAATGTTCACCTCATGACTTCGATACGAGTCGTATCGAAGTCACGTGGTGAACATTCGAAAGCTTACACATATACAAAATTCATAGCTTATATATCTCTGATACAGCGTCTTTCGTGCAAATTAGTAAACGAATCAAACGCACCAACACCCTCCCAGGGCAGCTTTAAATTTAATTAAGAGATAGTCACGCCTTCGCCTCTCACCGGGCCGGGCCTGATCAGGTAGGCGTCCCATCGGGCCGTGTTCGGGTCGGGTTACAGCGAGCCTGGGCCGGGCCTCAAAAAGTAGGCCCATGCAGTGCTCAGCGTAAATTGAATTAAATCAAATTTCTCTTTCTCTCTTCAGATTAGTCCAGCGACTAGATTTGCTAACCCGTTTTTTAAAGGAACAAAGGAAGATCCGCCGTCGACATGACAATCATAATACGCCAGGAAAGCGAACACGTCACGCACAAACAAGAACGCAGTGAACGGAGGCTCGCAGGTCCGCCCCTTCTCGACCCGAGTTTCCCATTTACCGCTGCCGATTGCCGTCGGTAGATGGCGGTAGTATACTGGCAGCGGCAAGGCAGCGGCGCCCCGTTTCATCGTTTCATTGCCTGGCTGGCTGGCAGTATGACATTTATTACTTTCGGGATCGGGGTTAATGAAAACATTGCGTGTAGTAAGAATATTTTTCTTTAATGTCATTTTGTTTAATTAGTTTTAATTGCTGCATCGTACGCGTACTCACGTATCCGTTGAAAATTGCAGCGGGAGCAGTCAAGAAACGTTTGCATGTGCTTGTACTGTCGGACGAATTATAATAATACGAACGAATAAATCTTTAAAAACTGAATGAATGAAATAAAAGCTGCAGTTCTCACGTGCAAAGTATTCTCCAGGAAGGCTGAAGATCGTTTCTTTCCTTTCTTTTCTTTGCGCTCGTCAATGTACAAAGGCACGAGGCATCATATCATTCACTTCGGTGAACAAGCCGATCCCCAATCGGCACGAACGCGGGAGACAACAGTTGCATTTCTCTTCCTCCCCTTTCCGCCATTGTGAAAATTTGGAGTACGGCGTTGCTATGCGTCCTTCTGAGACCGCCGATCTTGAAAAGAAAAGTTCTTCCTCGGGGCATCACTCCCTTCCTCCCTCCCTTGCGCAAGGACGTTCGGCGGCTTGCGAAAACTCGATACAGCTCGGTGTGTCTTTTATTCTTGCCTTAGATTGTGTCGGAGTCTGCTTTCTGCGGCGACTTGGAAAGCCAGCACGTATGTATCATATGTCTAGGCCGGACCCAACGACCGAGAACGTGGATGGCTTTGATGAGTCGCTCGCTTGCGGCGATCAGCCCGAAGGGAACCATGCTGTCGCAACGAGGGATGTTGCGAATGTCGCGAACCTGGAGGATGTTCGAGCTCGACCAGGTTCGACGTGTTTTTTTTTTTTTTTTTTTCGAACTTCGAACGTAAAGTTCGACAAAACGGTCGACTGAAGTCCGAGTTTTGTCGGTGCGCATGCGCGACAATTGAAAACTAGCTGGCACCACCTGGTGAAG
This sequence comes from Ixodes persulcatus, assembly GCA_013358835.2. Taxonomy (NCBI): domain Eukaryota; kingdom Metazoa; phylum Arthropoda; class Arachnida; order Ixodida; family Ixodidae; genus Ixodes; species Ixodes persulcatus. The sequence goes on along the minus strand of JABSTQ010010774.1, from coordinate 302,354 downwards.
AATAGTGTACTATTTAGTAGTTATACCGTTTGGTTGTTTCACGTTAGTAAGCTAACTAAAGCATTAATATTGCATTTTTTGTTTTTTATTGCGTAGACATTGGTAATTTTATGATAAAATACACATAAACTGCTTCATACATTATCTGTGTCCTGAAATTCGATATAAGTTTTTGTGTGGTATTCGGGCAACATTGTCCTAAGTCGAACATCATCGAATTTCGCTAAAAGCTTCAAATTTCGCCGAACCAGTTCGAGGTTCCGGCAGCACCAGGGACTACAGTTCCTGGTATCGGGGCTAATCACTGCAGGTATCAGAGGCCTAAATTAAAAACGCAGCTGACTAGCACTGGCGTCAAGACGACTGAAGGAGTCTGGATGCCTCGACGACAGGAGGTCACCGAGGTCGTTACCAAGTATAAGCTCTATTGGCAACGCGGAAGAACTATAGCCAATGTTTTTTCTTTTTATTTCCGGGCCAGGCATCGGTCCAGAGAGGCTGGTTCACACTGCGAAACCCGAGGTTCGAGCCCCAGGCCTCGAAGACCGCAGGAACCGAACCATTAGCAGCGGTGATGCAAGGCCTCGACCTGCCAAATGGGCCAGGGTCGGAGATTGGTCCCCCCCCCCCCCCCCCCCCTTTTTCTGTGTCCCAAAAAGCAGCAGCTGGAGAACCGCGGCAGTGGAGATTCTTGGCTCTTGAGCTTTCGCCTCGAAAGAGAACAGGTCGACACCAGAGGCATTCCGAGTTCTGTCTTATATTTAGGAGTGGTGGCGGAAGGGCGGAGGGGGGCATGGTGTCTTAGTCCCGGATGACTCGGCGTCGCCAGACTGTCGCCACATCGCGATGCTGCAAGGTTACGGATGTAAACAAGTGCCCGCGAGAGAGGGGTGGGGTGAGCGAAAAAAGAAAGCTGTTGGGCAACGTTGGCAATTATAGTCCATTTGGTGGACTGCAGGGGACGCTAACAGGCCATCTCGGCCAATCCAGTGCCGTGTTTGTGTCACGTGACTTTTGGGTGAAGGGGCGCAGTGACGCGTGGGGTGCATAATCACGTGATACTTTCGATGCGCTGGATTAGTGCCCGCGAGAGAGGGGTGGGGTGAGCGAAAAAAGAAAGCTGTTGGGCAACGTTGGCAATTATAGTCCATTTGGTGGACTGCAGGGGACGCTAACAGGCCATCTCGGCCAATCCAGTGCCGTGTTTGTGTCACGTGACTTTTGGGTGAAGGGGCGCAGTGACGCGTGGGGTGCATAATCACGTGATACTTTCGATGCGCTGGATTGGCCAAGATGGCTGGTAACGTCCATTCCGATCCATGATAGGGTGAAACCGTCTTTTTCTTCCTGTATCTCCCGCTTACTTTTTCAGCCCTCTTTTTTTTTTTTTTTTTTTTTTTTTTATGAGTGCTTCTGTGCGCGCGTCCAACAATGTCGGTGGCGCCAATACGTCGGCTCCGGGATCCAAGAAGGTTAGACTTGTACCTTCCGTCGTTGTTGATGTTGTTCCTTGTGCTTTGTTCATCGAGGGCCCGCGGCAGTTGCACCACGGTTTCCCGCGCGACTTTCTCGGTGGCCCGTTTTCGTCTAGGCCAAGGATGGAGTCGGGAGGAAGGACAGGTGAGGGGCTTTGAGGGAGTTGTCTTGGGACCGAAATTTGTTTACAAACAAAACTTGGCACAGGTGATCTTGGTGGGATGACGATGATGAGGCGGTGTGTAAAACGACCCCCCCCCCCCCCCCCACACACACACACACACAAAAGTTTGTATGTACACCGCCCAACAAAACTGTCCTAATGTTCCTTTTAGAGCGCAGCTCTTAGGCGCCCGTTTCCGGCTTGAGCGGCGTCGGCGTCGCCGTCGCCGTCGGCGTAACCGCGCGGTGCATTATGGGACATTTCCCATAATGCACCGCGCGAGCCCCCCCCCCCCCCCCCCCCCCCCGAGGACATTGAAAAATGAGAGGAGGAGGAGGAGGAGGAGGGGTATACCCTCCCCTGAGTACCCTTCCCTCCTCCTCCTCAAGAGCTGCGCTCCAATTCGGCGTTACAGGGAGTTGTAAACGGCTTTCATTTTTTTTTTGTTACCGCATTGCGGGCTTTGAATTAATTTCGTATGCTACTTGTGTCGGTGGCGAGTTCTTGAACTTGCTTCTTTTTTAAAATAAAAAGAAGAACCCCTTGTTGTGTTTCGAATGCGCGTTTATTTTGAGACTCAGATGGGGTGGGGGCGGGAATCGCCGTCTAAATTGTTCTTCTTCTCCAAAAAGGTCGAGGTGCTTAAGCAGAGTCAGATCGCATACACTGCTCTCATTTTCCGCACAAAAGGCGGATTTTAGTAGACGATCACTGGCACCAAAGAAAAACAATGTTTTTCTTTCAAAAGTCAGTGTATCTTTTTTTCTTCTCTGTTACCCCTATGTTTACGTTTCTCTTGGTATTTGCTGGAACTATGTCATGTCTGGTACGCTTCTACATAAGTCACGTGGGACACAGTGAGAGCGGGACCAAATGTTCCCCAAACGAAATGATCCTGGACAAATTGTAATCTTCCCTCTATACGCGCTAGGGGTTCGTCCAACATTTTATCCTCGGGAAAAACATTCCCGTACACAAACACGAGGGACCATTTGATCCGAACTCCTGGATGTTCGTTATAACTTAGAACACCTAAAACGAAGACAGAGCTTATACCGTACAGAGAAGACATGCGTAACCAGTGCGTAACGTCTGTAGCTGACGTACCTTCACATTGTATTGTCGACATTCCCTAATGTGACATGGAGTCGCCTGCGCTGCGGAGGTAAGAGCCAATATCGCCTTTATGCCGGGTGTTTCAGCGAAGCCTTTCAAAAATGCCTAAAAATTGTAGTTGAAAAACAAAACAAGACAAAAAAATAAGAACTGTCAATTTTTCCACTCTGGTGAAAAAGGAAGACCAGCGAAGCTGTACTACGGTGGGAATGAAGTAATGGCCGGCCGCAAGTCGGCAAGTCAGAGTGGAAAGACTCGAAAGGTTGCCGCCTTCTATGAACGACGGCGGTAGCGGTCCAGAGTTCCGTGTCATCATTTGTTTGCTGACGGACACGATCCTGGGGAAACTAGCCCATAACAGCGCCGCTGTTAAGAAGGACTCTTTCCGGGAAGAAACTGCCAGCCATGGCGGAGGTCAAGGATCGCACAAAACTGACTAATTAACAAAATAATTTACTTAAATTTACTATTTTTTAATTGGTGTTCATAAAGATATGGTTCTAATGAGAAACTTGCTAAGCATCTTCTAAAACCGCTAAATTAACTAATTTGAGGAAGACATAAGGCAGGTACCAGGGCCGGATAAAGAGTTTTCCCTGGGCTGAGCTTGATTTTGAGGCTCTCGTGATGATCATGACGATGGTGACGACAACGATGATATGACTGGTAACACAGTAAGTTTGAGGAGGCCTAAGCTACTTCCCAATTTTACACTTTTACCTTCTTTAATCATTCCCTTGAGCGATGTAATCGCTCAAAAAAAGGGTAATATTCTGTGAACACTTTACGTAAATTACTATTTTAAGGCGAAGGGAACGCAGTGTGATTCTACGATTGTAAAACTTTTATGCATCGAATTTCGAACCGAAAATTTCTTGGGTTTCTATATATATATATATATATATTTTTTTTTTTTCTTGCCACTTTTTGACTGGGCTTCCCTCGACAGTCGGGGGCCCCCGGGGATGCAGCCCCCTTAGCCCATACCTTGATCCGGCCCTGGCAGGAGAGACTGCACTTTACGGCGTTCCGAAAAAAAAAAAAAAAAAAAAAAACATTAAATTTTGCGCGTTTTTAGGTCTTGGTTTTTTGTTGTTGTTTTTTTTTTTTTTTTTTTATCGGAGCGCATTTTTGCGCAGCGATCCTATTTTGGGGTCCTAATCTTGACACTGGGCGAAAATGTTTGCGAGAAATCCGGCAGCCGTGATGGGCCGGCGTTACAATTGACCTTGGCGCCGGCCAATCACTGCCGCCGGACTCTCGCCGGCTCTTTCGCCAAGTGTCCTGCTCCCCGTCGGCGGAGGCGCGAAGAAGCCACCGCCTAAACTCCCTCGTAGGCTGGAGGGGAGTATATGGCGCACGTGTGTGGTTTGCGCGTCTCGGCCACTGATGGCACGATCTGTAAAGCGTAACTTCGGTGCAATTTTCACTCCACGCCACACACTCGTATCTTGTGTTATTTATTTTTGTTGACTTAAACCTTTGGGGGTAAATTTGGTTCGAACTTTGTCGAACCTTTGTTCAGAAGTTCGTTGACGTTTTGAACTTAGCAGGTGCGAAAGGTCGAAAATTGTCGAATTACTTTCGAAATTTGTTTTAGCGCAGAAAGGTCGGAAGTTTGAAAACAGTCGAATTTCTTAGCGAAAAAAAAAATTTAGAAGGTCGAAAATTGTCCAATTGTTTATATAATAGGTTCGGCATTTCGAAACGCTAACGAACTCCCAGGTTCGATCTTTCGAAACTTAGGGTCGAAAAAGTTCGCTGCATCTCTACCCAAAAATAAAAAGAAACAAATAATAAGAAAAGGACAACCACACACGCAATTTTCACTCTCAAAGGAGACGGTATGTAAACATCCGTGTTTTTTTTTTATTTGTTTACAGTTTTGGGATTATCACTATGACGTAACTTGTGTTTACGGTTTTTGCATAGCGCTACGGAAATTCCCCACGGAAATCTTTATAGGGGGGTAAAACGGTGATTATGGTTGCCGAGAATCCTTCTCGGCCATCGCCTGTCTCATTGGGAAGGTTATCTACATAAGGGAACGAGCACTTTTCTCTACGACGAAACGTGGTTGCTTCCGAACGTTCTTCCACGAAACGGGTGTCGACGAAGCACAAACATCGTTTCGCCCACGTGGAGCATCGTCCGAGACACATGCTTCGATGAGCCGCGACGGCGGCGAGCGCCATGAACACGTCGTTGACCGTCTGGTAAACAGATACCGGTTTCCAAGAAAACAAATGCATCGTTACTAAAGTTAAAGCGCCCGATGGTAAAATAAAATAAAAAAAAAAAGGCGGGTGGTTTTCCAGACAGACAAGAGGCGATACAGCGACGGTCACTGAGCTTCTGCTCCTCGCCGCTGACAATTGATCTCTTGTGTTCTGGGAACGCAGGACGAAATCCCCCGCCGCCGGTGATGCAACAGTCTACGCGGTCCGAACTTCCCAGCAACATCGACGCGACGGACAAACACGGCGGCGCGGCCGGCGTAAAAAAGATCCTCTACCACGCAGCCAACGCAGCGGCAGCCGGGGTAATCAGTCGGGTTATGGGAAACGGCGGGAACCACTCGTGACGTCACCGTCGGCGCCGCCCAATCAGCGTCCCGGATCCGGCTGCCGTCGAGACGCGTCGTCTGCGGCACCAAAAAAAGAGGAAGAAAAAAAGAAAAAGCGCGCTCGATGAGAAGCGCGGGAAGAGAACGAACTTGCCCGATCAATGATGGCGGGGCTGGTGGAGCCGCCGGAGGAGCGCGCGGCGGCAGTGGACGGAGGTTCCCGCCAAAAAAGTTCGCGCGCAAACGCGTCGCCGCGCGCCGTGCTCCTCCGAGGTCCTTGACCTTGCTGGGCTTGGCGCGCTTTTTTTGTGGGGGGGGGGGGGGCCCTTCCTCCTCTCTGGTCCTGGATCCTTCTCTTCGTCGCTCTTTCTCGCGCGCGCGCGCCATCTGCGCCGATTTTGGCGGGAAGAGAAGTGGGCGGTGTCGGATGGGAAGGGGTCCTTTTCCCGCCATTTTGCCGCATCCGGCGTCCCAGGGGCGCGACGCCCTTCTCTCGTGCAGGCCGACCACGTGGATTTTTGGGCCGCCGCCAAAACAGCCTTCATTAGTTGTTGTTGTTTTTATGTTTTTTTGTTGGCTTTTATTTGGGGTGGGGAGCGGGATTCGTCCATTGTCTCGGCCACAAGCTGTTGCGTTTGTAAAACGGAAGCATCGACGCTGACGAAACGGGGCTCGAGGCTTTGTTTGTACGCTGCTGTTTTAGGCCTATTAAACACGTGTATGAGTGTCGGGGGGTGGCACTCAGTTGGTCGAACGACGTTTTAGCGAACGCTGACTTTTCATCGAAAGACACTTTAGCGAAGTGTCGGCCGCCGCGAAGCAGCGTTTACGGTTGGGCCAAGTGGGTTAACATTGTTGTAATGGAACAAGAGTCAAACGTAGGACGCCGGCGTTCCGCGCGCTCTATCCTCTCCTTCTCTCCCTTAGTTCCTCGGCGCATGGAGTAAAAACCGAAAGGAATTTTGTCTAAAGCGTTACCGGCTGGTTCCGACGGACTGGAATGTTGTTGCCTGGCAGTCGCAACACGGTTGGCATTCAAATTATTTCGCGCATTTACTTTCCGCTTTCTAGGGTTTTACGGCACGGTCACGACTTTAGCGTCCTCCTTACAACTATGCAAGTGTGCTTCGGTCGCAAATACCGTTATACTGGGTGTATCAAGGGGCGGCCAGGCGATTTTGTATAGCGTTGGCCACCGGTGGTGCATTTTTTCTATAAAATTCGCAAAGAGCGAGCTTACCTGAGAAAAAAGTAAAACAAAGAAAAAGGCTTAGCTCCTATAAAAAACGCAGCGAAGCCACCGGTCTTCAAACCATAGGGCGCCCTATGGTGTGAAGACCGGTGGCTTCGCTGCGTTTTCCATAGGAGCTAAGCCTTTTTCTTTTTTTTTACTTTTTTCTCAGGTAAGCTCGCTCTTTGCGAATTTTATAGAAAAAATGCACCACCTGTGGCCAATGCTATACAAAATCGGAACGCGATAGATTAAGAAACCGAATTTTGCGGTCGATTTAAAGAGCCTGGCCGCCCCTTGATACACCGAGTACTTCGGAACTATATTTGGAAGGTGCGTCGTGTTGTGGTCTCTAGATGTTGACGACCAGATGACAACGTAATTTTGTCGTGCCTAATGATGAAAAAGGGAAAATTCAGCGTACAGTTGGGGAACTTCATGTTTGACCTCCATGAATGCAAACAAAAAAGGTTATCTGAACTCCGTCGCGATCGGTTTGATTAGAGCCACCACCGCATCGTATCGTTATCGAGGGTATCCATCGGCGTTACATCCCGGAACGCATCTGCAAAGGGGCACCGCATGTGGCGCCACCACCGACGAACGTTCCAACAAGTCCCGCTGCACTGTAATACAATGTAACGAAGAGCCGCCTTCTGTTGTGTCCGTAGAGGAGAGGCCGCGTTCGGTCCCGTTTTGGAAGGCGGAACGGGTCGGCACCGGTTTTGGTTTCGTTTTTTGCAGCCGCCGAGCGAGCCAAATCCGAAGCCCGCAGACGCCGCCCGATTTCCCGCCTGCTCGAAATAGGTTCGTCCGCAAACAGGATTCCAACAGCAGCAGCAGCAGCAGCAGCGCACCGCTTGCTTCGTCTGCTATTATGCGTCAGCAACAACAGACGCGTCGGGCGTCGTCGTCTGCGATCTAAGACCCCTAACAGGATCGTAAACAGTCGGCCACGAGAAAGGCTTCCGGCCCGTCTAGACGTCTTGGTGGGCGCTTTGGCTTCACGCGCGTGCCGTCTGCTTCGTTGGCTGACGCACGCGCGGGAGCAGACGCTCTGCTTGGGACTTAGCAGACGTTGGTGGCGTTAGCAGACGTTGGCCCGCCGCAATCGTTTTGCAGCTTTCCAGGAAGGCGTTTTTGCATGTTCGCAATATTATCGTATCTTATGGTGTAAAACTACAGAGTGTTCTCGAGTGTTATTTAGTCGGTAACAAAAATCCGCATAAGTAGGCCAATGAACGGATTGCACTGATGTCTTTAGGTGGTGCATTCATCATACTCGAATTTCATGAATGTAGGTTTCTGGAGAGAAAAAGAAGACAAGAAATTAAAAATTGTATTCCTGTGTACAGGGAGGAAAATGGAAACGAACCGTCTGGTGGACAGTTCTACTCGCAGATAATACCACAGATCATCAGGTCTGCTGGATCTGATTTCGGGTGTTCATCTCACTGAGGTTTTCAAGTTTCTGTTCCATGGTGCGACTGAATAGACCTTTCCGGAAAATCCCAGGAGACCTTGCAGCGAGGGGAATTGTGGGGCTGTTCGGATGTAGGCTTCGGCCGGCTCGAACGCGTCGTATATTCCGGTAGCGGCAGAATTCATTAGAAACATTACGGAGGGAACAGTCCTTTCCAAAGGGGACAAGTATAATTGCCGACTATACAACAAATAAAACCAGGCAGCAGAACGTTTCTTCAACCGCTAACCAACAAATGAATGCGTGGTTCGCTAGCCACTGACGCCCGTTGTGCGTATACAGTTCGAAATTCCTCCTAGAACAATAAAGGAATCAGGGCCACTGGACACATTTATGTGCAAAAAGCAGTCCGGCTGTATGTAAGTATGTGTGGTATAAAACTGCCAAAACTGTGTTTTTTGGGTTTTTTTTTCTGGATGTTTTGTTTTGGGGACACAAGAGGGGAAAAGGGGGGGGCACTTATTGGGGAGCCGCGAGCCGCACTTGAACCCGCGAAGAGTCGCAGTTAAGGTAGGAAGGCATCTTTGTATGTTCGTAAGTTAATATATTCGTATCTTATGGCGTAAACATATAAACGATGGAAGTAGTTCATTGCTACAAAATTCGACCGGGTGTGGTTCAAGCATCGAGACGATGCAGCAAGCTTGAAGGCAAAGGCAAAAGCAGACTAAGGAGGAAGCTGAAACGTCTAGGAAGGCCTGGCATGGTCACAGTAAATAATAATATTCTCCCTGCACTTGTTCATCGTTTGTTGGATTTCGGAATTCCGAGATTCAACAATCCGCTTCCCAGAATTCTCCATCAATTTCGTCGGTTGCCTCAGTTATATGCGCCTGAAGTTTGAACGTAGACTTCTTTCAGTCTATCTGATGGACTTCTATAGGCTCACATATTATTGATAATGTATTCTGTGTCCAGTGACGACTAGTTTTTCTATTATTTGATGAAATAACAATCATCATTCTACTAGCAATATTAGCTCTAAAGGGCGTTCATTTGAGATATGAATAGCGGCTGAGTGAAAAACTCCACCGATACGATTTCTGTTGGTAAAGTACGACGACGGTGATCGTATTCGTGTCATGGCCGTCTTAAGTCGCAGACAGCGCGGCAAGTCGTCTGCAAAGGGCGAGGCTACGGCGTCAAGAAAGACGTAGTAGCAGACGACTCAATGGGCGCGTTTCTCTGTCGTCTGCAAAGCGACCGGAAGTCTAATCCAAAGCAGACACGCCGCCACTGATCTCTACCCACGAAGTAATTGGAGCAGACGACAACACTCAAGTCGTCAAGCGCCTCAAGGTTACGTCTACTGTCATTTCAACCGCGCCGCGCGTTTTTTTTTTCTTTTTTTTTTTTTTTTGCTGTCTGTGCAAACTTGATCCGCCCCTCAAGAAAAAAAAAAAAAAAAGAAAAAAAAACCCGTCGTGTTTACGTTTACAAAGCAGTAGTTAATCGCATTCTCGTCTAATTAATGTGCCATAAACTTTGAAGAAAGTAAGGCAAACCTGATATTTTCGTTTTTATGTCTTTTTTTCTAGTCTCCAACCCTATTACTCTCTGTATTTTTTTCACGAGTTGGCAACTCAGTGCGTATGTGGATTGTGATTTTCGTATTTGTAAGCCAGTAAAGTTCTTTCAAGACGCAGTGTGTTTAAACTCCTCTTGCACGGACATAGAAATGTTTGCTAAGCAAGCTCGGCTGACATTAGCTCACGCGAAATCAGATTTTTGCGCACGCACACCGCCCCACCTGGTGTGGGCAAAGGCGGGCTCGTTCGAAAACGGCGTAATTACTCCAAATGTCGTAAATTGTCAATGCTTCCACCTATAGGGGCGGAAGAGACAAACGAGGTCCGTTCACTGTGGAAGTAGCTATACCTAACAAAAATAACGAATATGAAAACAGGATGGCAGCAGAGCGCGGCGATGGCAAAGGACTCCTCAAGATAGAATCGGCGCAAGTCCACCACCGGATACGGATTGGCTGGCATCCGCTACGGAAATCCGTTTTGCTCTTGGGGCGGCTAAATTAGCTACATGATGTCGGAGTTTTACTTTTGTGTGCACGTAGGTTGCAGATATACATCCGCTGATAGCCTACTCAATGTCAAGGATGCGAAGCAAAACGTTGACACCCACACTGCGCTGTGATTTCTATCGTAAGATCTATTTCGGTGGTCAGAAACTGATGATGACGACCGATGCAGCGCCAGTTTGATGCCAGCATCAGGAGGTGTCGAGGGACTATGGGCCGAACATAGCTTTGGATATGCAAGAGAAACATGGCTACTCATGGACAACGCGCTTCCTCATTGGCTGGTTTTTATGTCGTCAAGAACAAAAAAGATAAAAGTGAAAACTGAAAAAAAAAAGTAAGAAAAGCTGGGAGCTAAGCAAGTTTAGTTTGGTGAAACTCAAAAATCACCACGCTAATAAGCAAAAAAAAGTACTTGTCTGTGTTGGAGCTAGAGAGAAGAGCGAAGAGAAGTGCCTGTTTGCAAACGCCGGTGCGATCATTCAGTGTAACTAAAGGCTAACATAACGTATACTTGTGTTGCACCGCTTTACAGCAGTACAACCAAAAAACGCACATGGACGCGTGAACTTCGCATCCATTCCGGCCATCGGCATCTTCCGCGCTCGCTTGCCGCGAAGTCAGGCGGCCGCAGAAATGAAAGCAGACGACGGAGGCCCTCTCTAGCAGACTATACCCTTTTGAAAGAGCAGACGGAGAAGGAAGGAAGGTGTCCCAAAATGGCGTCGGCCTACGGCGGCCCCTGTCCCCAGGCGTCGTTCGGTTTCTTTACTTGTTCATACGAAACCGCGGGTGGTGAGGAGAGAGCGATGTGTGTATGTATGTGAATGAAAGGATGCCGACCCGGCCTCCTCTCCCGGGATCCCCCGGAGGTCTTTGAACGGCCAGGGACGCCGACGCTGCCATGGCCGACCGATACGCTGCCACGGGGCCATGGGGGTGGCGAGGGGTTCTCGGGGGTCTAGTGTGTGTTGTACGCAGTACAGTCACGGGCGGGGGGGCTAAAAGGGAGAAGGAGGGCATGCGGGCGCTTTTGTTTGCGCGAGCCGCCGCCATGGGGCGCAGCTACCACGCTGGTTGGTCGTGCCGTCTGCATTCCACCGGACTTCTCGCGGGATTCCACGGGATGATCCGTCAATCTTCGAGATGCAACGACCTCTCTTGCACGCTCTCCCTCTTCTCCTTCTTCTCTCGGCCTGTTTATATCAGTCCTTGGGGCGTTCGCGTTGTCTGAGTCCTCGGAGGTCGTGTATGTTTTGCAGCATAATAATAAATACCGTGGAGCTTTTCATATTTTCTTGCTTCCTTTTTATTGGCGAGGAACGTCTGTTTGAGTTATGGCTACTAACAGTTTGCGAGGGAGAAAATAGTGGTTGTATAAGGGAGTATGCGTGGAATGTGGGGACCTCTGGACTAGTTAGCCTTGTGGAAGGAATGGAGGGACTGGATCTTTTCTTTTTTTCTCATTAATTCGGTAACATCACCGCATGCTTGTAATTGCATCCCGACCCCCTTCCGTTAAATTAAATGTATTGGCGAGACGCAGTCCCGGAGAAACAACGAAGGAAACTGTATGTAGTTAGTAATCTCCAGTGTAGTCAGTAATATCCAAACACAGCTGAGGTTTCTCCATCACTTATTATTGGTCATTGGACCAGTTAAACTAAACACATTTGACGCTTGAAGAATCTAAAGATTTGAAATAGTGTTTTTTTTTTTTTTTCAGGCACTCTGGGGTTCATTTGTTGATATTATAAATTATCTGGAGTTTATATCAACGCACTTTTGCTCTTTTAATTTTTCTTCTGATGTTTCAATCATGTCGTTTTTGTTTTATGATCCACGCTTTTCCGCTTGTCACTCCCCAAAGAGCTGAGATACCAACGCTAAAATTTACTCATGAATCGTCGCTTTTTTTTTTCTTTTCTCGCTCTCTATTCATTCGATACTATTCCAACAGCGGTTCCACATCTTCAACGGTTCCTGCCAACAAAAAACACAAACTAAAAAAAATGGCAGTGTCATACTACATTTTTTGACACAGTCCAGAGCACGAACCAGGGATACGCTCTTCCCTCCGCCAAAAATCCGACCAACAACTAGGCTTGAGTTCACACGGTCGCGGAGCAGGCTCTGGCAGCGACCCCCAGCCAAAACCTCCCACGGAATGTTTATTGTGGCTTTCCTCACTACAGCAAGTCTCGCGGAATCCCGTGGCAGACGATACCCAGAACCCCCCGAAAGCCCATCCTCCTCTCCACAAACCATTCAAAACGGTCTCTCTCATTGATAAACCCAAACTGATGAATAAAAAAAAATATATATATACATATAACAAATATTCAGTGTGACAAGATCCTGCTACGAAGCGAACCCTACAAGTACTACTACTACGGCGGTACAGAACCCCGACTTCGCGACCCCACCCGCCGTTTCCTTTCAAAGATAACTAAAAAAAGAAAGAAAGAAAAAAAAAACGAAGGAGAAAAAAAAAAGTCACGTGCGGAAGATATGGCGGGAAAATCGGCTTCCCGCCATTTTGGTGGGGCCCCTCCCACTTCCAAGCCGCCCTTCGTTTTCCCGCGCTTGCTGCTACGGAGGTCGTCTGCAGCCAGCGAACACACACACCACGTGGACGCTGCAAGAACCCAAACAGACGCAGGGAGCGGCAACCTCCCTTCCCCCCTTTCCTCCTCGCTCGTCTGCTGTGCCCTCCTCTCGCATCCTTCCGCCACATCCGCCAGTGGAAAGCGGGAGGCCTCTTCAGTGCTGCTGCCTTTTGTAACTTTTTAGAAACTCCTCCCTTCCCCACACACACACACACCAAACATACACACTCACTTCCCTTTCCCCTCGTTCTCCCGATCCGAAACGCGGATCTGCCGAAACACTCCCGCCAAAATCTTTCTTTCCTTCTCCCTTCTTTATCCATGTCTGTATTCGCTTTTTATTCGTACCCTTCCACACCGCTTCTTTCCCGCCTTCCTTCATCCCCCTGATTCCAGATATAAAGCAGTAAATATCCACAAGAATGCACCGAATTCGCTTCTTCTTTCCGGCTCGTACTTTTCTCTGTCTCTGTCCCTCTCAACTCCACTCACATTGGAAATCCAAGGTAAGGAATGGCTACGGTGGCGGCATCGCGCGGAATCGGAAGCGTTAGAGGGGAGAGGGGGCCCGGGGGTTCGTATGAGCCTCCGATTTGGCGCCAAAAAAAGTGCGCCAAAAACTTGGTGCGCTCCGCTCCACGTGGTCCCAGGAATCAAAACCGTAAACAAACACTCCTCAAAACAGTAAAAAAACATGTACGTGTTTTCTTTTCTTTTTTTTAAGAGAGAGAGAGAGAAAGAGAAGGGGCAAAAAAAAGGGGGGGGGGGGGGGGTGAAGGCGGCGTCTGTCAAAGGAAACCAAGCGATGCGTGAGGCAGGGGTCCTGCTTTTGAGGGGCTCGGAAGAAAAGAATCGCGATTCCCGTGGGGGTGAACCTTTGGGCTAAGCAGCTGGGCTGGGTTGGCTGCAAGCTTCGGTGCAGGGGCAGGTGTGCCTGTGCGCACCCTGCGTTTAGTTTACGCGGAGTTTCCTCTTCAATGGTCGTAGGACTTTAAAAATAAGAATGACAAAAAAAAAAAAAAAACGCGGGAAAATTGTGGTCGTGTTGATGACAGCCACAGTTTTGCCGCGGATGAGAGCGGCAAGGCGTGCGACTCTTTCGAGAATCCCGGAGAACACGGACTTGTGTGAAATAAAATTCAGCTGTGTTTGACTTGGTGTGTTGTGTTGTCCGTCTTCTTTTCCTCGGTCTCGGGGGTGTGTCTCAAATTATGAAAGTGTACCTTTTTAAACAAATGGTGTGAAGATTTAGAAAGGCTTATTTAAGCAATGCCTACTCCTACGTACAAAGTTTATATACATGGCATACAAATTCAGCAACTAGTCAAGTTGCGGCCTATTACACTGGCAATATCATGTTACCATCCACTATCTTTTACTTACCGTTCTATAGAAATTGTTTATTTTATTTTCGTCGTACCACCCAGGGTGTGTATGAGGTACACTTACAAAATATATCTGATACTATGCGGAGGGCAAGTTCGTCTGCTTCTTGCGCAGGGGGTAGCGGTGACGTCAGAGCGCCGAGCCCTGATTGGCTGATCGCGGTCCCCTATCTGAGCGTCGTCTGCTCCTTTGCAACGTCGTCTGCGTCTGTCTTACCTTTCCTGCGACTTTCGCAAGTGCAGAGGCCATATTCACAAAACCATCTTACGCCAAAAGAGTGCGTAAGACAAACCGTGAGAACAAATTCGTATTCACGAAACGAAATTATCGTAAGTTTTGTTCAGGTTACGACGGAATCCTACGACGATCAACTCAGCATGGCCGACAGCGTCGCTCAGTTACTTGGTCGCGACGATCAACGGACGTTTCTTTTTGTACGTGCTCTTCTCACGCGTCCCGACTACAAGCAGCAAGAAAAAAAGTGAAAAAGTACTTGAAATAAACCATGACGAACAAGAACGCTGGATCCACAAACACCCGGGAAATGCTCCAACGGCCACGATTCCACCGACCCCGAGTAAGCGAGCTCGGCAGATAGGCCTAGCAGGCACAGCGGTGCTCCGACGGTCCTTGGCCAAGACCGTCTGCCCACGACCGGCTGGCGTGCTGAATGGAATATGCCCGCGCCACCCTTGCGAACCCTTCAATCTCTTCCTCTTGTCATCTCCTTGTTTTCCGAGGCAGCGGTGACTCTCGCCGGTGAAAAAGCGGTGAATCTCCGACAGACGCTGGAAAGGTAAAGCAGCCATCGCTTTGACTAGCAGACGTAAAGCAGACGACGTTAACTGCGCCAACCCGCCGACGCCGTTAAAGAGTGAGGAGTCTCGCCGCACACGAAAGGAGGGAAGAAGTATTTGGGAGGGAACTTGCGGACACTAACACGCTCACTCTCGGTTCTTAGCAGACAAATCTCGGCGCCTCGGGACACCTCGCCAGTGAGTCCTTTGACTTCTCTCCTTGATGCGCGTCTGCTAGTTGTTAAAAACAACGTACCGCTCGGTTTATTTCGTCTGCCCTCTCTGAAAGGCGAAGTCGAGCTCGCTCGTAGAGACCTGCACTTCCGAAAGTCGCAGGAAAGGTAAGACAGACACAGACGACGTTGCAAAGGAGCAGACGACGCTCAGATAGGGGGGTCGCGATCAGCCTTTCAGTGCTCGGCGTCCTGACGTCACCGCTAATTCTTTTCTCATGCGCAGAAGACGAAAATGAGCCCACTTGCGAGGCGTATAGTGTTGTGCGGAATTACAGCACGCACATATGGCACCCAAACATACATCAGACGAGTGAACGTTTTTAGCGCTGCCTGATTCAGAAATTTATACACCTTTTTCGTTTAGCCTCGGACCCAGCCACGTTGTCCCCATATCCGGTATGCGTTCCGAAAAAAAAAAGCAAGAGATTACAACACCGAACAAGTAAAAAAGTATAGAAGAGTCATAACAAGAACGACTTACGGTTGCAATTAAAACGTTAACACGTTCTACTGTCGAGGCGAGAAGAAAGCGACGTTTTCACGCATACCGGAAGTGCCAGAATTGAAGATGGCGGCGCCCACGTAGAAAAGGCCAAAAGGTCGGTGATCTTTTCTCCGGTAAGCTTTTCTGCCGTGAGCTTATCTCCGCAGAGCCGATCTCCGGTGATTCGCTTACCGATTGTAACCCCTCGAAAGTACCACCCACACAAAGGCCCATTATCGGGCATTCAAACTCTTTGGACATTCGCGCCTTGTTGAATCTTCTATCTCGTTTGATATTCAAGCTCGTTGGACCTTCCATCTCGTTGGATATTCAGACTCGTTGGACAGACTCGATAGGATCTCCCGACACGTCGGACATTCAGACATGTTTGACATTCCGTCTCTATTGGACCTTGTGTCTCGTTGGATATTCAGACTCGTTGGACATTTAAACTGGATTGGACCTTCCGTTTCGATGGATATTCCGTCTCGCATGTCACGTGGCCTATTGGGTATTCAGGCTCGCTGGACATTTAGGCCACAAACGCTTTTCTCCGGTGACCGTTTTTTTTCCCCTTGAGCTAACCGTGAGCTTTTAACCTCCGCCCCTCTTTCGAATGGCCGGTCTCCAGCACGCGCTTGTTGCCTTCCGCCGTGCTTTGTTGGCTGTGCGTGCGCACAATCGAAGCCCACGAGTCCCACGTGCTCTCGAAGCTGGGGGCGGGACAACCCGAGGTCCTCGCTCTCATCGTGCCAGTGACCCCGTACCAGAAACATACATTCTAACCCCGAAGAAAAAGGTACTACTTTCCACTTTCTGAAACGCTGCCGTTAGGGGTTTTAAAGCAACCGTGTAATTTTTTTTTTTTTTAGTTAGACAGTTTGGAATGATAGGAAAAAGAAAAAGCGGAAAAGGGGAACGAGGTATTTTGGAGAAATCGGCGGTGTCTCTTCTGTGGTGGGGTGTGGGGGAGGATTCCTGGAAAATTCATCATCAGGGACACGCGGAGAGAAAGAAAAAAATCCCACAGACGGCCTCTTACCCTCCACCCCCCCTTTTACCTTGCTTTCTTCCTCAAACCGAAAAATGGTACTTGTTGTCCCCCCCCCCCCCCCCCCCCCCCCACACACACACACACACACCTTTTGGGGTGGAAGACTCTCTTTGTTCCTTTGTTCCCCTGAGAGCTTCATCTGTTTGACGCCGAAAGGATCGACGGCTTTCCTCGCCGTTTTGGGTTGTTCTCCCACACGGCTGCTCCCTCGGGGAAAAACAGAACCCCGCCCCCCCCCCCCCCCCTCCCACTTAAAGAAACAAACAAATAAACAACAACAGAGCGTTGGGCATTTCAGGGAAATTCCCTTCGAGTGGAATGCTCTCAGTCCCGCCCAATTAGTGCTTCAAAACCTTCGCAAAAATTGTAGTATTTTTCTTTTCTTTTTTTTTTTCTTCTAAAACATACGCTGAAGGCAAAGGATCAAAGAAGCTTAGCCGTGCACACCTGCACGGTGTGCGTGCGTGTGTGTGCGGAAAAAAGGGGGAGGGGGAGGGGAGGGGTGCTAGGATTGTGGTCGGCCTTGCTAGACCTTGCCTCTCTTTCTCTCTCTCTCTCTCTCTCAGTCTTATTCAGCCTTGGACGACCTTGCATTCCAGTGCCAACGCCACCGCGGCAGCAAACCACTGCCGCCATTTTTCTGGTAAACGCTAGACGACGCCATGTTGTTGGTAAACAGGGACGCGAAAAGAAGGTACAAAAATTTAAAAAAAAAAGGAAGGGGAAGGGAGAGGCTTTTTTTTTTTTTTTACCCCTAAGCTGACAGTGCGGTGGAATCTGCGTACCCCTTTAAGCAGTCCTGCGTCTATCTCTCGTCACGTGATCACGGTGGTCACGTGATGAAAGAGAGGCGGCTGATTCGTCCGGCGACCGCGCATATCTCCACAACGCACTGCCAGCTTAGGTGGGTGAACGGAGGGCCGACCGAGGCCGTTTGCAAACAATCTTGTAGTTTACTTTTCGTGTGTTAGGAAATGTCAGATAGGGGGAAAGGGGTTCCATTTGGTTCCCGCTTGAGAGACGGTCCGAGCAAAGCTTTCGCGGGTTGCTAAAAGAGCAATGCTGTACTTCTTTTCTTTTTTTATTATTTAGTTATCTTGTTGGGTATTTCTGCCCGACGTACAGAAGAGGTACATGGCGGTGGCGACGGGTGCGACGATAAGAGGGTTATTAAAAAAAAAAAAAAAAAAAAAAAAATATATATATATATATATATATATATATATATATATATATATATATATATATATATATATATGTATCGATACTTTAGTTTGGAACTAAGTACGGGCATTCCAATGTGACGTGTTTTTGTTTTAAGCTTACACGAAAAACAATTTTGTATGCAATGATTTTTTGTGGGTTTTTGTTTTTGTATGTTTTGTTGAAGGTTTGTTGCTAAAAAGGTTTCATATTTATTTCGAGAAAAATATTCCCGGAATTTGCTTGCCTCGCAATGTATGTGCGTCTGCGGGAAACTATTTATGTAAATGTGCCAACTTTTTTTTTCGTGTTTCATTCTCGTGTTGTCAATATAGTAACGATACATACGTGCCACGAGCACGATCTCGTGAACACACATAGACACACAAAACATTAAAGGAAGTATTTAAGTAATTTCAGTGTGTATTGAAGTGAAAGTTAGTTCCAATTACGCATTAAATAAGTTAATTTCATTGTCTTCTGTGCTTGCGTCAGTGCCTGCGCTCTGCTCCTTGTGTGAGGCTCCACGAACCCGTCAACATCAATCTATCAATCAATCAATCAATTTATGTCTCTTATGGCAGCTTTTTTTCCTGGCCCCTTTTATTCTTTATGGCCAGTGGTGAACTGAAATTATTATTATTATTATTATTATTATTATTATTATTATTATTATTATTATGGATTCTATAATTATTTTTATTATAAAACGTTTCGTGTCACTGGCAGTTGGGAAGAATATTATGCATGCTTTAGCTTATAGTGTGCTAAGATATGGCATAACTGTCTATTTCAATTGTTCACTCCTCTGGCATTCAAGGACTGATCGCATTTTAGCGCTGCTGACAACAGAGTTGTTGTCCAGCGATAACTTGTTCGCTTCACTTCAAATGCCAACTTTGTGCTCGATCTTTTTTTCAAATAGTCGTGTGGCGGCACTTTAGGGCAAGTGAACTAAATACACCATCTTCCCGAGGGGAACCATGGGGTGATGCGGAGCATCGTGCTGGTTCCGAGGAAAGAGTCAGTTGCGTGCTGACGTCGAGAGATGGCGCCACCGACTGCCCTAGCGTTACCCCCTACGCGAGCCTTCGTCGCGGCTCGCAGCAGAGAAACTTGGAACGCTCGCCGCTCGCCGTTTATTTTTTTTCACACTTGAAGGAGAGAGACTAGAGGAGGAGAGTTGCGCGTGCGCGCGCGGTGTGAGGAGAAGCGAACGCACGCGCAGTGCACGCAGCTGGTAGAGAGAGAGAGCGGAGAGAGTAACGCGCAGCTGTTGGAGAGAGGGAAGGAGGAGAGTTGCGCGTGCGTAGTTCGAGTGCCGACTACAACGCCGACGCCGCGGGACATAGACCGAGCAAGAGATGCTCCGCATCTAAAATCCCGTCCTTTCCATCTCGTGAGCTTCGTACTATTCGACGATTTCAAGGTTCACGTGTGAGCACACACCACGGGGAAAGTAAGCGTTCGTTTTACGTGCCAAAAATATTTAATGAACTACCGGACTCACTGCTTTCTCTTGACTCGAATAAAAAACTGAAGACTCTAAAAAGCCTGTTTTGTGACATGTTGCGACCGTAATCGTTACAGCTCTTTTATTTTTCTTTCGCTACTTTTATCATGTGCGCGTGACCTCTGCTATTATTTTCTTTGAATGTGAAAGCGCGTGCTATATGAACTTAGTATTATTTTATCTAACTCATCTACAAGCTCCTATTGACTTTACAACAAGATCGCCGACTCTGCACATGACATAAAAGGCAAACATGTTGGTGCGAGTGTGATATCCTTTCTTTTTTATATTTGTGTGTGTTTGTGTGCGTGCGTGTGTGCGTGTGCGCCTGTGTGTGCGTGTGTGTGTGTGTGTGTGTGTGTGTGTGTGTGTGTGTGTGTGTGTGTGTGTGTGTGTGTGTGTGTGTGTGTGTGTGTGTGTGTGTGTGATATTTTACACTGCTTGTGTCTGATATTTCGCACTGCTGTGCCTGATCCAACAAAGGCTCTGATCCGACCCGTTAAGTCATCTGCCGAAATATATTTTTTTTACGTGATATTTTGATTTTTGACTAGCGTGAAAACATTTCTTAGCATGTGAAACTGTTGGAATGCACGTGAGACTCCAAATTTCGACCTGACTGAAGTATTTCTCTTTTTTTTCTTTTCTTTTTTTTTTTCACGTGAGGATGCGAATTTTGACTCGCATAAGATCTTTATTTTTTATGAGGGTGAGACTGCAAATTTTGACCTGCTTTATTTTTAATTGTGAGTCAGAGCTCAGAAGCCCCTGCTAACTTTGACCTGACTTGAAATAAACATGAAAATAGCTGCATTTGTGAATTAATAATAATAATAATAATAATAATAATAATAATAATAATAATAATAATATAATAATAATAATAATAATAATTATTATTATTATTATTATTTGATGTTTATATTTGCAATAAAATTATTATTATTATTATTAGAGTCGTCTGATGTCAACGACCAAGTATATCTCCTCACAACTGTTGTTCAGGAGGCCATGGACATATATATCCCTCTTAAAACGTCTAAAAAATCTCGCTTCCCTATCTGGTTCTCTCGTGAACTCAGAAAGCTTTTAAAACGGAAAGATTTTTTGCACAGGAGGTTTAAGAAAAGTGGTCTTCCAAAGTGGGAAGTTGAATTTAAAATTTGCAGAAAGCAATGTAAGAAAATTTTAAACCGTGATCGCCAGGCGCATTGTGACTCGGTAGAATTAGATCTTGTTAAAAATCCCAAGAAATTTTGGAGGTACGCTAAATCGCGCTTGGGGAAGAATATTGAGTCCGAAATCGTCTTGAATCAACATAGCGACAGTGCGAAGGGCATGTCGGAGTTGTTTGTGGATCACTTTGCGTCAGTCTACAATAATAATAATAACTGCTCCTCAACTACATTGCCTCACTCGGACGGATTTGGTGACTCATTAGGTTCTGTAGTTGTCAATGAGGAATGTGTTAGGCTATGTATTAAGAAAATGAAACCCACATTGTCTGCAGGTCATGACGGGATACCCGCTGCAATTGTTAAGGGTTATCATGAATTACTTACGCCTATACTGTGCACAATTTTTAATAACTCCTTGACGTCAGGGATATTCCCTGACGACTGGAAACTGGCAGTGGTTGTTCCGGTCCTGAAATCTGGAAATAGTGGTGATGTTCTTAATTACAGACCGATTTCTCTTCTCTCCTCTTTTTCCAAACTCTTTGAAATGGTAATCCATCAATTCCTCTCTTTCAAGTTTCGTAGTATAGTCATTCCTAACCAGCATGGCTTCATGTCCGGCAGATCGACATCCACCAATCTCGTATCTTTTATGTCTGCTGCCTCTGAAGTAGTTTGTAATAGAGGTCAGCTTGACGTTTTTTATTTCGACCTGAGTAAGGCATTCGACGTAGTCAACCACAACATCCTCTTATACAAGCTTTCCTCGTACGGAGTATGTGGTTCGGTATACAATTTGTTAAAAAGCTATCTGTCTGATAGGCAAGCCTACGTCCGCGTCAACAATACTACCTCGTCCTTGTACAAGGCAAGCTCTGGAGTGCCTCAGGGATCTGTGTTGGGCCCCCTCCTTTTTAATATTTTTGTAAATGATGTCTCTCAAGTTATATTAAATTCTTCATTTCTGCAGTACGCTGATGATATAAAACTTTACAAAAAAATATCGACCTTAGAGGATTGCATCGCGCTTCAGAATGACGCATACTCCTTTGGTCGTTGGTGTTTAGACAATGACCTCCGTTTGAATCATTCTAAAACAAAAGTAATGACATATTCTCGCAAGACCCATGATATATTGTTTCCATATAGTTATCATGGCGAACTGCTGTCACGTGTAAGTGAACTGAGGGACCTTGGTGTTGTCTTTGATTCGACCCTGAGATTTGACACCCACATTACCAGAGTGGTTCAATCGGCCTTGCGCACGTTGGGTGCCGTGTCTCGCATAACGAAGGAGTTCAAAAACCCATCCGCTTTTTTTACGCTGTATTGTTCCTTAGTTAGATCCCAGCTAGAGTACGCCTCGGTTGTTTGGAACGGCATTTCCAAAACTAACAGTTTATCTGTCGAGCGAGTCCAACACAAATTTATTTCTATCTTTAAATATCGTTACCTTGGGAAAGGTGATCCTTGTCTGAACGGTGGGTGTAACTCGCAACTCGTCAACTTGTTGAGCCTGCAGCAGCGTCGGGTGAAGACAGATTTGTTGTTTTTGTTTAAGACCCTGCATGGCTCGATTAACTCTCCCAGCCTTCTGTCCGAAGTGAGCCTTAGAGTTCCACGTGTGCCTACACGGCTACAATCATCTTTTTATATAGCTCGACATTTTAGCCACTTAAACCCGATCCAAAGATCGGCTGAGTGTTATAACCGCTACTCTGACACAATTGATATTTTTAACTCATGCGGGAGCAAGTTCGGAAATGCTGTTCGAAACTTCCTCTTGCAAGAAAAGGGCTGATCAGTTGAAGCGTTCATGTTTGTCAGCACGTTATCCATTTTTTGCTTTTTACTCTCACACCTGGTGATGTCTCTGTTTTGTGCTTTTGATTTCCCTTGTTGATTTGAGTGTCTTTCATACTTGCTAATATTTTTATTCTCAGACTGGTGAACTACGTTCTCCTTCTGCACTCGTGTGTATGTGTGTTTGTATGTGTGTGTTTTTGCTCATTTTTTCTAGTGTGCCAGCACTAAGACCGATTGGTTGTTCCTGGACACTTTAATAAACATTGATTGATTGATTGATTGATTGATTGATTATTATTAAATATTATTATTATTATTATTCATTTCGTGCCTCTTTCAAAGGCGCTCGCGTGAACACGAAATAAAAATGATTTCAAGTTCGTTAGTGTCCTCCTCGCGCATAGCACCAATTTTGTTTCCCTCCCTTTGCCCAAAATAGTGCGAATGAATGGGCGGATGCCGAGCGCTACATCCTCCGAATAGGGCCACGCTCGTTCCCTCTAAAAGTTCCCTCTAAAAGTTCCCTCTAAAAGTTCCCTCTAGCCAAACTCGTTTCTTCTTTTATTATTATTTGATTGCCCGGTAACACATTTGGCGTTCGATCATCGCCATCTTCGAGTAAAAGCTGAAAATCGGAAACCGGTTGCACGATGTATTCGGGGCTCAGGAATTCTAGAGCCGAGTCCATACTGCCCAATACGTCGTGCAAAAGACAGTCCTCACATACACTGTCTGAAGCAGGCACGTAGCCAGGATTTTGTTTCGGGGGGGGGGGGGGCATGGGCCTCCCCCCTGGATACGTGCCTGGTCTGAAGGGTGTGTCTGCCTCGTCAGAGTGATCATACTGCAACTACCTGCAGACATGTTCAAAGCATGCATGAAGCAAAACATTCTTCCAACACGCTACTAGAGGCGCAGATAGTTCGCTCATCGTGCCTGCAGACCGTGCCTTTTGTATGACATAAGAGCAGTCGGACTGCGACTTGATGCGATAAGAAGCTATATTCTGTCTTTGCTAGGGGTCCTCTGCGTATAAGTGTTTGATAAATGTCTCCGTGTCTGCGCAAAACTCGAGCGAATTCCTTCGAACGTATATAGTTCCGTATCGCGACAACAAACACCAGTAAAAAGAAAGAAAGAAAAGGAAGTTTGTTTTGCTGAACTGTTTCGAGCTATTCAGTGCACGCGAACGGCTCGCTCTTGACAGTCGCCCGAGAGGCTCGAGTGGCAGTCGCGTAAGCATTTCGGTGCGTTTAGCTGATCTCTCCAAGGAGGTGCACGCCAAGAAAGCTGCGAGGAATCTCTTTTTAAAAGTGCTTCGCTTACACGAGGAACGCTTGCAAACACAGAAACGAGCTGCTGCTATCGCTTCGTGCACCCCCCTGCAAAAGAAGAAGAAAAAAAAAAAAAAGGGGGGGGGGGGGGGGTGAAGAAGCACAGCGCTTGCAGGAAAACAGTTGAGGCGGGCGAAGTGACGATGGGGGTCCGCGCGCTCTTGTTATAAACAATAGAGAGATTTATGCTAGGGGTCTTTTGGGTCCGCCGGACTGCTCGGGACGAAGCACTGCGCGAGGAAATCGAAATCGAAACCTAATGCCACTCCACTCCTTGGCCAAAGAGGTCCCATAGTGCAGCGCGCTCACTGTTTCATGCAGGGATGTTTGGAAGTAGTTTCACGCGTGCTCGAACAATGGCGAATTCGGATAATTGTTGTAGCAGCTACTTGATTGCGAGCACTTTTGAAAAGTGTATATTGCGACGCCGCTCGTGAAAAAAATTAATAAATACATTATTACTTTGCAAATGCGGAATGATCCAAATCGTACCACGTGAATCGGGCTTTAACACTTTGCTTGGAGAGGAATGGTCGAGAAAATGTAGGAGCACGGGGAACCCACGAGGGTGCCCCTGGATAAGAACCAAGTTTGAGTATAACTCACATATATTGAGCAGAGACACGTTATCCTGTTTGTGTCTCCGCTTTTTGCTAGGTGAAACCGAAACCAGCGATCAGGGACCCCCCCTCCCCCTCACACACACACACACACACACACACACACACACACTTCAAAACACAAAGGGGAAAACACTTTGTAGGGGTAGTACACCTACAAAGTGTAGGGACTAAGCGATACCCCTGGGATACCATGCAGTCCGACAACTATGGACAGTTTTATATATCCAAATAGTTCATGTAATAATCTAGAGGGAAATATCCTATGTACTGGGGCCGCTTGGGAACTGCAGGGCATAGACCACGCGAAAATTGGCGGTCCCAATAAAGGGCCCATATCGCTGGCGACGCGTTAATATGCACAAAGAAGCAGCAAAACATCGCCTGTAAGCTTATTCATTGGGGGCTATGGGAATATTTATACAGCGTGTAGTTGGTCGGCCATTTCAAAGTTGCAACGAATCACTCGCTGTAGATGAGCAATTTACATTATTTATGCTTTCGGGAGATCGACCTTCTTCGGGTAAGCGATGGAAGGACTGTCTAGGTATACCGTCTTTTTACGGTGCTGACGAACATTGACATAGAGTTTTAGGGAGCCGCGCTTGCGCATCCGATACGGTACGGTGGGCCCTCGGGTACGAAGTGCGCATGCGCTACTGCAGAATACTCGCACAGTGTGTCGCACATGCCCAGTGAGTACCGTAGGGCCCACCGTACCTTATCGGATGTGCAAAAACGGTTCCCTAAAACTCCCTTATAAACGCACAATATCCGGTTCACGCGGCATGGGTAGGTTGTGTGCAGAGCGAGCTGCAGGGCAACACGCTGATACGACATTGGGGTCTTTTAAGGCTGCAGGTTCACACATCTGCGTTGGTTGCATTCGCATGCAACCGAAAAAACCGTAACGACAAAGCCACCGGGACAAGCGTTCGCCGTACACAGCATGCAAGGGGTATACCTTCGCGAAGAAATCCACGAGTCACGGTTGTTGCGGTGTTTTGGTCGTTACGGTCGTTTCGGTTGCATGCGAACGAACCCGTTGCAAATGTGTGAACCAGCCTTTAGCAAACCGTTACCGTGTTCCGCGTACCGTACTATCGGAGTCTTTAGGGAGTTTTCGTAGACCGCGTTTCCCACTCCGCTAAGCCCTCCGCAACGAAGAAGCCGCTAATGCGCCTGCGCGCCGATGGCCTTGACTTTAGAGTTCCGGGTAGCGTAGCGTGTTGCGGAGGGCTTTGCGGGACGGCGAAAGCGATCTACGAAAACTCCCTTTTGAAACAGGCTTTTAAGCGCGGTCCCGACTGATACCGTGACCGCGGGGCGCGCGTTTCAAAGCATGCTTCAAAGGCTCCGGCAGTGTGGCTCGCGGAACACGGACGGCAACGGTTTGCTAAAAGCCCCTAGTAGCGACAGAGTCACCGGAACAACTGTTCCCTCGCGCCAACCGCCGCCAACAGCCCATAATTACGGAAGCCACAAGTCGAGCAGAAATCGCGAAAGGACCTGTTCCGTCCAGTTCAGTGTTTTCCCGCTAGGTGCCGTTATCTCGCGTGCTTTGCGGGACAAGAGGCGCTTCAGATTTCTCAGAGTGTACTATGGTGTTTACTACAGCGTAGGCACTGGGTTGGCGTGCTTGTTGGCCCTTTCTGCTCGGCGAAACCGAATCCAGCGCGGTCAAGGCGGCCCCGTCCGCTTGTCAGGGCGCCCGATCGGCGTGTCCGCTCAGCAACAAGAGCGTCGCTCTCAGCGTCGATAAGTGTCCGTCGCCGAGCGCGTGCCGTTCACACTCGAGCACCGCGGATATCGTCTTGGCCACCCCCCCCGCTGCTGATAAGCTGCTGAATCAGCGCTGACCAATGCGGTCAGCGCACCGCGCAGTCGAGCATGTGCTCGTCCACTCGTCAAAAACGGTCAGCGACGTTTTTGTTGCCGGGTGAAATCTGGGTTTACCGCCGGCGTGTTCATGGCCTCCGAGATTCCGCGAAGTGCGCTTCGGGATCTCGGAGGCCATGGCGTGCATGGTTAGCCTGTTGCCAACGGCGGCCGGCGCTGTCGTCTGCTGCAGCCTAAAGTCCCTTGATACTTCTTTTACAAGTAACGTCAACAAACACAAATGACAAAGCACATTCTGCTGGAACAAAATGGCGGCAATGAGTTGAAACTGAAGTCTCTAGATAAGAGCTTCCTACAAGTAGCGACATTCTTCGAAGCGCCGACTGTGTGACGGTGCACTGAGGTTTAGGAAGCGAATGGCGGTGCACAGCAGAGGTTTGAATTGAATACCGCCATTTGCTTCCAGCGGAATGTGTTCTGTCATTTGTATTGGTTGTCGTTACTTGTAAAAGAAGTATCAAGGGACTTTAGTTCAAACCTCTGCTGTTCGCCGCCATTCGCTTCCTAAAGCCTGCACCGTCACGCAGTCGGCGCTTCAAAGCATGTCGCTACTTGTAAGAAGCTCTTAATCTATAGGGACTTTATAATGCAGCCTAAAGTTCCTGGATAAGACTTTCCTACAAGTAGCAACATTCTTTGAAGCGCCGACTGCATGACAGTACAGGTTTTAGGAAGCGAATGGCGGCGCACAGCAGAAGACTGAATCGAATGACGCCATTTTGTTCTAGTGGAATGTGCCTTGTCATTTTTATTGGTTGCCGTTAGACTTGTAAAAAGAAGTACCGGGGGCTTTACTCCAGCCGACGTATACACGAGCTCATGGGACAAATCAGACAATGTCAGAAGCGAACCATCATGGTGTTTGTCATGTTTCCGTGTACACGTTCTATCATCCGCTGAACGTTTAGTGACTTGCACTTTTGACGCTGCTTGATCGGTCCGATGGCCTCATAGCGTCGTCTGCGTCTGGACTTGAGCTGAAACGAAGTATTAGCGATGTGAGCGGCCAAAAGCGTCGCTGTGGTCAGCTTTCCACGATTGGCCAAACCATGGGCATATGAGCACTGTCAGATTGTCAACTTTGACGGTGTTAGTTTCGGATTGCGATCTCTCCTATAGCTTCTACTGTGCTTTTTAAACACACCATCGAACTCGTCGTCGCACCCGATGGTAAGTAGCCAGTATAACAACTGGTGACGTCACGGTGAGGCAAATCCCAGTCGTGACGTCAAGGAGGGAAACCATAAGAGGGCGCCACCGAAACATCTCGGCGCTAATAGAGCTCGGGATAGCAGACGACGATCACGATCGCAGTGTCGCTACTCGGGCCTTTATGATTATGGATATTATTTATTTATTTATTTATGACAATGCCCTCAGGGCCCATAGGGCATTACAAAAAAAGGGTGTGCCGAAAAGAAAATTACACAACAGAAAATGCACGCAAAGAATGCACTGAAAAATATACTAATCCGAGGCAATATTAACAAAGGTGATTAGTTAACGCAGATCGAACCAAATGATGGTATAGTTACTAAAGATGCTGGAAGGTGGTTCCACTCAGAAGACGTTTTTGCTATAAAAGAGTTAATGTATCTTGATGTTTCGCAGTGAGGTTTCGCAGCGCTGAATGTCCGGGGCCCCAGATTGATGCGGCATACTCCAGTTTTGATCGAACTGGCGTTTTGTACAGAAGTAGTTGTAATGATACTGGGGCTGACGTAAAATTTCCTTTTAGGTATCCAAGCATAGTGTTAGCGTTAGAGACAACATGGTCGGTATGAGTTTTCCACGGAATGCCAGAAGTAACACGAACACCGACATATTTGTAAGGCTGTCTCTCTTGTATAGATGGATTAGCAATGCGACCGCGGATCCAGAGTATGCGGAGAGCAAGCCGTCTGCTTCGTGCGCAAGAGTTGCGGTGACGTCAGAACGACGCCAAGCTCTGATTGGCTTTGATTGAAAGGATATAATGGGTAGACCTCGATGCTTGACGTCTTAAGGTCTACCCCCTATTTTTTATTTTTTTTTTTTCAATCAGCCAATAAGAGTTTGGCGTTCTGACATTATCGCATCCCCTGCGCGAGAAGCAGACGAACTTGCGCTCCGGATTCTAACGTTGTTACGCCTGCCAGGGGGTTGTGCTTCAAAATGGCCACGAGTAAGCAGGGGATGACATCTGCAGGCCAGCGGGAGCACTGCAGCGTCTGCTAAAGCTCAGAATAGCAGACGATGATTGCGGTGTCAATACTCGTAGTGGTTGTATGACTACGGATATTGTGCTGTTGGAGGATCAAATGTGACAAATTATCTGTCAGGAGTATCTGCCTTGTACGATGATGAGGATACAACCGCAGAAAAATGAGATTGCAGTAACGAGCGAATAATTTAAGCTATCCTAACTCGGCTTACATCTGCGTAAGAGTTTGGCGGGGTTGTGCTTTCAAATGATACCTTCAGACTTCTAAGGACTTGGGAATGTGGACGCTAATGAGGCTGCTGACCGTAAAGATGCCGATGATGATACATGATGTAACCAAAAGTTACCGATGCATTAACCTTGGCACAGGTATTTTAATACTCTAACTGGAGACAGGCATGTGACGTGGAGAGTCACTTCTAAGGTAATTTCGGTCATGATATTGTTACAAAACATAGCCCTGTTTACGTTCTAGATGACATCTTTTCTTCTTTCGTACTCTGTGTCGGGTTAAATACAAGGTAGTTGGTGACAGGTTAAGAAGAACCAGAATGCTCCGCCTCCACCATGCGATTGTTTCCTTCCACTGCACGTACGATCCGAAGTATTATCAAAGGCAGAAAGCTCGTGCTCAAGGCGGGGAACATCTAGGTTCTTATTCTTAACCTGTCACCGACTAGTTCTCAATTAAAAACAAGAATGAAAATAACGTGTTAGACGTCCAACAAAAGAACGTTCTTCAGCAGACGATAGCTGGAAATATGACATCTGCTTTGCTCGCGTGACGGTCGCTTGTGGCGGCACGGGTATTGGCTCAGAAACTGAAAAACTAAAACGGCCGTTTATCCTCTTGTTTAACTGCTGTCGTAAGTGGCAGTTCATAACCCCATATTGTTTTTATCTCCGCCTGCCATCGCTCGTGTCGCTCGTTTATTTCGGTTGTCAGCCCGAGTTGGAAGCAGACGACGCAATCGACATCCGACGGAACTGAAACAGACGTCAGCCAAACCACTGTCGTTTTACTTTTGCTCTTTGCCACTTGCAGCATCCATCCTGATATGCTTATACTATATTTTCTTTCTTTTTTTTTTTGTTTTCCGGCAATACCGTCGAATTTTGCGGAACGCCGTTCCATCGAATACCGTTTTACTATGAGAATCGTTTTATCGAATTGTCGTTTTATAAAATGCCGATTCGTCGAATAGCGTTTTGCCGAAAGCCGCTTTATGAAATACTGTTTTGCCGAAAAGCTTTGCGTGATATACCTTTTTTTTTTTTTCTACTTACGGGGTTATCTGAGTGGGTTAACATTCTCGTGTACCGGCATCCTATCTTATTGAAAGGGTCTTGCACGGAGCGACTTATCCCACTGTCCGCGAACGTGAGCAAAGTCCGAGAGGCGGATGGTGCCTGAAACGCGCCCTCAAGATTTACGCCTCGTGACGTCGCAGAAGCATCGTGGCCTCGTCTGCCGCGTTCCTGGCGGCGGCACAGCAGACTAATCGCCTTCTGCGCGGTGCCATCTTTGTCTGCTGGGCTGTGGAACGCCTTCGGAGCATGCGCTGTTGATCTGTTGTGCGGTATATCGAACGCTGCGCATGCTTCCATAGCTCAGTGACTCGGCATTTGTCGCCCGGGTGATAAGCGATGCCAAGGTCTATACGACAGTAGCTTCTTCTGCTGTGTGGCTCTCCGTTTTTTACGACCAGCCGCCAGGATCGCGACATTCGACAGCGCGACGCGTCGGCTCCTGTGACGCAATTTGTTGACATTTCAGGGCCAATTTCGATGCGCAGGCGGAGAACACGCGGGCCGAAGACGCATTCCATGGACACCGTATGGGGCTGCTGCAATGCCCCAAACACCCAAACGCGCCTTCCTTTCTTTCTTTTTTTTTTTGGTAACGATTTTGTTTTGTGTATATAAACCGACGCGACCACCTCTCAATAGCCGGCGCTGCGATCGCCAGTAGTCTTGATAGCAGACGACGGTAATTACGCGTTGCCTGGCGTCAAGTTTCCGCTTACTGAATGTTATGGTTACACGCGTGCCATATAACACTCCAAAAATTACATTTTTTTTTCAGCGCAAAAATAAAGTACGCATTGCTAAACGCTCTGTCTCCGTTCACATGTAGCGCTAAGCAGGGATCAGATGCCCAAGTTTAAGAACTGGTTGTTATCTTATCCAGAACGCCAGGTAATTTTTTTTTTAATAAATTTGCAATGGGAAAATGGCGCTTGTTCGATCGACAGTTTGCGCCATTCAGGCCCACGTATTCGTGAGCGTAGTCGGCCGCCATTATACCACGGAAAATTTCCAAAAATCACTTATATAACCGTTCAATAAGATAACGGTTTGTTCTGAAACTTGTATCTGGTTCGGACGACTTTGCTCCGCTCGCCCTTAAGCCGAGACCGCAGCCAAAGCTACAAGCGCGAGCTGTAGCCCGCGCTTCTGGCTTGGAGACGTGCATTTCTAGCGCGAGTGCTCGTCCTGCGGAAGAACCCTTCAAAGCACCGACCTCGAGTTCTCTCGTGCTTGTGGCATCGGCTGCAGTCTCAGCTCCAAGGGACATTTCCAGAGGTATTTACGTTCGCCAAGGTTTTTATTTGCACATGACAAATGACAACCCCCCCCCCCCCTCTAAAAAAAAAAAAAAAGAAAGAAAGAAGAAATAGCGTTTTATTTAGTCTATTCTAGAGCCATTAAATAAGCTACGGTTCAGAGTAACGTCACATTACCGATGTTGGTGCTTTAAATCATGGTTGCCAATTATCCGAAGATTTGTTTGAAATCACAGGAAACATTTTTCCGTCTTCCACAAATGTTTAAACAGTTCGCGACAGAGCAAACGCCAAGGTTTTTATTTGTATATGACATATAAAAACGTCCCCCCCCCCCCTAAAAAAAAAAGGAAGAAATATCCCTTTACTTTGTCTATTCTAGTGCCATTAAATAAGCTACGCTTCAGAGCAACGTCACATTATTCATGTTGGGGCTTCAAATCATCGTTGCCAGTTATCCGAAGATTTATTTGAAATCACAGGAAACGTTTTTCCGTCTTCCACAAATGTTTAAACAGTTCGCGACAGAGAAAAGTAATATTACACGAGCTTCCTAACCCCGAATCTAATGCTGAGGAAGTCGTACTTTTGAAGCACGACGATCAGGTAGTTGCGTCTGCTCTCCTTTAGCACCAAGATGGCGGCGCCCACGACAATATCGGGGAACATGAGTGCCGATACTTTAAGCGTAGCTCTAGTCTATTTTATATTCGTTGTCAGATCCAAAAAAAAAAAAGTTTTGCGTGTTATTTAAGGCCGGTTCACACATACAGCGGAGCGCTAAGTTAGCGCTACGTGAGCGCTCCAAGAAGCGCTCATGTGGCGCTTCCTAGCGTGTGATGTAGCGCTCGGTTAGCGCTTCAGCAGCGCTCTGTTAGCGCTACAGAAGCGCTCTGTTAGCGCTACAGAAGCGCTTTGTTAGCGCTCTCACGCTCCTTGTGCCGTGCTTGCTGCTGCGGAACAGCGCGTGCACGGCGATTCCGTTGTTGTTTTTCCTGTGGTGCTGAAAGAAGAGGAAGTAAAAGAGCCTCTCTCCAAGCAAAGGGTCGGGCAGGTAATCCAGAGTCATGGACTTTGAGCGACTAATTGATTGGGTATGACCTCATCGCTTTCTATTCGATATGCGTGACCCTGTTTTCAAAGACACGCAGTTAAAAAAATAATCACCCTCGAAAGAGCTGTGTCTCGGTCCCTCAGCCTGGGAACAAGGTTTGCTGGATACCCGTCGGTATTTCGGTGGCGAAAGATTTCCCGCAACCAGAAGGCTACTCTGGGCGTTAAGACGTCCACACACATATACAGTAATTGCCTATGGAAGAGAATTTGTCACGTTTCTATTTCAGCGTCCCACATGTCCGCCATGGTTCTGATGATGCACACCCAACCACAGGAACCGGAACCGCAGTGCACGCGCTAATCCGCAGCACTGCGGTACAAGGAGCGCTAACAAGGCGCTACTGGAGCGCTAACAAGGCGCTACTGGAGCGCTAACAAGGCGCTACTGAAGCGCTAACAGAGCGCTACTGAAGCGCTAACAAAGCGCTACAAAAGCGCTAATCGCGCGCTATATTAGAACTAAGTCACGCGCCTGAAGCGCCACATGAGCGCTCCTTGGAGCGCTCACGTAGCGCTAACTTAGCGCTCCGCTGTATGTGTGAACAGGCCATTACGTGCTGCGGGAAGTAGTTCTTGCAAGATTTGGTTGTCGGAGGAAGAAACAATGTTTTTGGCGCTTAAAAAGTGTACGCCTCGGTAACTAATCTAAAATTCACCTATAAAGGAGTAAATCAATGATGTCCCTAAAAAAAACCTTTTTTATTCTTTTTTTTTTGTGTATTGGTAACCATAACCTCCAATATACTGACAAAGCCTGGCAGATCGCCACGAGAAGCGGCCGCCGAAATGGAAAAGGTAGAGCGGCAGACAACGGATGAGAGGAGAGCCACTTGACTGGCGCCCCACTGCGGCGAGACGCCGAAACACACTTCTCCGGAGCGAGCAAGTGTGTTTCGAGTCCTCGCCGCTGCAAAAGCTGCGCGCTGACGTCCAGGTTCCCCGAGAAATGGCTCTTTGATGCTCTGTGCCACCAGATCCTCGTGCTCCAAATCTGCGACCGGCTATGACAGAACTCTATCACTTTGTGTACCCGACAAGCACGAGTTTTCGCTTTCTGCCTCTCTCTGTTTGATGACGATGATGGTGATGAGAGTGGAGATGTAGTGACAAACGCGAGTTCCGCGTGCACGCTTCGGAGCAAAAGTCTGGTGGAGGGAGGGGAATCACGTGCAGAGCAAAAGAAAGGCCGTCGATAAAGTGCGGAGTCGCACCGCCGCGTGACCCTGTCACCGATAACGAGAGACAGACGCACCCGGCAGGAATTCGTTCGACGGGGGTGCGGGCAAAGCGGGTTCGCCCTCGCTCCCTGTCCGCGCGGCCACGATACGGAAGCCGCCGCCGCCTCCGTGGAAACCACCAACTCGTGTCTCTCAACGCCACGACAAAAACGCAACATGCGCAAGAAAAAAAAAAAAGAAGAAAACGTTATTGCGCATGCGTAATTTTATAATTGTGGGCGAACGCGTTTATCACCGACGGTCAGCGCCGAGGAACGACGTTCCCGGGAGGTGTTCCCTTTTCGAAGGGAGGGAGAAACACCTCCGTTCCATCTTGGATTAGTGGCACTGGAACGGGAGCTCGTTACGGTTTCGAGAGGACGGCAGGAGGATTCTTTCTTTAAATTTTACCTGTATTTAGTCATTATGCCCACCATTTTGTTGTTAGGAGCAGCCTGGCGCGTGCCAAAGGTGAACGTTTGAAAGATTCATTTGACACCATCAAATACGTAGTGCACTGGGGTCTATAGGTTTCACCGCCGAACACGTAACAACAAAATGGCGGATTGACATCACGTGAAAACACCCTATTGGAAGCTCCGACTTCGAGGGACCCAGAGGTCTTGGGGGGTCCAATGGCCAACCCTGCTCGCTTCGATCTGCACAAGCATGGTACCGGACGCCCGTTGAGGCTGACTAACTTCCGGCCGTCTAAACATACACGCGACGTTATGCTTTGGTTCTCCGCGCCCAACACGAGGGAGCGAGCGTCGAGAGCACAAAGAACACCTAAAGGAGGACGTGCCTACATTCCACGCCGGGCACGCGTTGGCGTCGGTGAGGGCAAGAGTCGGCATCCCCCGCAGTGTATGGAATAACGCCACAGTGACGCATCTCTCCACACACTTTGTTGCCGCGAAAGACGTGTGTACACAGGCGCGCACACGTGTTCGGGAGGAATGTATATGTTGCATTCATAAGTGTAAGCAAATGTCCCGATGAGAGGACACCGCCGATTGCGAGATTACAGTATACAATCAACCCAGCGTCATTGTGTACATACACACACGTGATGACGTAGCCAGACCTAGAAATCTGCGGGATGGCGCGTGCGCCCATAATAATGAGGGCACGTGTGTATTAACAGAGAGGGGGGGGGGGGGGGGGAGACAAAAAAAAAAAAAAAACGCGCCGGCAGAAAAAGAAAGCATGTGCGTCTATCCGTGTCGCAATAAAGGAGCAATAACA
Source organism: Ixodes persulcatus (assembly GCA_013358835.2). Lineage (NCBI taxonomy): Eukaryota > Metazoa > Arthropoda > Arachnida > Ixodida > Ixodidae > Ixodes > Ixodes persulcatus. The sequence goes on along the minus strand of JABSTQ010010774.1, from coordinate 267,814 downwards.
TTCATGTTATTCGGGCTCTAATCGCGGACCAAGGCAATTTATTTATTTATTTATTGGAGCGGGACAAAGCGTTCGTCCTGGGTTCTGCCAGCCTGTCTGGATGGATGGTGGATGTATACGGTTGAACCTCATTTAAATCGGGCGGCGGCTCGCACCATCTAACCAGTGTTGTAACATCAACAGTTCACATCAACGGTTCACATCTCTGTTGGAATGGATGAATACGGCTGAACCCCTTAAATAGGGCGGCGACTTGCGCCACCTAGCCAGTGTTTCTAACATCGACGGTTAACTTATTTTATAAATAAATATATAAAATTAAGGCGAAGGCATTTTTATGGTGATACTGGGGTTTCGTTGGGGTACTACCTGGCGGAGGTAGGTGGAAGCTCTCTGGTTGTCTGGGGAATTTCCTGCTGTGCGCTATGTCTGTTCTAACTCAATGTGTCAGAGGCTGTACTGCCTATTTCGCAAGGCTGAAACTGAGTGTAACCATCACTGCTTGCACTATACTTCATTGTACCTATGTCTGTGTTGACTCAAGTTATAAATTTATCGAGGCTGTTTTCTTGTGGTTTATTTGCAGAACTTAAAGGGACCATGAAACGATCATAGACAAAGTTTTAAAGGGACTGCATATCGTTTATGGGATCAAAAGAAAACTAGCACGCGAAATTAGGAAGGCTAAATCCAAATTTTTGGCATGAAATTTTGGCAAACAAAACCGGACTATATCTTACACCCTCTCCCTCGAACGCTCGCAACTACAGTGTACTCGCAATGAAGCTGAGAGTAGAAATGGGTAGATTAATAAATAAGTTGTGGCAAAGCTTTTTGTAATGGGCGGTAAGTCGCGCATCCTAGCAAGGTAACCCCAACGTCTACAGTGCCGGAGTCTCTTTTATTTTTTCCCCCTTTTTTCCGATCACGTCAGTTGAATTTAGCCTTCGTATTGGATACGAGTAGTGTGTCACTCGAACTATGCTCGGAAACAATGAAATTGGCGATGAATACCCTCGACGGAAATGACAGAGTTCAATATCCAGTTGCATAAGCCGCAGCGTCAACGAGAGCACGAGAGGTTTCTCCGCGAGGAGTTCCCTTAAAGGGATTATCCGGTCAAATTTCGTATTCATGAAAACATTTAGACCTCATTGTCAATGGCTGTAGGAGCATCTTCCACGACAAATCTGAATTTTGTGTGCTTCCCTGGAGGAGTAATTGTATTTTAACCCAAGCGTGCATAAACGGCGTTTTCCTCTTCCACCTTCAGGGAAGCGGAGTTTCTGAGGTAACATCAGGCAAAGAACGCGCCGAACTGAAGTGCGCTTCGAATTTTGTCCTTCGCGTGAGCGGAACGACGTGGTTAGCCCTCGCTGCTGCGCTAGATTTTTTTTTTTCTTTTTTTTAGAATGAAAGGGTATTTTCGTTGTGCGGTTGTCACGCTCCACACTTCTCCGCGACATTTGCACTGGCGAGTAATATGGAATGCTGCGGTGCGTCGGGAGCACTGTGTTCCCACGGAGGAATGAGGCATAGGATATGACAATTGCAAGACTGGTGTGACGTCACGTCAGGCATGGGAGTGCAGCCGTTGATACTTGCGAAATTCGGCATGGAGTTTCGTTCAATTATCCGTCGTTGATTACACTAAATTGGGGTGTCGTTTAATGGAATAAAAATGGCCTATGTTAATCATTAGGCTCCCACCAGGTAACCATCACGAAATCTTAAGAACTTCCGGTTTTCACCGGACAATCCCTTTAAGGTGTATCCAGGTGTATCCACACGACGGACCAAAATGCTGTTTTGGTCCGCGGGCCGTGCATCACGTGATCCTACGTCACCGGTATTCGAGGTCCGCCGGCGGTCCGCGGCCCGCGCTTCTGAGAAATGCCAAGCGACTTTTCTTGCCCGGACCTTGGCGGCGGACAGCGGCGTTTTTAGCATAATTAAAGCGCTAAGTCTGGCAACAAGCTGACTTTTGTGTTTGGATTGAAACCCAAATCCAAAGTCGTTTTCTTTTGGCGCAAACTGTTGAAGACGAAGAAGACGAACCTTTTGTTGAGTGACGATGGCGGCATGGTGCGACGATGCAACTTTTTACTTCATCGCGCTCGTAGAGCAATTCCCCGCTCTGTGGGATTGCCCTTTTCGGTTCACTTAAGTCCTCTTGGTCCTCAATAGTCAACGTCAGGGCCACCGCGGTCAAACGTCTCTTTCGTTCAACCTCCATCTTGGATCCTTACAAATAGCCTCAAAGCAGCTCGCTGCATACGTTTGGCGGAGCTGTGAGGTCGAGGGTTAGACCGGCCCGTTCGCTCTGTCGTCTGCTCTTTTGGTCCGCTAGGTCCGCCGTGTGGATGCTCATTGCAGCCGGGCGGCCCGCGGGCCGCGCATCACGTGATCAATCGGTCCGCGGCCCGGTCCGTCGTGTGGATACACCTTTAGGAATTTACATTCCTTCGTTTCTAGCGTTTTGTGTTCGCAGCCGATATTGTAAACCTACCATCCTGTACTGAGTAACCGTCACTCCTCCGCGGCCAGTTCCGGCGCCGAACCGCCTTCGTGGGGCGAGTTCTCGTTTGGCCGCGTGGGCGTCCCGGCGTACGCAACAAGCTGCACTTCGCTCAGCTGCGACGTATCCATACCATGGCGTAGATCGCACAAGCGTCGTGGTTCGTGGACCAACGACTCCTTCGAAGCAATGGGCGTTCACGGAAACCTCAGTAGGTGACGTCGTTTTGACGTGCTTGCGTCGAAACGTCGACGCAAAAACGTCGGTTCGACGCAACACGACGCTTGACTGACGCGGCTACCTCGCTCGGCTGGAAGAACCTCCGTTTCCGGTAGAAAGGCATACTTTACTTCACGGCCACGTGATTTTACATGCTGGTCAACGTTAGGGGTGTCGCGAACCGGTCGAGGTTCGAGTTCGACCAGGTTCGACTTTTTCGACCTTCTTGTGAAAAGTTCGACAAAGGTTCGACCCAGGTTCGACTGCTATGCGCGTGCGCCAAAGGCTGGCTAGTGTGCTTTTGATCGGATGGTGATAGCTAAGGGAATGAATTAAGGGCAGCACAGATTGGTTATTTCAGTTAATACAGTAGAAACAAATTACGTTATTAACTTCTTCAGTGACTTGAGATTAGTTTCTTTTAATTGCAACTGTTCATAAAATTAAGATAACCCTTTGCATAAAAAAACAATTCTCCAAGCCTAGACATGCTTGTATCAAGGTCTGGCCACACTGTCCACAAAGTCGAACCGGTCGAATATGGTTAAAAAATCGAAGGTTCGTCGAACCGGTTCGACCCAGTCGAACCCTGAAAGTTCGACATTAAAATCCGGTTCGACAAAAGTTCGCGACACCCCTAGTCAACGTTGATGTTGGTGGCCGCGTCCGGTCGAGTCAAGGAGAAAAGCAAACACGAGTTTAAGTTTTTTTTTAAATCAATTTGAACACATTAAAACGAAAACGGATTCCTGCTTTGGGTTTCATAAACATTCACGATTAATTGGGGTCTTCATTCGGAAAAAAAGCTGGAAAATCATATCATGGTCCCTTGAACCGCGAGACGAGGGTCGTTGACAGTAGTCGGAATGCGTGTGGTACGTGTCACGCTATTTTTGTCATATTTCTCGCGCAACTAACACGATTACATAAAACGCAATCGTCGTCCCGTAAAAAAAAAAAAGAAAAAAAAAAAAGGTTACAAGGAAAGTTAGGAGAAAAGTAGGACACGGGGTGGACAAGTGTAAAAAGCGAATTAGTCAGGCCGCCAGGAAAAAGTGAAAGACAAAATACAGATTTTTTTTTTTTTTTATCTAACCGTGACAAAATAAATAGGTAAATAAAACTATGGGAATTTGTCGTTTTAAGCCGTGACAACTGTGACAACAGCAAAGGAAGATGATCCCAGAGGTAAAAAAACAACATAAAAAATATGATGCCATCATATAAGAATAATAATAAAAAAGGGCTAAGTTAAAGAGCGAGTGGGCTCTCCTTCTGTCTGTTCAGATGTATGCCGAGTCCGACAGTGCGCTGGAAGCTACGTGCTCGCGAGACCAATCAACCGCCTCCCTTTGATCACGTGACCCCGCTCTCCGCTGGGTGGTGTTGGAAGTAATGTTTTAGCAGTAACCGCGTTACTGGTAAGGCGTTAGATTTTTGGTGACGTGGTGACGTACTCGTTGGGTTCCGAAGTACCTAACGAGAAAAAATTATTTCGTTACTATTTTACGGTACTGTCTACTAAATTAGATTACTAACTACCGTTGATTACAATTGTCCACATTTTCGTCCCATTTAAAAGACCAGCGCGCCAGTGAGCTTTCGCTGTATTCTACAAATTTAATAATAATAAAAAAACGATGCAAAAAAAAATTCTTTGAGAGTTTAGTTGTTGTAGAGTTTGTATCCGCGGTTTGTCGCTGCCAAATAATACTATTGAAATCTAAAGTAACGCAAAACTAACGCAAAATGTAACGCGCGAATTAGTTCAGCAAATGACGGTATTTCGTTACGTTTGCAGGACGGTAACGGTGAGTTTTAGTAGACCGTTTCCGCAGCCCGCTAAGCACCCGCATAGCGCCCCGTAATCCGCCACAAGACCTTGAACTTTGCAGACAAGGCTGGCGGCGCGCATGCCATATAACTGCGGCGTTTTCTTTACGGATACCGTAGCGGAGGAGAAAAACGATCTACTACAACTCCCTAACGAATCTCACTAACGGGTTAGGTTTTGACAAACTAAGTAGTCCCATTTAGTTACTTTTAGGTAACGGAAACACCACCGGTTCGAGTTGGGATCGTGATCACGTGACGAAAGACAGACGCACGACGTGGACCGACGACCACGTAGTAGCTGCCAGCACACTGTCGGCTTGTAGGGGTGAACGGAACGTGGGCCGTGGTGAGCCCCGGGCATTCCAGACTGCGGAGGGGGAGGAGGAGGCCTTTTTCGACATAACGAAGTGTTGACGGAACGCGGGCCCTTTTCAAAATAAAGGCGTGGGGGCCCGACCGAGGGATTAGTCAGCCGGGCTTCTTTGGCGCGCGGTGCTGGTGGAACCATGACCTCATATCTCGCATTTTGGGAAAGGCGCACGCTAAAAATAGTGGGCCTGCCGGCTGGCCGTGGGTAGTTGCTAAATGGGAACATCTTCTCTGTCTCTCTCTCTCTCTCTCTGCCTTCGCCCGAGGAATGCCTCTCTCCTCTCTCAAGCCGCGCTGGTGGAGCGCCAAACAGCTGACAAATATTAGCGAGAAGGGAGACCCGATCGCGTCCTTGGACAAAGATTCTGGATAAAGGTGAAAAGAAAAGAAGAAAAGGAAAGGGCGGGGTAGGGGTGTTGAATCCTTTGTATAGTCACTGGCACGATTAGAAGGACAGTGTTTTATCCTGTGTGTATAGTCACTAGGGAGATTTAATACAAAATACACGGTGTTCACACGCCTCAGATGACGTCGGCAGACTGTCTTTTGTACGATGATGATGATACGCGATAACGATGCGATGCATGCGCAAAGGCGTCGCCGAAGCATCGGGTACCGTTATCGGAAAATCAAAGCAATAGGGCGTCTTTCTTTCCTCTTTTTTTTTTTTTTCAATGTTTGGTTTTTAGCATCGGCTTGATTTCTTTTTCTGTGCGCTAGAGCCGGGGACCCCTCAGGGCCTCAAGGACCTCTCTGGCGTTCTTAAGGCAGGTTCAGACACTTGCGTTTGAGTGCGTTTGACTGCGTTGCGGCGAGAACCGAAAGCGAGTCACCGGCACATCTGTGCTTCGTATGAAGCGTGGAATCCAATTCAAGGAATCTTCTTGGCACGCGATATAAGCGGCAGGGATGTCCTGGTGTCTCGCTGCCGCAACGCAGTCAAACGCAGTCAAACGCAACTGTGTGAACCGGGCTTTATCCTGTCAATGATCATTGTGTGTCTAGACTTGAGAGTGTTTCCAACTGCTTCCATCGGGGGCACGTGGTTTATGGACAGCATTCCCGATACGCAAGCAGCGAGGAGGAGGAGGGGGGAGCGAAAGGATCGATTGTCTGCAGGAAATTCCAAGCTTTGCTCGGCTTCTCTCACCCCATATTCTCCTCGCCGCGCGACAGAGCGCGCTTGCGCGCGGGCGACGGCCTGGGTTGCATTCGCTCTTGAATCTAGGCGCTCTCTAGCCCTTTGCGCCAGAGAGATTGCACTGCCCTTCCCTCGCGGATACTCGGGTCAGACGACTGGCAGTGCTTTTCGCGAAACCGAAACCAGACGGTCTGGCAGACGACAACAACGGCGCTTTTTCTTTTTTTTTTTTTGAAAAGCAGACGAAAACGGAAAGGATTAGCAGACGCCGAGGCACCGGCGACACGTCGTTCCTTTCACGAGAAGCGTGGCGAGCTTGTTGGTTCCTTTTGTGGGGAGACTTTTTTCTGCGAAAGGAAGGTTCACAAAGCGACGGGATGGAAATTAAACGGGCGAATAAGCCTCGCTTGTGTTTCTGTCTTCCGTCATGACTTCTTGGGACTGATCTCCAGCAACCGCTTTTATTTGTTTTCGACGAAGCAGTTGTTGGAACAGTTGTTGGAAAGGCCCGTTCACACTCTTGCGACCTCTTAAAACTGGGTTCCTTAAAACCTCTTACAACGAGAGGACACACTGGCGCCATCTGTTGGGTAGCAGTGTAAACTTGGCGGTCCGGCATATTTTCTATTTCTCTCGCGCATTATCCTTTCTTTCTTGGCTCGAAGAAACTTTTGTAAACGTTATAAACGAGCCTTTCTTATAGGTATTACGCACATTTGACCTCGGAGATACCGCAAAACGTTCGCTCTTGTGAAATGCAGTTCCAGGGTCACCGCATAGATGGCGCCAGTGTGCCAGTGTGTTCTCTCGTCCTAAGAAATGTTAAGAGGTTTTAACAAGTCACGGTCTCTCTCAGTCGTACTCGGTTGCAAGAGTGTGAACGGGCCTGAATTCACACGCTTGCGACTTCTCAGGAGCGAGTGCCTTGAAACCTCTTAAAATCTCTTACCTTGACGTCATTTCGCGGCGTCCTGAGAGCAGTACCCTTAGCCGTCACGTGATCCCAGGCTTGTACATAAACAATCCATTGTTATCTATAAAAATACCAATAAACGTGTGTGTTTGTTTGTTTGGGGGAGGGAGAGGATCCAGGCTCATACATAGATATATTCTTGACACGGTATGTCACTGGTGGTGTCAATTGTTTGGCGAGTGTCACTGTTTATTTCCATCATTGCTATTCGGGGTCAACAGGGCGAGAAACGGGCTACAGTGGCATCCACGTGTTTCTATTAGCATCTTTTATTTTTGTTTTGTTTGGTTTATTTCTTTCCGGGTTCACGCCGGAGGTGACGGAAGTGTCACGGGTCTTTTGAACCGGAAATAGAGGAGGGATTCAGAGCACAGTTCCTCTATGCGTAGTCGGATAGCAAGCAAGCACCGCACTCAAAACGGAAGGGGGAAGAAAAGAGAAATAAAAACGAGCAAAAATAAGCGGAACATAGGAAAACAGCAGTCCAGAGATCCCAGAAATTTCGCGCAGTTGTGTAGTGCAGACTCTGCAATCTTGTGTTTTACAGACCCTTGCCCCGTGTCATGGTCCCCACGTTGAATTCGGACGTAGCCGGGAACAGGGAGAAAAACACCGAATTGCTTCATTTGTCGTTTGCCAATGAGTTAGCTAGAACTTAAAGGGTTCTTGCTACAACCTCATCCGTTTATTTCCTAGGCTTTTCGTTTTTTTTGTTGTTTTAATTTTAGTTCCGCGGATGTTTTTGTGCTTTAGTTTTTGTTACTTGACCATGACGATCGTTACGGGAAAACAGTTCGTAGGGTGTCAATTTCTCGGTATTTACCGATACAAACACCCATACACGGAAAAGCTGATTGCGTTACAACTCAAAAGGTTCCTGCCACCAGTGACGTCACAAGAGGGGGGAAGGGGGGGGGGGGGGGGCGGACCGCCCCGGGTGCTGCGCTCAGGGGGGTGCAGCTGGGCAGTGTAAGAGGGAGGGGGGGGGGGGGGGGCTGCACAGTGTTTATACGCCGCGCGAAGTATAGTTCTTACAAGAGATGGTTGTTGGAGGAAGAGACGATGTTTTTGGCGTTTGAAAGGTGTACGTCTTGATAAGATTACATATATCTAATCTGAAATGTACCTTCATAATCTTAATTTTCCACATAAGAGGGGGAAATTAGTAATGCTCTGCGAGAAGCCGGACTTTGTTTTACTATGGTCCTCGAGTTTAAAACGAGTGTAAGTGTTTCTTTCGTCGGCTATTTCTTCTTTTTTTTTATTTTAGTTTTACGAAAACTTTAATTTCAGTTACAACAACGCGTGTAGTTTTTTTTTTTTTTTTTAATTTTCTGTAACAAACACGCACAAAACGAAATGCTAGAAACATACTTTTTACGTCTGGTGAAAGAAAGAAAAAAAAAAAATTGTGGCAGTGCTTTCCTTATATACCTGGCAGAATCGTGACACGTAGAAAACGTATTGGGTAGTGCATAAATCTCGGTGCAATCGTTTATGTGTATGTGTGTGTAGGCGATGTAGTTAGAAAAGAAAAAAAAAAAGTCGCAGGACGCTTCGCCTTTAAGAGTGCCCATACAAAAATGTCCTATGGTCGGCTATAGAAAATTCTTTGTATGGTCGGCTTTAGCTATTTGGCCCAATTAGCTAAAGAATTTTCTATGGCTGTCTTTAGCATTTTTTATGGTCGCCTTTATGGGCCTCTTTAGCTTTGTCTGTGGCCCTATCGCTGTGCAGCCATAGCGCTCTTTATCTTGTCTAATGGTTGGCTAAAGACTTCTCTATGGCTTACCCTATGGCTCTCTTTAGCCAGCAAACTCTAAAAAAATTTTTTTTTTCCTTTAAGTTTTTCCCGACTTTTGAACGCTCATGGTAGGTATACACACATCTCTGAACACGCAGAATACACAGAACACAAGCAGAACTACCCCACACAACAGCGACAACGCAGCGCCACCGCGCTTTTCTATACATGTTATGTTCGCACTAGCTGTATATATGGCAGTCTAATTTTTGAATCCGACTTTTGCCGGTGACTCATTATTTGTCGCAAAAACACGGAGAGGCGGAGCAACTATTACTCGTACTTAATACATTATTTGAATTGTCTCTAGGAATAGCCCCCATCTCTTAATTCAAAACTCTGAAAAAAGCAAATGTAGATCATTAGGCTAATTAACTAAAATTTATTAATTATCTTTTGAATAAGTTTGATGAATCATGTTGACAAGGCAGTGATGACATGCAGTACACTGGTGCTGAAGATTGCAATCAAGCAATAGCTTGATTGCAATGTTCGGCGCGAGTGTAATTTATTTTCACTTTTTTTTTTTTGGGGGGGGGGGGGGGGGTAATAATTCATTTTAATTGTTGCACAAGTATTTTGATGGATTTTTCAAACAAACAATATTACTGGTTTTCACGACTCGTTGCAACAGCAGAGAACATATCTTGGGTCATGGTTTGTCACCGCCATTACAGAAATTCAGTATTGATTTAATTTTCTAACGTGGAGTGTTTTTACTAAAAAGGGAGCGCCGGTAGTGATTTTCTACAGGCGTGGAAAGAAAATGTATTGGTTCTTAAGGCTGAACTCCATGGGACGAATATGCTGCGAATAACCGACGAATTTTGCCCGGCGGCTTTTGCTCTGCGCGTGGAATGAACACAGTGGCTGCTACGTCGCGCGCAAAGCGAGCGTGTCGTCGGGCGGCGTTCGCCAGTTATTCGTCACATAATTCGTTCCATGGAGTTCAGCCTTTAGTCTTTAGACACGAGGCCATAAATTTTGTTCTATAGACGCATAAAGACAATTTATTGGTTTCCAGTCTTTAAACTCGGGGCCAAAGAATTTTCTATAGGCGGGTAAAGAACGTTTATTAGTTCGCTGTCTTTAGACATGGGGCCATATAATATTTTATGGGCATCTAAAGAAATTTTAAGAGTTCCCAGTGTTTAGACTCAGGGCCATAAAATTTTCGATAGACGGTTAAAGACAATTTTTTGGTTTTCAGTCTTTAGGCTTGTGGCCATAGAATTTTCTATAGGCGGCTAAAGAAAATTTATTGGTTCCCAATCTTTAGACACAGGGCCATAGATTTTTCTATAGCTGGCTGTAGCTGTCTTTATGGATTTGTATGGCCGACCATAGAGGGCCATAGGGGGTGATAGCCTGCCATATAATTTTCCATAGACGACCATAGACCATTTTTGTATGGGTGGAACGCGATAGCGTTATCGAATCCTCGGCCCGCTTGTGGCGCATCGCCTCTGCAAGCCTAGCCTTCGACTTCGCCTTCTCGGCTTCAGTCCTACCTGGCCGACCCCGTCGCCGAGCAGGAGCGGATGTAGATGCGGCATCTGCGCTCGCAGAAGACTACGACCCAGGAGAGCGCCTCGCGCTGGTAGACGGCATTGCATCCATCGCACGGTTCCCGGACATTTCATCGAACGCCGTTTCGTCGAACGCCGTTTCATCGAAAAAATAGACGTTTCATCGAACGCCGTTTCATCGAACGCCGTTTCATCGAATCGCTGACGGCCGTTTCATCGAATGTCTTTTACATAAAAAGTGTGAAAGATGTTCTTTTATGCACAGATCGAGTGCATTTTCGTGTCATTCAACCATTTCATCGTCAGGTTTTTTAATGTTCAAATTTGTAGCTGTTACAATTTATTTTGATGCAAGTAACCCATGAGGATATTTGTACCGATTTTTATGTTTGTTTCGCATATTGTGCTTATCTGTTCACCCCCTCTGTATTACCCGATGAGCCTTGAGGGTATCGTAACAAATAAATAAAAGGTCGCACTCCCGGTAAGAGCGCACTCCAACTCATGGAGGCCAGAAGGCGACTTAGGTTTTCCGCAGGCGCAACAACTTTAGCCACGCGAGCCTCCTAGCCTCTCATATCTTTCTATCGATACTTTTTTACTGCCCGAAGCTTGCAGTAGCTAAAGCTGAGGTGCTATTTATGAAACTACAACGAAACATTTTTTTTTTTTTTTTTAGTTCTAATATTCAATGAGGTCAAAAGTAAGTACGTCACTTCAAATTGTATTTGAAAACTTTCAGGGGTTCATGTGTTCGTGCGACAGCCATTCACCGTTTTAAATGATAAGCAATTGCTCTCAAAAAGTTCCCCACAGCCAGGCTCCGTCAGTTCTCATAAAAAAGGCGGACCTTCTCATTTCTTGCCACTATGGCCTTCTTCTGGCGAGGAGGCTCTTGGGAACTCAGCATCACCTCCAGCTTGTCTTCCGTCAGTTGATGTTCTGCGGCGATGCAAGTCAAAAACTTCCAGAACCCGGGATGGGCACCTCCGACCAGCTTCAGGAAGCTGGAATGCAACTTTGGCGTTCGATAAGACGGCGTTCGATAAAACGGCGTTCGATGAAACGGCTTCGATGAAACGGTGTTCGATGAACGGCTTCGATGAAACGGTGTTCGATGAAACGATATTCGATGAAACGGCATTCGATGAAACGGCTTCGATGAAATGGCGTTCGACGAAACGGCGTTCGATGAAATGTCTGGTCCCACCATCGCACACATGTCCTGTCCCGGCGGCCTAGCGGCGGCCCCGCGGCGGAGTACGCACAGTACGCATTCTCTACAGGCGAACAATGACGGCAGGGTCGCAGTGCCAGTGGGTGGACTCGGCGACGGACGGAATATTTCCGTCCGCGCCGAAAGTCCCGAATATGAAATTGCATTTTGGCAGTAGAGGGGTAAACTAAGAAAACTAAATGCATGAAACCAACTTCGAAGCTTCAAAACGGAGAATCCCTACTGACTCAGCACACGTGGTTTGGTCTACTTGACTTTGTGAGGCAGTCATCGTCAATAAAAAGAAGAGTTTTATTGCTTGGCATTCGACTGATGGTAGTGGCTTCGGGAATCCCTAGAATTCCTTCAGGGACCCCGAGGGGTACGCAGACCCCATTCGAGATCCACTGCCCCACTATGTAATTAAAGAACGAATACAAAATATTCGAAGTATTTTAAATATGCACTTCAAATATGATGATAATGCAATTAATGCAAAGGTGCAAGCGAGCTGGACAAGAATGACGAAAATAATCCCCGGAGAAGGGGAACAAAGGACAAGCACAAATCTCCAAACACAGCTAGGTGACTGGTGCGCGACCAGAAAAATCCGCCTGGTCCTAGGGTATCGAACCATGGACCTCTCCATTTCCAGTGGAGCGCTCTACCAACTGGGCTGATTAGGAGTTAGATTCCAGTAGAGCAAACGGGTTTTATCAGCTGCCACCGGTCTAACACTAACAAGGGTGAATGGCCTGCGTTTTTTAAGGTTATGATGATAATGCAATTAATGCAAAGGTGCAAGCGAGCTGGATAAGAATTACGAAAATAATCCCCGGAGAAGGGGAACAAGCGGGACGGAGGACAAACACATATCTCCAAACACTGACTGGTGCGCGACCGACCAGGCGTATTTTTTCGGTCACGCACCAGTCACCTAGCTGTGTTTGGAGTTTAGTGTGTGTCCTTTGTCCCCCTTGTTCCCCTTTTCCGGGGATTATTTTAGTCATACTTCAAATACTTGTATTTGAAATACTGCCCGTTCCTGCGTGTGCAATAACTTGAAAACATGGAATGTGCAAGCAATCGCCTCTAACGTTTACCTGGAGAAATTTTAACGACAAAGGGGGAGGGGAGCTTAAGCTTTTCACCGGCGTGCCGTCGTTCATCCGCCTCCGTAGAAACGTTGAAAACAAATAGAAAACGAGGAGTACAGGCGCGTGCGTCTTTTTTCCCTTCTTTTTTACCGAAGACGGGATGTTACAGCACTCGGGTGCAACGATCACGTCCTACATCCTGTCTGGAGTTTACGCTACGTTACAACTCGCGAAAACAGCGTATAGAGTAACGCATCACGTCTACGGGCGGGTGATTTACCTGCCCTTAATTTCCTTTAGTATTTTTTTTTTTTTTTTTTTGTTTCGCGATTTTCCATCCGCTGTTTATATGGGAATCAAAGTTGTAACTTTGTGCGCATGTGTGCCTTTCTGTTTGCTCTTCTTCGAATTTTGATTTTTTAACATTTTGTTTTAGCTGTCGCGTTGCTCCTCCGCATGTTGCTCAGAGTTTCTGCGCCCTACAACTACATTTCGAAGTAAAAAAAAAAAAAAGAAAAAAGAAAAGAAAAAGGAAGGAATGATAGGAGTGAAGTTTTGAAGCCGCGGTCACACTTGTAATACATCGCACAGAAGATAGTCTGGAGGCACTCTCTGGGGTGTCTTCTTTTGTACTACCGTCCTGTCACACATTGGTCAGAAAAAAAAAAAAAAAAAACTCTTTGCAGGCGTTTTTGAAGTATACAAAAATGTATGGAGCAGACATGCTTGGGGCGCAGAGAATTGTTTATCAACGTGTCTGCAGACCGTGACTTGTGTACGATGTATCACGAGCAGTGTGACCGTCTGACCCGTCCGTCTGACGAGGGTTTCTAATGTTTCTTAAAACTAATCTTTCTAAGAGTTTCCAATGTTTCTTTATAGTGACTTCAAAACTCTGACGCGAAGTCGAGCACCAGGCGGCTCCTTCACTTCTTTTAAAGGGGTGCTCCGGCCGTTTTTTGAGCTACTTAAACAAATTGCATTTTCTGATTACCCGGACTTCAGTCGTCACGGTATGCTATTTATTTTCTCCAAATTCAAAATAGCAATTGAGAAAACCGTAAATGAAGTTGATGCCGAAACCAGCATTCAAATTTTCGCGCGCTCTTCAGGGGTGTGACGTCACATATGGTACAGACTTTCAGGTCGTGCATGTAGTCTTAAACAGAGTATGTTAAGTGCTTTTTGCGTGCTTCTCAGTGAATCAGTTACCAAACATTCTTTTCCCACCATCAAACGTCTTGTAATCAGTTGGGAACATGGCTTACTGCCCCCTTTGTACCATATCTGTCGTCACACATCAATGTTGCCAGTAGGGGCTCCCACTTTGAGAAACACGATGAAAACGAAATTTGAAAATTCAATAACTTCGCGAATTTTTTTTTCTTTTCACACAATACTTGGGGAACTCGTAGAGCCATGTCTATCGGTGTGTTGAGCCAATTTTAAAGCAAATCAGCGACCATGAAAAAATCGCCGGAGTACCCCTTTAACGGTATTCTTCTTTTTTTTTTTTCATTTGTCTCGTTGGCAACATTGGAATTATATATATACGAGACCCGTGCCTGGCACCCATTCACGGCGCCGATTCGCGCGGGCTTGAATGCTGGCTCGGATCACGGGGGTGGCGGAAGGGAGAGGGGGAGTCATGTGACCACGGGATCATGTGACTGCCCCATCGTCCCCTCTAGAAAAAAAAAAAAAAATAAAATAATAGAAGTCGCGGGGCCCGGCACTGGCGTCTCCGACGTCTGCAAGTCTCGCCAAGCCGGCGCCGAAACTGCGAGGTAGGGAAGAAAACACATGCAAAACAAACGCAGTCTGGAACTGCTCTTGGCTGTTCTAACTTCCACGTCGCCATTCTCACGCACAAGAAAACAAACACACACACAAAACGAGGAAATAATCGTTTGCACCGAGATAAAAGTAGGACTGATCTATTATACACTTTTCAAAATTCAGTCTGTCAACTTTGACCACTATCATCATCATCTCAGTGTATGGCGTTTGTGCCAAAGTAATGGCTGCCTTCTCGGGGCTGGTGATTTGAAGATACTACCAAGCGGAGGACATGTGACATATGTACTCTCGAGACGTCAGTATACAACACGAGATAGAAGGGCTGCGTATGCGTTTATTTGGGCAGAAGTTTGTCTCTAAAGCCTTTTGATGGCGGAAATTGAATCAAGGTGCTTATAGGTCGCCGCATTTTATTGCTCAGTTTCTACCTTCACACAATCTAAACTGAAACAAAGCAAGAAAGAATTATGAAGTGATCAAAGAATGAATTCCCATCTGCCATTCACGTGCAAAAATGGCGTGCAAGTCGTCTGCTTCTTGCGCAGGAGTTGCGGTGACGCCAGAAAGACGCCGAGCTCTGATTGGCTCCGATCGAAGGATAGTGGATAGACCGTCAAAGCAAGCTGCCTTGAGGTCTACCCACTATCCTTCAATCAGAACCAATCAGAGCTCGGCGTTCTGACGTCACCACAACCCCTGCAAAAGAAGCAGACGAACAATTGCGCTCCGCATTCATTCGCGAACACCCGCGCTACGCAGAGGAGAGAAAATAAGTTGGTTTCGGTTTCGGTTCTGCGGAGCAGGCGACTGTTTTGACGAGTCATATGCCACCGTCTGCTCTTTTCCAGGTTGCCAAGTTTCGCAGTTAAACTGCGTTACAACAGCAACAATAATGATAACAATAAAAACAAATTGAAAGTGTTTTTTTTTTTGTTTGAGGGGGGGGGGGTTCAACTTGGCTAAGAAAAGTGACGCAGCCCTGTAACATCGTTCCGGCGGAGGCTAAAACAAAACCTCTAAATTTTATTATTGCAACACCTATTTTTAGAGTCTGTAGATGCAAACGTCTGACTTTATTTTTTTTTTTTTTTTTTTGCGTGGTTATTTTGCAGTAGTTTTTGAAAGAAATCCTTAACCCAGAAACCGCCGAGGGCAGCTCTTCAGAACGGAATCATAAATTAACGGTGAAGACTTCGCATTTTTAGTGTTTGCTTTTTGTTGGCTTTTGCTTCGTAAGTTTACAGCGCTCAAAAGAGATTGCACGCCTTTCACGTCAACAGGTCAAGCCAACGTAGGCAAAGTAATTTTCTTTTTAATTCTATGGAATTTAAAGCGTCTACTTTCCCGCTAAGCACTCAAGAAAGCCAATCGCTGCAACCTACAGGGTGCGAGCTCGGCGAATCACGAAGCTGAAAATACAGTGTGCGGCCGTAAGGACTAGCACATTTGGCACGCCTTGGAAAATTCTGATTCCAAACGTACTTACCGGAAATTGGGCAAGCGAACCTAGTTACGCCAAACGTTTTACGTCTCTTTGTTTTAGAGCTCAATTGTGAGGTAGTGAAACGTTAAAAATAAAGCAAAAATCGGAGGTCGTGTATTTCCTACATCCCATGCCATTTTTCGTGAGCACACTAATTTATGAGATCGCTCCAGGGCGGCTTGCTGAGCGCGAAAACGTTAAAAAACAATAGCCGATGCTATTGTTTTTAACATTTCACTACCTCGCGATAGCGGGATTGTCACGATAATTAATACTCTCAACGAAATACATGAACAATGGCCACCTGGGAGCAAGCTCACAAACCAATGTGCAGACGACGTACACGGCCGCCGTTTTTTCTCTATTTTTTTTTTTTTTATTTTACCAGTTTTGCTGAGCTTTGGAAAAAAAAAAAAAGGGAACAGACATAAAACTTTTGCGGTAACTACGTTTGCGTGCCCGCAATGAGGTATATGTACGTTTGGAATTCGAATTTCGCAAGGCGTTCCAAATGTGTTATACGGGCGTCTTGAAGGCATTTGGAGTAAACGTCCTTTAACTCAAATGTCATTTAGGCGGTGTCAGACGCGCAAGTGAAATGTCATTCGGGCTGACTCGAATGCCATTTACAACGAATGACATTCGTGTGATCGACGAATCGGCTCGCGATCTGTCGCGCGTGGAATGCGCCACGCCCGGAGCGTGCCGCGCTGGCATTCGAGTTGCCCGTGTGGCACGGGTATTGCAACAACTCCGTCACCTCAACTGCCTACTCTTGTCGACAGCGATCACAAATGACTACGAAAAAAAAGAAAGATACTCTTATTTAGTAATTCATCGGTTAGAATACAATTTAAAACAACTTATGAAGCTCTCTGTTTACTTTAGAGCGAATTTAGCGGCCTTCTTTACACACACACACACACACACACACACCACACACACACACACACACACACACACACACACACACACACACACACACACACACACACACACACACACAAACATATATATATATATATATATATATATATATATATATATATATATATATACACACACACACTGGAGGGCACAGCAATCACGTCTTCTTCTGTTCCTTCCAGTTCGTATTCGTCACTGTCACTCTATGCTTTCCGTTCTCCTTATATCTTCGTTCTCGATCTTGTTTTTATGTTCTCCGTTCCCCTTCGCTTGTGTTTTCGTTTTATACCAACTTTAATTTCCCAGTGTTCTTTTTTATTTCGCTTGGAGGGCCAGCATCTGCCCCTCCAGGGGATCGGCTTCACTTTTTGCCGATATGACACGGCAGCTCGGACGGCAACCAAGGATCTTTGCTGCTGCGCGTCCATACAATAAAGAAGAGCCGCCTGAGTCTCTGGCGGTCCCGAAGGCAGACCGAGCAGACGAGGAAGCGGACAGTGTACACACTCACAAGCCGAGGGACAATGGAGAGTTTTCACGCGCGCGCGCATCATTGTTGTCAATAGAGTGGCTCGTGCCAGCCCGTACCAAGCAAAGTTGCTATTCGCTAGCAAAAACAACACCTGTAATCGTTAAAAAAAAAAAAAATCCATATAAACACAACCCATAATATTAATGTTTACGAAAATAAATGGCGATACATCAGCAGTTTTGTTTTATCGAGCCATTTATTTTGCTAAATGGGTGACTGTTGTCTCCAACAAATCGAAAACTACAATTGCAATAAACATCTCCTAAATGGCATTCGAGATGTTCTCCGACACGTCTGACACTCGAAAACTTGAAGACCTTTGGGAATCTCGAAGGCCTTTGGCCTAAATGGCATTATGAGTTGACCGTCTGACAGGGGTATTACCGTATTAGTCCTTATACGGCTGCACCCCGTAAGGCACGTAGCCAGGGGGAGGGGAGGCATGCCCCCCCCCCCCCCCCCGAAATCCTCCATTTTGCTGGCACCTCCTCTCCCCCCTCCCCTCATACAGCATTTTGTCATGGGCGGGAGCCCCCCGAAACAATATCCTGGCTACGTGCCTGTGTCTTTGACTTAAAAAGTATATGCCTGTAGCCAATGAGCATGTGTAAACTTGGCGCTCAGTGCCGCAGCGAAGGCTGCAATTTTAGGTCCATACATATTTTTCAGCCTGCTCGTTCGCCCACTCTCAGTGGGCGAACAAGGATGCTGTCAGTTTGTCTTTTCCTGACCAGCCCGTAGCATTTTTTACGCTTTTCAATAATAATAGCATTGTCAATAATGCATATGTCCACGCCGTATTTACGGCAACCGCGTTAGCTTTCAATTTGGCCATACTTCTCGCTTTATAACTTCAAAGCCACACAAATATTGCATTATGTTTCTGCAGATTCTGTTAGTACATATTATAAACGTTAATTTCGGAGAGCTTAAAGGATATTAAAGAGGACCTTTTTTTTTTTTTTAAATGATTTTCAAAATATTGTATATTTAGTCCAATGTTTCCGTGTGAGCAAATCTTGTAAATTTCTCCCGCCAACCAGGGACAACAATATTTTATGAAAAAATAAAATATATGCAGGGCAACACACTGGCAAAGTTTGAAGGCCTTAGTTTTTATAGATACGGAGAAAATTAAATCTTTAATCCAGAGCGTTACTGCGCAATGTGCCATATTTGAGATTTTGTTTCTCGAAATAATGACCCTAATACTCGGTGATGAATACTTTTTGTAAAACCTTCCTATGCCTAATTTGTCAGCAAACTATTTCTAGACCCGTAGCCAGAACAGTTTTGTGGAAGAAGCCGACCGAAATCCCAACATCGCGAGATACGCAAAACGCGCACGTGTACTGAGACGGTACTTATAATTTGTTTTTCGCAAATACTTTTTTTTTTTTTTAAAGTAAGGATTGGTTTTGTTTTACTGGGCAAGTAGTCAGCAAAATATTTTGTTTTCATCAAATTAAAAATGGTCACCGGACATGGTTGTTCAATGTTATCTGAAAACGCCCTGGAGCGTAGCTTCTGTAGTGGCACTAACTGGGACAGACCTCGCATATCTCGGATTCCTCGGCTCGTCGGCTGGCTTCGTGCGCTGTTTGGGTAACGCGCGGCAAAGCCTGTTTCACGGGTTGTGTATATTTGGTGAAGTGTTATTTGTAGTAGGGCATTTTACCACCGTGGCCCACACGCGTTGTCGTGAAACACTTTTTTTTCTTTCTGTATTAGTCGTGCTAACAGACACTTTTGGCGCTGAGGTGTCGAAGCGCCGGGATAGTGGTGTGCTGTTCTCTACCCCAATACAAAAAGCTGGATGATGAAAATAGAATATCCAGCGCTTTACCCCACTACAACATCTACCACGGCGAATAGAGGGTATTTTTTTATTGTTATGATTCGTCAAAATAAAACCGAGAAAGGAATGTCTCATGAAATTGAGAATTCACCGATGTATGTTTGCAAACAACCTCACTACCACCCTCTATCGCCGGACCCCTGCGCGCTTCCGGTTTCCCTCTTCTTTTTCATTTGTCTAGCCTCCTTTTGTTATTTGCATTACTTTCTACAATGCATTACTGTTCTTACAAACATATTACAGAAACTTCTCTGAAGGAAACTCTTCTTACCTGATCGTTGTGCGTTGCTGAAGAATAAATAAACACACTACCGGAAGTCTACTGGGGCACCAAATACTGTGGCGCCCTCGTGGTATCAACTCCCACCGAATGTGGTGAATAGGAAAGCAAAATTCGAGAACCTCTCGCGTGCGTAGTAAACACTTCAGTGAAAACGACTCCATGTATTTTGTTGGTTTCAATGCATGCTCTGCGACTGCTTAATAGTTCCAAGTTGATTCTTTTTTTCTTTATTACTATTTTCTAAACCAATAAACGAGCATTTCCTCAAAATTACTGGCAGGAAGGACGGTGTGGTGACTGGCATCCGGGGTCGTTTCAATCAAACCCCCGCTTATTCACTCGGTCTACGCGAAACTTTCGAGACCCCACGCGATCGAAGTCTTAAATCTAATAAGTTGGTGACACTTCAGCGTCCCAAAAAATGAGGTATACACCTGCTATGAATTACCGTTTGTATGTTTAATTTTGAGGACCCAAATGCGGATAACGCGTGATGCGTTCCTCAGCGAGCCATTTTAAATTTGTAAAGAATTTTCGGTAAAAATTAGGTAGAACAAATTAATCAATCGCCTCAATTTGCCGGGCTATGGCAAACAATTTAAGAATTTATGAACATGTTTGCTTTTCTTTCGAGCAGAAGTCGCGATGTGACAAACTTCTTTGCCACGTATTCTATGGGGGAGGAGCTAAGCGTCAGTTACTGACGAGCATTTGCTCGTCAGCAACTGTCGAGTCACAATTGGATAAAAGCGTCGGTATCGGCAAGCTGTAGCTAAATCAAGTGTACGGCGTTTTGCAACACAATTGTGCGCGCGTGCACAACTAAGAAGACGGAACGTCATTTACTCTGGTGAATGCGAAACCTTTTTTTTTTTTTTTTTCACAGCAGCCGTTACACATTTGAAATAAAAAAAAAAAAGAATCAGGAAGGTTGTGAATAGCCCTGACGCACGCCGCGCAAGCTGTAATGTGAAGCTCCCGGCTTGTTTTTGAACATTTTAAAGTTCTTTTTAAAATATAAAAGGCAACTGCGAGGCGCTGTTATTCATTAGAAGGATCACTTACAAAAATGTCATACACGTTTCTTTAAGAAATAAACCATTTTTTAATCGGCATAGTCGCGAACTAACATAGCCACTCCGTACTTTGACATTTCGCGTCGTCTGCTCGCATCCTACCAGCTCCGTCAAGGGAGGGCGTCCGCGCTCGATGGTGACGTAGTGAGAAGTATCACGTGACCAGGCCAAGTAATTTCTTGGCTTTGGTTGTGTGCTTTAGCGCGTAGCAGCAGAAACTGTTCGCTAAGTGTATTTTGTTTTACTGCGAAGCTGTTTAGGGCTATTAGCCCCGTACGCGACCGAAAGCGTCGCTGTGGTCGGCCTTCCACGATTGGCCGAACGCTGACTATGACGTCGGAAAGGGGATTTATCATCGACGGAAATAAGCTGAATGAAAGAACTTTAATTTTGACGGTGTTGGCAGTGTTCCTTTGAGAGCGCAATGATTTCAAGCTTCCACCATGCTAATAACAAACACCATCGAACTTGTTGTTTGCAAGGTAATGACGTCACAAGGGGGAACCACAGGAGGGCGCCACCAAAACATCTCGCCGCTAATACTTCGTCTCACATTATCTCCGAGCGAAGCCAAAGCTAGAAGCGCGAGACCAGCGCTTTTTGCGCTTCTCCCCAGCTCGCGCGCTCGAGCAAAGACTGAACACATGGAGCTTTCGTGCTCGCGCTTCCAGCTTTGCCTTCGCTCGCACATAAGGTGAAACGAAGTATAGGGTTCCGCGGATTTTTCGTGTGCGTGACCAGAAAACTCTACACTTTCACCGCGCTGCACCCACGCGCCGCACGTGCCGGCGTCTGCAGCAGTAACTGCTCTAAAGCAAAAGCCTAAAACAAATGGCATCTTGCACGCGCGTTCGTCAACGCTTTATTTTGTTTATTTACTTCGAACCTTTTATACAGAAAAGGCGCGCGCGTGCGGCGCGTGGAACACCATTCCCTGCATTCTCCTTCTCGCTTCTCTTTTCTCGTCGTAATGCGGAGGCCGCGTTTAGTCCGGACTCCCGAAGAGCAACGTGCCTACGAAGAGCAACGGCGGGAACGGCAACGAGAACGTCACCGGCGGCGGCCAGCGGCACGTGTGTGTGCGTACCTTTCGTCGCGATGACCACCGATCAAGAGAATAAATGTGTTTGTACCTTTGTTCAAAATTCTATGTCACGTCTCTGTCGTGTGCTAAACAGCTTCGCTGGTCAACCACCTTCACAGAGTGGAATGACTCCCAATTTTTTTGCTATTACGCAAACCGTATACGTAGGACGAAACCTAAAAACAAATCCAAATACGCCAAGCGAAACGATCAGAAGTTGTGTGTAAGTTACGATTGAATCCTACCATAGCTTCATGGCTGCCAACAGTGCTCGGATTACGTGCTAGCACATCCATCGAGCCAGTACATCCACCGAGCCATTACATCCATCGATGGATGTAATGGCTCGGTGGATGTACTGGCTCGATGGATGTAATGACATGCGTGGATGTAGCTGCTCGATGGATGTAGTTGCTCGTTGGATGTAGTTGCTCGGTGGATGTAGTGACTCGGTGGATGTAATTGCTCGCCCTTCCTGTTATCATGCTTAGCGTGCCATTACATCCATCGTGCTAGTACATCCATAGTAGCCAAGATGGCCGCCGTGGGGTCGCAATTATATTTAAGCCAATTTTAAGCTAATTACTTTTTTACGTTATTCACATTCTTATTGGATTGGGAGCCTCAGCAAACAAGGGGTAAGCCACAGAATCACAATTAAATTCGACTAGGCATTCAAACTTTTGTTTTCCTGTCAAAAAGCGCCATCAAAAGTAAGATTATATGTACCGTCCTAATCCTCTATTAAAGTAGTTTACTGTAAACGACTTAATTTTCGCGATGACCTAATATTTGCGAAAACCTAATTTTTGAGAATTTCGCGATTTGATCAAATTCGCGAAAAATTGGTCACGCGAATAAGTCACCCCGTGAATACGAATACATCGCGTATATCTCCCGTTCATGAAATTTTTTGCCCGCGAAATATTCCCGAAACCGGCACTTCGCGAAATGTCGAGCCCGCGAAAATAAACTCGTTTATAATTAGTTAATTATGAGAGTTAAAGAGCAGCAACTATAGTTTGGTAAGTGTGGAAACAACAAACAACGAAAATAACGCCTCGTCAACGGGGTCGTCTCCCAGCGGCGGAAGTGGCGGCGCATACGCAAAGCGGGCATACGACGGCCACGTCGGGCCCCAAACACCTTCGAGAAGGGTTCGCGGAGTGTTTCCATATGGCATGACACCCATGCTTTCTACCCTTCTTGACAATTTGAAGTTCGAGCTCCATTAAATCCGGTAAATTCATCAGGACTGGGGGAGGCTCCCTGAAGATTCGATGCAACGAGGCTTAGCGACTAAAGCGACACGACGAGCCGACGATACGCGTGCGGCTTCGGTGAGGCCGAGGGCCGCACAAAGTGCGTGACGCACGAGGGGTCATTTTACTTGCTTTTGTGCATTTAATTTGGCATATAACTCCTGAAATAATGGGAACTATTGAGAAATAGATGTCTCGTTTGCTGCTGCGTTCACTGAGGTCGGGCTCAGCGCGAGATGACAGGCACGCTAAGCGGGTTCGCTCTTTGATATTTTGCTTTGCTAGCAGTTTATGGTGAAATTGCGCCGAGCGTACCACATTTCCCAATGTACACATAGCAGAAAAACTTTCTAGGCTTGAGTATAGAGAACTCCGACCATATTCAGGACTGCCAAATTTGCCTGGGTTAAGGCTACACCGCTCCCTGCAGTATCTCTCGTGTTGGCGCTATGCAGAGAGTTATCCGGATATTGTATTCCTTCAACGGCACCAAAAATACCCAATAAAATTGACTGATGTATATACTGCATGCACTAGTGGTTCATACCTAGAACGATAGTACTCGGAAAAACGAATTCACCAAATAGCACTTTATTTTTACGTGCAAAACGACAGTTTCCTTGGGAATATTGCGAAAGAAGCACGAACAAGTGCCTAGCTTACGCCGAAGGCAGCACACCGATACCAGAAATGTTGTCCAGGTACTGACACACGACATCAAACGACACAAGGTTGTAGGTCGCGTGGGCACGGAACTGTTCTATCTCAGCTTCTAGTTGCACATTCTTCCTTGAGACCGCTGGATCTTGCTGCCAATTGGTACAGCCAGCTGGTCGTGGAGCAGGGAGCTCATCCTCACCTGGGAGCAGTGCTGCTGCATACGAAAGAACTGAGGGACCTCTGCCAGTTGGGGATGGTGATTGGGGAGCTGGGCCCTCAGGCCGTTGTGCCAGCCTTCAACGTGGTTTGTCGTTCGGGGTCCCGTATTTCCAAAGTGACCCCACAGGTTCTGCACAGAGCTAGAATCGATCCAGAAGTTCTGGAAGTATAGGTTTCAAAAGCAGAGAGTTCTGCTGCCACCAACGGTGAAAGGCCCTGTGGGAGTGACGTCATCAAGTCGCGAGCAAACTCTAGCCTAAAGGCTTCTGGTAACAAGGGCAGGTGCCTCACCCGTGTGAACCACAAGCTCACATCAGGATTGCTCCGGCAGACGGAGCGCAGACCGAGTGCGTCTCTCTTCTCGTTGATTGCCTTCGCGAAGTGGAATACACAGCCGTAAACCGTGATCGGCTGCAGAAGAGCATCCGCACTGAGCGTGTTCACCGCAGCTTTGATGGCGGCAACCTCGAAGTCAAACAGCCACGTTGCGGAATTTTGTAGTGTCCCCAGATGACCTACAGCTGCGAGGACCCCCACCTTGAGAGCCGTGAATAATTCTTCGTAGGCGGCTGTGTCGCGTCGCTTCATCAACGCGTAGGCAATCGGGTGCGACTCTCCACGAACAATTGACCTTTTTCAGAGATCTCTGGGCGCATGCGCCATCTCCGAGAGAGGGGAGGAAAGGGAAAGGCGCCATTTTTGGGGGCTCTCTCGTCCGCTTAGTCGCTCAGACAGTGCTGGTTTGGCTTGACTCCCTCCGCTATTCTCGAAGCTTGGCATCATAGTCATCATGCCTCACAACTGCGCAGATGTTAAGTTGCCCAAACAGCAGCAAAATATGGTTAAAATGCAAGATTTTAGAGTTCCAGCAGCCTTTTCCGGGTGGTGCACGAAAGCACCCGATGTCACACACAAGGCCTTTTTGCCCCGCTTTCAAAAGCCCCCCTTTCAGAAGCCTATGACGCGAATCCCCCATGTCAGGTGGCCGGGTGCTCAACGTGACGGCGGTGACATTCCGCTTTTAACTAAATGCAGTAAGTGTGCCCGAGAGGCTGTGTAACGGAATCGTGCCGTACCCGGTACTCGCGTAAATATTCACTGGATAAAACTTTCCGTTCTTCAGGCGTGCGCTATACGCAATCCCGTCTCTCTCCCCCCCCCCCCCCCCCGCCCCCCTCAAATATCGAATATAACAGTTACTGGCAAAATATTTAAGGCGTGCGAAATGGATTCAAGCCTTACGGCGACAGAACCCAGACGGAACGCCTTGGCAACTAACCGAGAACTCCCCTTTTGCAGGCCCCTCTTCGTCGGAGGCTCGTAAATGTGTTGATACAGAAAAATTGTTTCTAACAAAGCGTTCCTTACTTTTCGACGGTGCAGGCGAGCATTCGTGATATCAAGACCGCTCGGATCTCATCCCGTCCTTGTTTGTGCCCCGTGCGCTCGCCCGGTACACGGGACGGCGAAGTGACGGAACGCAATAAGCTTGAACAATAGGCGCTCAAGGAAAACAAAATCAGCTGTTTATATATAGTCGCCGGGCCTCATAAACGGAGCTCATAAGCTTCGCACAAAGTGGATAGGCGGGTTGGAATCGAAACTGGTCACCATTACTTTCATTACATAACACTCTGCCTTGAAAGCCTACCCCTTTTTCAGTTGCTCGCACGACGCGACACTGAAGTGACGATTGAGTGACTCCGAGTCGACGGAACGGATGCGGCGTCGGCGGTCTATCCATCTCTGAAGGTATAAGGACGAATGACGTGGTCTGTATAGTATACAGTTGCTTTTGTTTATCTTCCAGGGTGGTCCTCAGCCATTTCGAAGAATAGATGCACGCGAAGCGACGACAGAAATACACGTTCAGAACTGCGAAAGGCGGAAAAACGCCGTCGAAAAGCACACGTGAACACACGGATGGCTCTGACACGGGCCGGGAGACACGCCAGGCGCTAGAGCGGACGACGGGGCGACGGAATGGGAGCCCCCAAAAACTGTTGCGAGCGATTCCCGCGGGGGCGAGCCACGATCGTCACCAATTTCTGAAAAAGGTCAATTGCGTGGACAGTGTACAACTGCCCCGGGTTGCAGAATTCTGGTGGTGTGAAGACGAAATTCCCATCACACATAATCGTTTTGGCTGCAGCAAGACATTCGAGATCGTTGTCTGCAAAGAAGATGAGCATTTCTTCGCCGGGCGTAGTGTTCTCATGCCTCAGGAAAGCCTTGTTATCAACCGTTACTCGGAGCTCGTTCGGTATGCTGTCGAGCGTGACGTTCTTGAACGCACGGATGTGCCGGTTATAAGAAAATGCACGGCGCTTAGAGTGAAATTCATACCCTGATGTCAGCTTCTGCTTGATTCCATCTTGAACGTCGTCGTCGTAATCATCAAATCTTTCTGCTACCCCAGCAACGGCCTCGTTGAACGCTTGACGAGGCCTCTTTCTTGTCTCCCTTATGTTGGTACTTGTTCCACACATTTAGCGCGACGCCAACACCTCCACAGCACTGGCCTTGGCGGCG
Source organism: Ixodes persulcatus (assembly GCA_013358835.2). Classification (NCBI taxonomy): domain Eukaryota; kingdom Metazoa; phylum Arthropoda; class Arachnida; order Ixodida; family Ixodidae; genus Ixodes; species Ixodes persulcatus. The sequence goes on along the minus strand of JABSTQ010010774.1, from coordinate 241,396 downwards.
AGTGAATCGCATGAGTGGGATGTTGACGGGTTATCCGGGTCGGTTTGCAGCACACTGTTCTTGAGAGTTACGTGGGCCTCAGGGCAGCTCTCACCTTCCAGTCGTTTCCTTGAGCTGACAGCGAAGCACGCGACGCACCTGTAATATTCTACACTGGGATCCTTTCGATTCTTATCCTTGTAAGAAAACTCGAGGACTGATCCTTCCCATCTTCTACTTTTGTACTGTAAAATGGGCTTGCCCGACCTGCGGAATGACGGCACGAACACGGGGACGTTCACCGCCATCGTCCTAAGCTCTATCGTCAACACGCGTGGCGTTTCTGAAGCCGGTGCACTGACCGCTATGATAGTCAATATTTTTTGGAAAAACTAGCGCCACCTTTCAGAAAGCGATGTTCCATGCTGGAGCTGTGTTCGGAAATGTCCTGGTCTACAACAATGGGTACCATTAGGAAGTAGAAAGGAACGAAGAAGCTTCTTCATACGATCTCAGGGGCGAAAGATAAACCAGAATGGGGACACGAAACGTGTCCCCATTGTTCCATCCCCGCCCTCCCCCCCTTCCCCGACAGTCGAAATTCTTTCTTGGTTAGCAACGTTTCTTTGCCCGCTATTATAATGATGCGTTTTGCAACCTCTCGTGACGACGCGAGTTATCACTCTAAGGCCTATTCACACACTTGCAACCAGGTACTACAGTGAGACAAAACCGGTTTTTAAGCCTCTTGTTACGGCGGAGGACCGGATGCGCTGCTGCGGAGCAGGTTGTACGCCGTCACAAGGGGCTTATAAACTGGTCTTGTCTCTCTCGGTTGTACTCGGCTGCTAGTGTGTGAACGGCGCTTAAAAGAGTCGGTTCAGGCATTTGCGTTCAACTGCGTTGCGAGTGGTTGCAACCAATGACGATCCCCACGACGAGCCAATGTGGAGTCAACGCATTCAACGCACATGTGTGAGCTCGCACCGTCACAAATGGTCGCAACGCAGTCGTTCCTAAGCAAACGCAAATGTCTGAAGTAGCTTTAAAGAAGAAGAAAAACGAAAGGTGTAGCGGATAAAGTCTGCGTGATTGATGCATGCAATGGCACGTTCTTGGACGGAGCTGCTTGATGGATGTGATACCACGATGGATGTAATGACATGCTTTGGATGAAGTTGCTCGATGGATGTGATGGCGCGGTGGATGTAGTGGCACGATGGATCTAAAGGCACGTTGGATGTGGTTGCACGTTGGACGAACTGGCCCGAATTGGATCTACTGGCACTATGGATGTACTGGCACTATGGATGTACTGGCACGATGGATGTAATGGCACGAAATTGGACGTATTTGCTCGATGGATCTAATGGCACGATGGATGTGCTGGCCCCAAGCCCAGTGCTCGGATGCTTCGCCATGGAGACCAACGTGCCCTGCGCCCGCCTCCCCACTTCAAGCAGGAAACGAAAGGAAATACGTACTCGAAGGCCGCCCGATTAACCTAGAAAGGCTAATCGCGATGAACACCTTTCTATACTTCGTTTCAGCTTCCGTCCGAGCGCAGCCAAAGCTACGTGTGGCCGGAGCCAATCACACGCCGGCAATAGGTCACGCGATCTCGCCTGCACATTTGTATCACTGCGCTGCGCCGCTGGTCGTCCGCGCCGCCCGCCCTCGCCGAGTATTTCGTCTGCTACGGGTGTATCAACGGTATCGTCTGCTACAGGTCTAAAAAGTGCCCTTTCACGTTCTGAAGTTTAGTCACAGGGGATGTCAGTACGTAGGCTGGCCGCTGGCGTCTGTGTCCGAGCTTTCCACCTGTTCGGCATAGTTTCGAGATGTACTAAGTACACATAGCAAGGTGTCCGATGACCCGGCCGTGATTAAGATGCAATTAATTCACATGTGCAATGTTTCTTTGTATTGTCTGCAGGCACGTAGCCAGGGGGGGGGGGGGGGGGGGGGCATGCCCCCTCCCACGAAATCTTTCATTTTGCTGGGGCCTCCTCTCCTTCCTCCCCCTCATACAGCATTTTGTCATGGGCGGGCCCCCTCCCGAAACAAAATCCTGGTATACATGGGTTGCACGTGACGTCATATTATTCCTCCTTTCTGGTGGCCAAAACCTACTTCGTTTCACCTTGTGTGCGAGCGAAGGCAAAGCTGGAAGCGCGAGCATGAAAGCTCCGTGCCTTCAGGCTTTGCTCGAGCGCGCGAGCTGGGCAGAAACGCAAAAAGCGCTGGTCTCGCGCTTCTAGCTTTGGCTTCGCTCGCAGATAAAGTGAAACGAAGTGTAATGAAGCTGTGCTCACTCGTTTCCGCTCGCTCGCGATGCTCGTGTACTGCTCGTAGAATATGCACAGTAAAGGCTACGCTCGAGGAAGTTCGGCCACCAGAAAGGAGGACCAAATTACGTCAGTGCAACCTATGTATACGTGCCTGATTGTCTGGATATACCAGGGCTCGAGGCGCAGTCCTTTCCACCAGCTTCTCGGCGTTCAATGTGATCGGCAGGTAAAGGGGTGCCCTGATTTCGCCGCGTATCTGTGAATTTTAGTGGCCCGGAAACCGCCAGGGTGCCCACAAGTTCAACGCCTGCTCGGTCATCCTCGCGATTGCTGTCTATTCTCTATGCCTGTTTTCAACTGGCTAAAAAAAAATTTTTTTTTTCGGGAACTCTGCCGTATTAGAATTTGCCTGTTTGGTCACTTGACAAGCCTCCGAAGCCACGACAACGACTAATTTGTCGTGATCAGTACGATGACACGGAACTGGGTCACTGGCTCCTCCTGTTCCGTAGGCCGCGATGCCAGTGTTGTCGCGCTGCTCGAGCTTAATTTTGACGAGAAGTACAGCGAAAGAATGAGGTCACACGCAACCCCAAACTCTCGTTCAAATTCACGTACCAAACACGAATTGTGAACGATACACCTCAATCAACATGCCACCAACGAAGCGCAGAAGTGGTCACGTGATCCTCGGTTCTACGTCACGATAAGGGGCCGCAAGGTGGCGCCACTCCATCTTCTCGGGGCTAATAGCGACTTTTATCGCTGAACACGTCAGTCGAGCTCTACAGCTGGGAATGCCCTTCAACCAGCGAACACAATAAGCTTCGTTCGTTCAAACCTTCTAGGATCGTGTACGGGCGGAATGTAAACCCGGAGGTTGCCAACGCGGGAGGGCACAGAACCCATTGTCAACTTGGAACTTTAGAGGCAGAGGTAACAAGAGAGTGAGGGAAATCCTAGATTCACCTGCTCTTGCTGAAGGACAACACTGCCGTTCCTTCGAGCGCCTCAGTAGAACGCCCTGCAGCGTCTCACGAGATATATTCTCAAAGAAGCGAGGAAACATAACTGATAAAAAAAAAAAAAAAAAAACAACCTTCGAGAGGCAGCTAGCGCTTAAAGGGTAACTGCAAAGAAAAAACAAGTATATTTTTAAACAGCCTAATTGGGACAAGCGTGTCACAAAAAGTTTTCCCGCCAAAAAAAAAAATATTTACGGCAATATGTATTGCGCGAGACTGATTTTAGTTTGCGGCTATTTCGTCCGTTTTAAATCGCGCGCCACAAAGTTGGTATTATACGTCACGTAGTGGCTGCTATGCGTCACGAAGTGACGTTTAACAGCCACTCCGCGAGCGTCGAAAGAGCGGGAGTTTCAAATGTGGAGAGGTTGTGACCGCGACTAAATTACGTCCTGTGGCGTAAATATTGCTAGAAAAAATTTGTTTTTTCGCGGAAGACGACTACTGAAAAGCGAACAATAAACCATGAAATATTTGGTCGTCAAAGTAACAAGAAAAGTAACTCGACACTTTTGAGGTCAAGCAACGCGTCCTTTTGAGGATCGGTAACGAGTAACGTATTTAGTTACTTTTTGGAGGGTAAAGTCTATGCACGTCTGCCCAAATATTTACTAATTAACTTCTTTATTTGTGAAAATAAACATATCCTTTCAATTAGAAACTTGCTGAGCGCCATTGAAAGCCCCTAAAAACTTGCGCCTGCTGCAGGAGTATGGTGCATGAAACGCGCGTCTCCGACTGGTGTGTCTACCGCGTTCAAAAAAGTGGTCCCTCCATTTCCGCCTGATGACGTCATACGAGTGTCATGCTGTCGCCAGTCGCGCCCCTGGCGGTGTCCCAGCAGATGTAGTGGACGTGGCAGACGCCTGTTCTGCTGCAGGTAGCTCTTCATTGTGACAGTACACAGACGCTACAGCAGCAGGAAGTTGGGACGCCTGGGACACCGGGATTACAGCGAGTCCCGCGTTCGTTCGTGTTTTTCGCCAGCATTTCTACGACCAACCGCCAGGATCGCGACAAGCAGCAGCATGACACTTCGGGTTTCTGTGACGTCATCTGTGGCCAGTTCGGGAGCCCTTTTGGTGTATGGGCAGCATGGGACGCTAAACACACCAGTCGGAGACGCGCGCTAGGCACCATAGCACGAGTTAACACTCGTGCAGCAGGCGCGAGGCCGGCGATGCGAAAGACGGATAACATTCTTATCAAGTTATCACTCGTGTTTTCGTATCGCAAGCCTTGCGACTGCTGCACGAGCCCAGCAACCGCTTCGCACGCGGTTTAAGTCGTCCTAAAGTCGACTGATGTAGGGGTTTTTGATGACGCTCATCAAGTTTCTAATTGAAACGATATATTTATTTTCACAAATTAAAAGTTGACGAGTCAATTTTAGGTAATAGACCGATCTCACCAGTCAGTTTGACTACGCCACCGCTGCCGCAATGCATCGAGAGAACTTTAGTCTTTTTGCACGTGCGAAAACCTCGCTGGAGTTCTGCGCGCGCAGAGCCCGAGAAGGCACGAACCCTCGCGTGCACGGCCGTCTGCCTCCCGTGAACTAAAGTTATGGCGGCGTCACGCATGTGCCGAACGCTTAGGCAGGCATGTATCCAGGAGGGAGGCCCATGGGGCCCGCCCCCTCCCCCCCAAAAAAGAACAAAAAAAACAAAAAAACTTCCGTTTTGCTGGGACCTCCTCTCCCCCCTCCCCCTCATACAGCATTTTGTTATGGGCGGGACCCCCCTCTCCGAAACAAAATCCTGGCTACGTGCTTGCGCTTAGGAAATACCTCTGTATTTCGTTCGAGGTCTTCCATTTAATGTACGTTTTTATTTTAAGATGAACTTCCTTTTGTCTAAGGGAAACTCACGTGCTCCGCACTCGACGCAAAAAAGGCATTACAGCTGTTTTTGGGCTACACGCGCTTTACCGGAAGACTTTCAGGATGATAAACAAGGTGCATTGTTTACTGCAGGCTGTCATTTTTTTTTACGACGTTTACGACGCATTTTAACAATGCGCGTTAGTATGACCATTCCACGCGTCATGGAAGCACGCCAAAACAAAGCGATGACGTCTTAGGTGGCATATGACCTTGTTCACACGTGTTCGACGGCAGGAGTCTAAAGCCGACACTCTGCTCACACGAGGCACAAAAGACATGTTGAAGAAACGCAGAGCGTGACAATTGCTACGTTCGCGTAAGTTAGAGTGTCGAATAGGGGATACTAAAGGGCGGTGTTTCAGAGCGGGAACCTCGGCCTGTTTGATGTCCGCGCTCTCTCGCTTCGTCACTTCTCCTTCGGCCTTCTAATGCCGCAGTCTGAGTGGCAGAAAAGCGATAATAATTAGATGCGCCAAGACCCGGGCGGCGCCTGATACACCTCTGCCTTATTCGCTATTTCTCGCGTGAGTTGAATCGGGGTGGCGCCAGTGTGCAAATAGCCCCCCCAACCACTTCTGGTTCTCAACTAGACGGCGGGTTTCGCTGTAATGGCGAAATCAAATATACGCACAATCTTCTAGAAACTTATAGCATTATCAGACTTCATTCACTCTTACGATAAAAAAAAATGATGAGTAAAAAATTAGTAAATACTAGTATATCTGAAAAGGATGTGTACGGGGCTACCCAACCCAATAGATGGCGCCACTGAGTCTGTTGCTCCCCCCCCCCCCTCTTTTCTCCAAAAAAAAAAAGGGGGGGGGGGGGCTAATTCTAGCGGACGTCTGAGAATGCGTGATGCTTACTAATTAGTTCGCTAATTATTTAAAACTGCCCAATTAACTTTTTAATTAGCGAAGATAGACATATCGCTTCAATTCGAAACTTGCTGAGCGTCGTCGAAAAGCACTGAATCTGTAATGTTCAGAAATACTTTGAGGGCGTGAGAAACGTTATAGTGCGCTAAAGTTACCACTCGCGTGGAGCATGTCCGAGGCTGGGGCTCTGAGACGGATTTGAATTGGATTGGAAAACCGAAATCGCGCGGACGCCTTACCGCTGTTGTTAGCCTTATTTTTCGTATAGCCCGCAGGGGCAACTTCAAGGTCGAAAATAAAAAAAAATTTGCTTAGATAGTCCGCACCCGGTGCATAGTCCGCACTCGGTGCATAGTCCGCACCTGGTGCTTAGTCGACACGAAAATCTTTCTCATACGCGGCACACCTTGACATGTGACTGCTTTCGTAGCTCACAAAGAAGCTTGTATTATACATAAATGATAACTTACATACTCTTTTATTCACAAAATCCGTCTCGTCTCGTCATAATCAACGATATTGAAAAACAAAATTCCTGTATAGTCCGCACACGTAGATAGTCCGCACAGCCTGAATTTTCAACTTTTAAACATGTATAGTCCGCGGACTATAGTCCGGAAAATACGGTACCTGTTCCAAGAGTGGTAACTTTAGCGCACTACAATTCGCTTCCCACGCGCTCAAAGTATTTCTGAACATTACCGATTTAGTGCTTTTCGATGGCGCTCAGCAAGTTTCTAATTGGAAACATATGTCTGCTATCACTAATTAGAAAACAAATATTTTGTAATTTTCAATTAATTAGAGAACTAATTAGTTAGATGTGCACTTTCTGACATCCGCCACCACGAGTAATTCGGTCCTGAGAAAATCATATTTTTACCTGGAATACACTAATTGTAGGACTTTTTGTTACTATTACGTGAAACACCCTATATATATATATATATATATATATATATATATATATATATATATATTCCTGACGAAGACCTGCCTCAGGTCGAAACGTCGAATAAAATCCTCCTGGTTCGTTTTCTACCGTCACCCTGCATCTCTCTCTCTCTCTCTCTCTCTCTCTCTCTTTATATATATATATATATATATATATATATATATATATATATATATATATATATATATATATATATATATCTTGTTTCTTTTTTTTTTCCCGATTGCGTTTGCGAAGACGAAGCATTTGCCTGAAGCAACGGTCGACGCTCCTGTTCAAACCTTGGAACGACGTGTGCGAAGCTATGCGGGGAATGTGACCACCTGTGCTTCTCGAAGAACAACGCGCGCGATTCTTCAGACGTAAGCAGCTAGATGACGTCCGTTCGACATCCGCTTCTTTCACTTAGTATTTACGCGAAACATTTATCTTCCGAGAGAAAAAAAAGGTTAACGAACAAACATTAAAAAAAAAAAAAGGGAGTGGACCTCAAGTCATACTCGTAGATTGAACATTTTGAGTGTTATCTGTGTCACTCGTGCGCGAGCCTGACCACTGCATCACTAATGAGTTTTATTAGTGAATCGTTCCGATACACCCCGATAACGATCTACGTAAACTCTCTACCGACAGCTTCTACCCCGCGTCACATTAGAGAGCCTTAGTACAGATCGTTCCGATGCCTCCGACAATAGAGAGTTTTCGTTGGTCGTTCCGATACCCCCGATAACGATACCCGATAACGATACGATGCATGCGCAAAGGCGGCGGTGGCGGCCGAATATCGGGTATCGTTATCCAAGTCATAGGAACGATCTACTAAAACTCCCTATTAGGGTGTTTTAGGGAACCGTTTTCGCGCGTCCGATACGGTAGGATGGGCCCCCGGAACGAAATGCGCATGCGCAAGTCTTCTGCATATTGCAATATATATATATATATATATATATATATATATATATATATATATATATATATATATATATATATATATATATATATATATATATATATATATATATATATATATATATATATATATATGAATTCCTGTTTAACTTTGAGAGAATTAATTACCAACGTATACCAGCAAGAAGACAAAGGCTCGCGCCTTTGCCGCTTCTACGTCATCACTAGAGAATCCGCGGAGCGCCGGTGAGCATCGTCGCCAGTCCGCCTTGGAGCATCTCTTAGCGATAGCGAGCCCACATGCGGTAGCGGGAGCGAGTCGGGGATCAAAGGGACACTGACAGGGTATTTATGCTCGCCGCGAGGTTTTTATTTGAACACGACTTATGAGAGTCCAACTACTCAAAACATAATTTGCGCGCTCAAAATTAGTTTTTATTTATTTTAGCGCAAAAACAACCGGCCGGAGAATTGGCCTCGGTTTCAGTCGCGCTCACTCCCTTCTCTGTGGTCACGTGGCGTTCAAACTGTGTGCACCAAGTATATGAAAATTCGTGGGTCATCTAAGGCACGCATTCAATATTAAAAAAAATATATATATATGAACTCCATTTTTTTTCGTAGCTTCCAAGTTCCAAGAAACTGTACATACGTTGATCGAAAAGATAAAAAAAATTGCGCAGATCACAGGAACTACGTGTATGCACGTCACCCTCAATATGGCGACGTACCGCGGGCTGGACGGCACGATGGCGGCGCACGAAGCACCACCGTTGCGACGGACCTGGGCCGCTACTTCGGGACTGTCGTTCGTGGTACCGGCCAATAGACCGTTTGCAATTTTCCCAAGCGCCCCGGCCCGCGCGCGAGGGATTGTGGGAAAGACTGTCCCTCGCCTGGCCGCTCTGCCTTGAGATCGCATTGCCTTGTCTCCTCTTAATCCTCTGTTTTTCGATTCCATTACCTATTTTTATCTATTCCAGTGTATTTTTATTGCTTCTAAGTGTTTCTATTCTCTTCTGCGCACGATATTTCTTGCATATATATAGTATTTGTGTCTTTATTTTGCCTTTTTCGACGGGAGTGCCGACGGACAACACGCCGCTTCGCGCGTCGTTCCGCGGGTGAGTACTACCGTTGCTACCGATTCCTAGCGCGCTGTTAGCTGTTCATTTTGGTTCATCTGACCCGTGTGCAGTCGAGAGGAGCCGTTTGTGAACACTCGCGCACATGCAGAGCTCTGAATCAACAATCGCGACGCGAGAGCCGAGTGCGCTGTGATTTGGACGCCCGCGCTCGCTCCGTTGACTCGCACTGTAGCGTATGCCTCCGAGTGCCACTTACTTGACCAAGATACAGCACGCCGCTTTGTCGCCGCGAACAATTTGTTCGAATGTTTGCGAAGCTGAGGCATATGCAACGCTGCGGCGCGATCCCTTCGCAAAGGCCGACGGCTCAATGTCGCGGCTTGAATGCGCCTATGGCACGCCTTCGTAATCTATCTGCTAAGCTGTTGTCAGTTCCCAACGCCCTTTTTCAAGTGCAGAGATGTGTTGCCGCGAATCATTTGTCCGAATGCCTGCGAAGCCGTAACACCGTTCGGCATATCCAACGCTGCGGCGCCTGACAGCTGCACGCAGTTGTCTTCACCCAAACGCTTCGCAGGACGCTGTCTTTTGGAAAGCGGTGCCAGGAAACATGCTGTGCGCTGGCAGTATTGTTTGCACAGCCTGGCACACAGCAAATTGTACCACCGGGCATGTTGCTGCTGAAGGTGACCTAAAGAAATAAAATACCTTGAGCTGACATCTTGACTAGAGAAATAAAATTATCGAAGGAACTACGAGTTTTAAGATAACTGCCTGGGTGACAGCACATTTCTGCACTTGGAAAGGGGTGTTTGCAACTGACTACCGCTTAGCAGATAGATTAAGAAGGCATACCATAAGCGCATACAAGCCGCGACCTTGGGTCACCGGCGCTTGCGAAGGGCTCGCGCCGTTGCGCGCAGTTTGTCAGGCACCGCAGCGTTGGATATGACGAACGGTGTTACGGCTTCGCAGGCATTCGGACAAATGATTCGCGGCAACACATCTCTGCACCTGAAGAAGGGCGTTTTCAACTGACAACAGCTTAGCAGATAGATTACGAAGGCATGCCATAGGCGCATTCGAGCCGCGACAATGAGCCGTCGGCGTTTGCGAAGGGATCGCGTTGCAGCGCGCAGTTGTCAGTCGCCGCAGCGTTGCATATGCCTTAGCTTCGCAAACATTCGGACGAATGATTTGCGGCGACAAAGCGGCCTGCTGTATCTTGGTCAAGTAAGCGGCACTCGAAGGCATACGCTACCGTGCGAGTCAACGCGGAGCGAGCGCGGGCGGCCAAATCACAGCGCACTCGGCTCTCGCGTCGCGATTGTTGATTCAGAGCTCTGCATGTGCGCGAGTGTTCACAAACGGCTCCTCTCGACTGCACGCGGGTCAAATGAACCAAAATGAACAGCTAAGAGCGCGACAGGAATCGGTAGCAACGGTAGTACTCACCCGCGGAACGACGCGCGAAGCGGCGTGTTGTCCGTCGGCACTCCCGTCGAAAAAGGCAAAATAAAGACACAAATACTATATATATACAAGAAATATCGAGCGCAGGAGAGAATAGAAACACTTAAAAGCAATTAAAAGTACACTGGATTAGATAAAAATGGGTAATAGAATCGAGAAACAGAGGATTAAGAGGAGACAAGGCAATGCGATCTCAAGCGGCCGGGTGAGGGACAATCTCTCCCCCAATTCCTCGTGCGCGGGCCGGGGCGCTTGGGGGATTTCGCAAAAGGACTATTGGACCATCGAGCGCAGAACGTCGAGCGGAAGGGATATAAGTGCGATACAATCGCGCAACAAAACGGTGCACGCCACTTCGTCGTCTGCTTCACACGCCGGAAAAGCGCAGAAAACAAAAAATAACGGGGTCGGGTAGCGGCGTGACTTCCGGCCATGAGCTTCAGTGCTCGTGTTTTAATTTCCATTTTGGGCAGTTGAGTTGTTTGGCTTTATTAAAAATATACGTGACTCTGCAGCGAAATACTGATGGTCTCCTGACACCATAATAAATTGCCTAAAAAAATCATTTTTTTAGCGTGAGCTACACTGGCTGAGGTTAAGCAGTTTCGCGTGGCTCGCATAATGAGCCGTGCTCCGTGCTGCGCAAGCGTGAGGAGCAGTGACGTCACACGGCGCACAGCTTGGTCGCCGGAGCCGCCGCCGCCGCGGGCTCCGCCGCCACCGCGCGCGCCTCTCCGGTCTGCGCAAGGGCGAGGAGCAGTCACGTCACACGGCGCACAGCTGGCGCGCCGGAGCCGCCGCCGCCGCGGGCTCCGCCGCCACCGCGCGCGCCTCGCCGGTCTGCGCTATCCAGAGGAGTGACGTCATAGCCGCGGCAAACGCACTGGCGCCGCCGCGTGCCCAGTTGTGCACCTCCGTTGCGCAGTAGCCAAGTCTGACGCTGCACCGGAGCCGCTTGATAGCGCCTCTCATTTTGTGCGCATAAGCTCACGCTACGCATATCCTGGCATAGCCGAGCTAAGCCACCGCAATTTTTTTTTCTTTTTTTTTTTTGGGGGGGGGGGGGGGGGGGTGTCTGTCTTTTAGATGCTATTATGCCGGCTTATATAATTAATTTTCGCGCAGGCGCTTGACAGTCGAACCTTTGTCGAACTTTTCATCGACCTTCGAGTTGAAAGGTCGTAAACCTCGAACCTGGTTGAAGTCGGCCCTTTGGCAGGTTAGGTTCGCTACATCCCTAGTTAGATCACTTGTTATCCTTTGTACCTAACGCGTAAAAATAAAAATAAAAAAATAAAAAGAAGATGAAAAGGTGCAACATGAGGTGAACCGGGGTCCGCGGGAGGCACTATAGACGTAAGCAACCGCAATGTTGATCAAAAACGACGATAGAAAAAAGAAAAAGTCTTTGTTCTCTGGTCGTGTTATATAATGGAATGACGTATTTTACTTGAAGTTGACAACGAAAGAATTGTTTGGAGTTGCGTTCGCAACAGTGAATGCGAAAAAGAAAAAGCATGTTAAAAATGTAAAAAAAAAAATCGAAGAGGAGAAAAAAGTACATTTCTGTTATACAAGTGCAAAAAGTGCGGTATTTGAGATAGTTCGTTGTCGCTATATCTTCGTATCTTAGACGGAGCGATCGCGTCGACTCGCTGCGTGAATCAGCAGAGGGCGATGTCGTAACCATGGTTTCTAATACGTAGCCTAAAGCCGCGGCGACACTGCAAATGCACCGTGCAGGAGACAGTCTGGAGACGAAGTCTGAGACGCGCTTCTTTCGTGTGTGACAGTCCTGTCTTTTTTTTTTTTTTTTTTTTCGGGGACATTGAAATGCTACGTAAAACAACCCAAGGGCAAGCTTTTTTTTTTTCCTCTAAAACTTTTTATCTGTATAAATTGCCAGATGGAGGCAAATAAACCGATTTGGTTTGATTTGAAAGCGACCAGTCGGGGATGATGCGTTCCAGGGGTCAAATTTTGTTCAAGGTGGGAGCAAGAGTGTTCTCGGCTGCTGATTGGACGTGACGTCCCAGATTGCGCGGAATCAAGCAATGAGACACTTTCTTTTTTGACCGGTTCGCGAGTTCACAATCGATTTTGGTGAGAATGTTTCACCAAAACACAAATTGCGAGGAAGGTCTCGCAGCCTTTGATGTGCTTGACCTTGGTACTCCTTTATCCAGCGGTCGATGTCAGCTCGAGTACGCCAGCAGAACATCTTGAGATATGGAAACGAAGCGCGAGTTGTCAATGGCTTCCAACGCGGAACAGCAGACGATCACAATTTCAGGCTGCGTGCTTTGCCGCGGCGCTCGGCTCGTATGGATGTATGGATGGATGGTAATGGCTATACCCTTTCTAACGGGCAGCAGCTTGCGCCATCTAGCCTAAAAAAAGTTTATCGTAGCAGACGATAAACTTTTTTTTTTTTTTTGTCTCTCGTTATTTTTGTTTGTGAATGGCGCTTCGTCGCAGACGAACCGCGTTCTACGGTCGCGTTAGCGGAGGAACCGTCCACGATCGCCATGTTGGCTCGTTCCACGAACGGCAATTTTAGGCCTCGCTTGTCTGTCGCTCTCACGGTGACCAAAATCGGACCCCCGTGGGTACCGTATCTGAAGCGGATTTGTCGTCGCTTGCCTCCGTCTTGCTCGCTTTGCTTTTTGTGGCTCAGAAATGGATCTTTAAGGTCACCGTCAAACATCCGCGAGAACGTGTCCTGCGGAAGCCTCGTGTTCCACTATCTTCTCCTTGGCCGGATGTGGCTCCTCCGTCCACGTCACGGCGTAACTCAAACATCCGTCCGGGGGGGTTTGTTTGTGAGAGTGTCTGCTTGCTCTCAATAATAGTCACGGTGTGTATTATTGTGGTGTGGTCTTTGCCTTTCTGATACTTCCTTTTTTTTTCGAGGGCGCCGCGTCCTTCGAAACGCAGCGGTACTCAAAGCGGCACCGCTTTTGTCGATAAGAAAGTTCCGGTGGAGATAACGGAGCGATTGACCCCGCTCCAGCCGTATCGTGGGAGTGTCCAGACGTTCATTCAAAAAAAGACTCCCCCCTACTCCTCCCCTTTTTCGACCCGCGCCAGCGCTCCACTTTCCTGACGATTCGTATATCCAATAAGGTCAAATATTAGATATCTTGACCCATGCTGGCTCTTTCCTCGAACTGTTGGATCTCTTGGCCTCTAAACACGTCGAACACAAAGTTGGGGCCGAAGTTGACGGAGCGCGCCGATTGGTCTATCACGACGATGAATTAGCATTTTTTTCGCCGACGTCCAATCGGCGCGTTCGCGAACTTTCGGCTCCAACTTTGTGTTTGACGAGTTTAGGGCCCCTTGACTGCTATAATGGGACTCTCCAAGCTCTTGAAGCGTGGGACCTCATGATCCGATTCATCTCTTACTCCGGCGATTTTTCTTGGCTGCCCCAACTAACTATATTTTCGGAATCACCGGCCATTACGCTTTCCGGTAAGCTATTTAGTATCGCGAAATTCAGAATACTTCTCGCGAAATCGGCGAAATGAAAATGATCCCAAAACCAACACTCAAATGTATACCCGCCCTCAGCGCCGTGACGACAGTGGAAGGCAGGCTCGTAAAAGTCGAACGCGCAGTCTAAAAAAAAAAAAAAAAAAAAAAAAAAAAAAAAAAACTACGTTGAGCATTTGTTTTGTGGCTGCTGCTGCACGAATGCTGGAGCGAGCTTCCAAAGCATTCCCTCGACATCATGAAACTGCTTTTAATCAGTGATGGGAACAAAGTATATGCAGTCTAAAAGCGTGACGTCCTTCCGCTGACGTCATTATTTTTTTTCATTCTTGCCTGTAGAAACTTTTACTCTGAAAAAACAAAAACACGGTGAGGACCAAAATTGTAACTTGAATAATTCCACCCCCCCCCCCTTTTTTTCCCCTCAAGAAAAAAAAAAAAAAAGAGTGGCCCAATATTTGGGGGTACTAGGTTAGCTATGTTTATCAGTGCGTTTAGCAAATGTTCAGACACATGGTTGTCTATGAAGAATGCACCGGACAGTCCTACCGCTCATACGCTGTAGCAGCAGTCCTACCGCTCATACCTTGTATACAAAAGACAAAATCTGCAGACTGTCGTTTCTTGTGACGTATTAGCTGCGAGAGAGAAGCGTCTTCGGACGCCAATGCACTGAACGGCCGTCGAAATTGAAGAGGTAGAGCGGCAGACAACGGATGAAAGTAGAGCCACGTGACGGGCGCCCCGCTGCGGCGAGACGCCTGGCAGATCGCCACGAGAAGCGGCCGCCGGAATTGGAGAGGTAGAGCAGCAGACAACGGATGAAAGGAGAACCACCTGACGGGCGCCCCGCTGCGGCGAGACGCCGAAACACACTTCTCCCGAGCGATGGAATGTCCGCTCGTGCTCCTCGCGTTCCTCGTGCTACCGCTTCTTTTCTCGTCGGGTTTGAAAACCATGTTTCGGGTCCTCGCCGCTGCAGAAGCTGTGCGCCGACGTCCAGGTTCCCCGACAAATGCTCTGTGCTACCAGATCCTCGCGCTCCAAATCTGCGACCGGGCACTCTATGGCTCCGTCGTCGAACTGCCAGGCTGTGTGAGTATAGAGGAGGCTATACACAGCGGAAGGCACGCGGAGCGCGTGTTGGAAGAGACCGCGGGCGTTCGAAGGACAAAGTCCTGCCGCTCTCATTCTTTCGGTGATTTTGGTACCCACCCGTACACTCACCATTACAGAGTACAGCTGTGGGAAATATTTGAAGGAAAGTCCTTAAGACTTGCGTTTATACTCGTATATTCACGATTGCAATGTATAGTATGGCTGTCGGCATTCATTTACAATACAATACAATACAATATTTGAGGAAAGCAAAGCCCTTAAAATGAATGAGTTTAGCTTCATCATTAAAGAGTAAAAGTCCGATCTTTATGGTATGTTTTTTTTTACGCATGTTTATTAAGTATAGCATTATTTACTTATTGTAGGAAAAAAAAAAAGAGTACTTTTCGTCCTGTTTAAAAAGGGCTAACTCTGCCAGGTTTCTTTGCAAGGAGGTCATTTCATGCCAAAGGAGAGGCGGTAATTTTTTTCGTGTCTGGGATATTTTTTGGTCTGGGATAATTTTTTTCGTGTCTGGGAATTTTTTTTGTGTCTGGGAGGCGGTAACTTTTTTCGTGTCTGGGATATGTACGAAACATTTTTTCGTGTCTGGGATATTTATTGGTCTGGGGTAGTTTTTTTTTTTCGTGTCTGGAAGGCGGTAATTTTTTTCGTGTCTGGGATATGTACGAACAAAATAATTGGGATAAAAAAGAAATCGAAAAAAAGCATTTTCGTGTGAAAAAAAAATATTTTTGCTGATATCATGTTCTAACTTTCTGGAATTTGCATAAGACCCATG
Organism: Ixodes persulcatus; assembly: GCA_013358835.2. Taxonomy (NCBI): domain Eukaryota; kingdom Metazoa; phylum Arthropoda; class Arachnida; order Ixodida; family Ixodidae; genus Ixodes; species Ixodes persulcatus. The sequence goes on along the minus strand of JABSTQ010010774.1, from coordinate 225,515 downwards.
TAGTTAATTAAAAAACAGATCGTGAAAAAAAAAAAACAGGTTCGTATTACACAAGTTTAGGTGGGCACCTAATTACTTTAATAATATGCCCTATCTTACACTAGAATACAAATATTAAAAGACGCCATTTTGAGTCCAAATACGAGCTCCAAAATGCCGAGTCTTTTTGAGATTCTTTTTTTGTCTATTTAAATTTGGGTGTTAGCTGCAATACTTTTTTTATTATTTTTTATCTTAAAACGAATAATTGAATTGCTTGTATTAAATTTTGAAACCCTCGTTTTGTCGCGTTTTAATTAAATAAAAAAATCTACACTTTATGCAAAAAAAAAAAAGAAGCCATTATGAAAGCCAGAAAAAAAAAAAAAAAATGTGGGCAGCGGTGCCTGGAGCTTTTGAAATAGCCAAAAGTTTAATCCACCTCATCTGTTCAACAAATAAAAATATGTAAAAAATATATTTTTTTTGTTGTTGCTAAAAACTTTCTTTTTTTAAGAAGAGTTTTTTTTGTTTTTTTTATTATGCTTTCAGGCGCCCCGCCCCCTCGTAGGCGCCGAACGCCGGCGTTCGCCAGAGAGGCGTCAAGGGTGTGAGACGCCGCAACCAGCTTCTTCAACGCTCTCCTGAAAAACATGTTTTATTCAGTTCAAGTGAACCGTTATCCTGACTCCCATGCATCCGTATCCTCTTTACGTTGCCTAATGACACTGGCGTCTTAACTTTTCACTCTACTTCTGCCCATGTAACTGCCGACGAACGCAGGCCTGCATCGTCTGCTTCCAGAATTTGAGAATGCATTCTGCACGTGTGCTCCCAGAACACCTCTGACTGGAAACACTTCGTTTCTCGTGCATTAATAAGACAAATAGGAAACGCCGGAAACGCCAGAAAGTCAAGGTGGAGTGGTGGAGTGGGTAACACACTCGACTGGGCATTCGGGGGCTCCGCCGTTAACTTTCGGCGGTTTCGTATATATATATATATATATATATATATATATATATATATATATCGCCGAACGCTCATTTTCCGCCCAAAGGTAGAGCTAGAGGTCACAACCAGATGCCAAAGTTTCAGCCCGATCCGATAACTTAATCAAAAGTTATAAGTGATTTTCTGAAAATTCCAATGGGAAAATGGAGCCATTTTTTCCCGTTTTCGGTTTCTGGTGCCATAGAGCCCCATGTATTCGAAAACTCCGTCGGCCGCCATTTTCTCATTGAATTTTTCAGAAAATCACTGATAACGTTTGAATAAGGTATCGGATCGGGCTGAAACTTTGGCATCTGGTTGTGACCTCTAGCCCTACCTTTGGGCGAAGAATGAGCGTTCGGCGATGCCGAGTTTATTTTTGCGGTAAAAAAGACCGTGTAAATTTTCTTTTGTGACACCCTGTATATATATATATATATATATAGAGAGAGAGGGAGTTAATACTGTATATGCCATATATTTAGGAATTATGTTTAGCTATAACAAAGGGACATTTATTGTTACATAGGACTGTCGCAGCACATAACCGTTTCTGAGTTTATAAACTGCCTCCATATGTAACAACAATACTCCGTGTTATCATTGTTGTCCTATTGTGTGATCTAACAATATTACGTGCCTAATTAGTTGTTTTGTCTTCCTATTGCATAATATAACATGCCTGTCCAGAGTGTTATGCAAGGCTTATATCCATTCTTCAAGGAGCACACTGCTGTTGTTCGGCGTATCCATTATGGTTTAACTCACTGCACATTGTAATTGATTATAGTCACCGCTATGCTTCGTTTCATGATAAGTAGGCTTTAGTTTTTCACGATATTTTTGCACCAATAATAACTGTTTTAAAGGGATACTACAACGAAATTTCGGCGCTTATTTCTTAGTCTATTCGTGTTCATTGGAGCATTATCACATCAGACACACCAATTTCTTGTCGAAAAGACACGAAAAGAAATTTTAAAACGAATTAAACGATTAGAAAAGAGCACCTGGTTGATGTCGCTAACGCCTCGTTTGTAATGCCCGTCTAGGAACCTTGACAGGTAGTGACGGTAACTGTCTCGCCTCCGGCCACGACGAGAGAAGAGCTGAAGGAGGAACCCCCTCTCCCCGAAACTCTTTTTTTTTTCTTTGTACTTAGAGGTCGCTGTTGTCCCTCTACAAAATTATAAACCAACACACTGTTTACAAACAAGCCCTCTTTGCCCACAACAGGTGTGGGCACTGCGCATGCGCAGAAGCCAAATTTGGGAGGAATGAAGCGTTAGCGCATGCGCAGTACCGACAGCAGCGCCACCGCGGTCGAATGACGTCAGCAAGTTGAGTGGGCAAATAGAAGATTAACCCATCACTCAAAATTCGTACAAAGACAGCTTTGGTGTTACTTGCGGTGGCCCGATCGCTGGTGTGCTTCGGCTGCTTTCAGCGGATGCTACGAGCCATCGGGGCCTATCCAAGGCCGTCTGAATGTCACGTGACCTTGGAGACGGGGCAGAGCGACGCGCGGAAAGCGTATCACGGGCTACGTCCACAGAGCGGGATTGGCTGGGATTGCTCGCAGCGTCCGCTGCCTCCGGACGTAAGGTCCCGAGACAAACTACGTCACGATTGCGGCGGATGTGACGTGCTCTCCGGTGGCTGCTCTCCGAGCGTTTGCCAGGGTGAGCCGTTTATAAGAAAAGTACAGCCATCAGGCTCAAAATACAAAAGTGCGATTGTCATTTACGGATATTGTAGACTGTGGCGTACCAACTTGTTTTTGAGGGGGGGGGGGAGCAAACCAGACCCCCCCCCCCCCTGGCCGGGTGGCGGTTCCCTTGGAATCCCTTGGGAGCCGCCGGCCAGTGTTTGCTTTGACAGTGGCGGCTGTTTCAACACATGCCTTGCCCCCCTCTTCCCCCCCCCACACACACACACACACACTCTGAGAACTGGGGAAGGGAGGGGGGGCAGCGCCCCCCTTGCCCCCCCGGTTGGTACGCCCATGATTGTAGATCATATTCAGCCTACTTGCTAACAGGACGGGTATATTTCAAATTTCATTGAAGCATCCCTTTAAACGTACTTCCGAAACAAATAACCGGTATACACCAATATCTAAAAATAAAGAAAAAAGAACATAAACACCGAAAAACATGAGCCGATTTCTCTAAAACCGGGGGCACCCTGCTCATACAAAATACAGTCTGCAAGCACGAGTCAGTTACCGCAATATCCGGGGTTTGAATGCCGCCTGCCCAAGTTTCTCCTTGAACTCATTGCCATGCAGCATTCCAAGCACGGATCTCGCGGTGACTCGATCGCGTTCGAATCTGCATCCAGACTGTCTTCTGCATGACGTATTTAAGCCGTTTGACCCGGCTTTTATAAATGAACGGCGTAAATATCTACGGCGTTAACATAAAGCCGCAACCGTATATATGTCACACCAACCTATATGTGTGTGCTTCGAACATGGCTGCAGACAGCTTTCGTATGACCAACGTGACAGACGTCGTCACACAAGGAAGAAACGAGCCAGGGTTTACAGACCGTCTTTTGAACGACGTATTAGCAGCGCGACATCGGCTAAATAATAGGGATCATAACAGTCATCACCACCATTGACCCCGTAAGTGATGACGTCACAACAAGGCGTCTGGGTCCAAACAAACCGTTGCTAGGGACGTTGCTATGGACTAATGCATGGAGACTCCACATGAGGCTAGATTTTTCCTTACAAGTAAGTAAATAATTTTTTGTAAGCAACCTAACTTCTTGATATCGAATTATGAAGATGTTCTTGTCGTCTCAGTGTCATATTGCAACGATGAAAGCCATTTCTGAAGTATTACACTCCGCTTTGCTTTGGTAGCAGACGACACGATAGATTCGCTGGCCTCTGTTGCAGCGGGCGTCTTCATTGAATTACGTCGGTAAACGATCGAGCGACTAAAACAAGTGCATCGCCATGGCCGCAGGGGCCTCCGCAGTGTGCGTGTTTTGTTTGTAAAAAACCCAGCTTAGTTCAGAGGGGTGAAAATGCCGTAAAATCAAACCACGTCATGCAGATCAGTTAATTACGACGACGACCTGAAGTGCATTACCGGCGTAGTGCAGGCCAGCATGAGAAACAAATCGTACGCCGTCGAGATAAGTTGTTTGTTATTATTATTGTGGTTGTCAGGTTATTAAAGAATTGCATGTCTGTCGCAATTTCGCAGTATTTTGCTTTTTTTTTTTTTCCCTTGGTATACATCAAATTTCGTGGATGTGCTCTTTTGGTGAAGATCTCCATCGAACCCGCGATGCGAGTACAACCTGTAATGAACTCACCTTATGTTTTTTATCCAGTTCTTTCGCGCTTTGGGGTCTTGCGGAAATCTGAAGAAACTGCAAGGGTCTTTCACCGCGCGATGGTTACAACCAGGTATACGAAGCACCCTCGCATAGCGCGAGTCCGCAAACAAAATTTGGGATCTCTACCGATCGCCTGAAGTGCTTCTCTCACTGGTGCAATGCGATCTTTTAGCAGACGATCGACGTCCGGACTTTCGATAAACCATATTTTGCATCGCACCCCACTATGAATTCTTATAAGTGTCTGAAACTCATTATATTTCAAACAAACGCGATGTAAGAATATCGTCTTTATTCACACGATTCAAACGACGGCCCCGGTTTGGCCGGTCGGCGTGCGGCAGACGGCATACTTCTTGCATTCGTCGTCTGCTGCAGGCATCTTGAGGACCGGAAGTTGCAGTCGTACATATTTCAGAAACGAGCGATTACCGGCACACTTCTGTCGAAACATATATGACATTCAAGCTTTCTACATCTGTGATTTTTAGAAGTTTAAATCCTACTCCTGATTTTTGAACGGTCGGGTTTTCGTAGCGAAACCGAGCCACATGTATTCGTCCATAACAACGACCCTAGCAACGGTTTGTTTGGACCCATGACGTCACACTTACGGAGTCAATTGCCGCCTACATCGTTCCAGTTGTTTATACGTTCCACAGCCTCCTCAGGCTGGCGACAGAGGGCGTCACAATACGTCTTCGATGTTTTCGTCTCGGACCGGACACTGCACGCCGCCCCGCCTGATATTTGTCGCCGAATCGGATTACCAGAGGCGCAGACAACAATCAACCGCGCCGATATGGCGGCGGCGGCGGCGGTGGGGGACTCTGCTCAAAGAAGAAGTGCGTCAGGGAGCTCGTCGCATCCCGTTTTCGGAGACGAACGTACGCAGCTTCCCGACGAAGAAAGTTCCGGAGCGACGCACCGTCCGGTGTCGCGTAGCTTTCGTGTGACGTCAGTCGATCGCCGACAGACGGATGCCGGCTTTCTGAAAGACGCCGGATGAATTGCACGGCGAGCCGTCGGATGGCGTTTGTAACCAATACCACCGAGTCGACGAGGCGGACACCTCTCCTACCCAAATGGCGTCACCGGTGGATCCAGGCGATACCACCAAAGATGACGTCATGTGCAGGCATTGTCCTCCGGGTGGTATTGGTGTTCAACCCGACTGCCCGCGGGTGGCGAAGCACTGCGCGGTTCTACCCAGATTATACATATTATTATATAATACGCTGACCCCCACTTTGAAGATACCTGCGTATTTTCCGTCGCCCGTCGCAACGTTGGTTCGTCGGGCTCCGAAATCACGTCGTCTAGACCGCGGTACGTCGCCATATTGAGAGTGAAGTGTACATGCACTTCCTGTGATCTGTGCAACTCTTTTTTTTTTTTTCCGATCAACGTATTTGCAGATTTTTTGGAGGCCACGAAAATTAGGGTTCACTCTTTTCTATTTTTAATATTGAATGTGTGCCTTAGATGACGCACGACTTTGAATATATTTGGTAGACGTAGTTTGAACGCCACGTGACCATAGAAAAGAGAGTGAGCGCGTCTGAAACCGGCCAATTCTCGACCGGCTGTTTTCGAGCGCAGCGAATTTCGAGCCACCAATTGTGTTTTGTGCAGTTGGACTCTTATACCCGTGCAACACGGGCAACTCGAATGCCATTTACAACGAATGACATTTGAGCGGACGGCCAATTAGCGCGCGACACTCCGAGCGTAGCGCATTCCACGGGCGACAGATTGCGAGCTGATTCGCCGATCACACAAATGTCATTCGTTGTAAATGGCATTCGAGTTGCCCGTGTGGCACGGGTATTATACGTTATGCTGATATAAAAACCTTGGCACAAATACCCTGTCAGTAGCCCTTTACGTGTGAACGGAGTATAGTGCGGAAAATCCTCTCAAATCATTTTTGCTGTATCACACGCTGATTGGCGGAATGGGACATGGCGTCCTGGCTGCTAGCCCAGGCGTCCAAGCACGTGCAGAACGCGCGTGAAGCTACAGGTCGCAATAGTGCATACGGCGATCAAGTTGGTCTGCTCCTCGAGCACCTCGCGCGTTCGTTTACCCGCCCAATGCGCCGTCGTGCTTCTGTTTCCTCCCGAAATCAACCAACGATGGCGCCAACCTGGCTGCCTCTCCATCGCGCGTTCTCCATGTTGCACTTTTGACTGGCACCAGAGCCGTATATTAGGAGAGTTTGGACAATAGGCGGAGCAAAGGCCGCCGCCAGCGCCGAATATTCCCCCCACGCTTAGAGCGTAAACTAAATTTGTGACACAGCGTCGACCAATCAGGAGACCTCTAATCCATCTCACAAATGTCTGCAGTGAAGACAAAGGCACAGGCGCGTGAGCCTAGCTCAGCGAAACGCTTTTGTTTGTACGAGACCTCGTGCATAGGAGGCACTTTCCAAAGCCACGCGCTCGTGCCCATGCCTTTGTCTGCACTGCTAGAACAGCGTCCTGAGACTGGCTGAAAGAAAGCAGTGCAAAGGGTGGGGTGCGCGAGCGTCTTGAGACGCGGAGTTCCGCTCGGCACGGCTCAAATTATACTGCGTTTCACTTTATCTGCGAGCGAAGTCAAAGCTAGAAGCGCGAGACCAGCGCTTTTTGCATTTCTCCCCAGCTCGCGCGCTCGAACAAAGCCTGAACGCACGGAGCTTCCGTGCTCGCGCTTCCAGTTTTGCCTTCGCTCGCACATAAGGTGAAACGAAGTATAGTCGTGTCACAAATTTAGAGCACACGACCACCGCTAGGGGCTGTTTCGCGGCCTGTGGTTGGCCCCGAGATGCTCGCCTATTCAAACCAATGTATGGCCAAACTCTCTCAATAAACGTCTCTGACTGGCACGCTTCCCTCCTTGTGTTCCGATGCTCCGAAGACGTGTTTTGGAACGCTTGCTCGCCGTATGGCCCATCATACACACAGTTGCGCTTGAGTGAGTTCGACTGCGTGGCGTCGAAAAACGGCAGCGTCTCACCGGGTCACCCGGATTTTGTATGACGTGTGGGAACCAATGCGGAGAGAAAGTCGTCTGCTTCTTGCGCAGGAGTTGCGGTGACGTCAGAGAGACGCCGAGCTCTGATTGGCTCTGACTGAAGGATAGTGGATAGACCTCAAAGTAAGCTGCCTTGAGGATAGACCTCAATGCTAGACGCCTTGAGGTCTACCCACTATATTTTTTTTTCAATCAGCCAATAGGAGCTCGGCGTTCTGACATCATCGCAACCCCTGCAAAGAAGCAGACGAACAGTATTCACTGGCGGCCATAGCTGAGTCCGCGGCTGCTGGGTGCGTGCTGACGGCGCTCTCGCAGAGTGCTTTTTTAAACGCGCATTTCACACCATCAAGATTGCCAGTGTTAGCAGCCTATACATGTGAGCTCGTTCTAGAGCATGTGCAGTGAACAGGGGATTCAAATGTGGCGTCCAGTGAATACCGCGTTCCTCTTAGAAAACTAGCTTGGAGCGCGGCATACCGCAGTTGCTCGCAGTCGCAGCGCAATCAAACACTCTCGAACGCAAGTGTGTGTACGGGCCCTTTGCTTTCGCTTTTGCAGCAAACACCAAAAAAAAAAAAAAAGAACTTGGTGGAGTTGGGACAGACGCCGAAACCCACAGGGAGGAAATCGCGACGCCTGCGTTCGTCCTCGCGCCCGATAAGGTGGACGCTATCCAAGTACGTCACGGAATTGATGCAGACATGTCGCCGAGGTATACCGCCGACAGCGCCGACCAGAAAGGATGGCCACGAGCCGCTTTATCTGTTGGCACGAGCCAAGTTAATTTCGCGTGACAAAGCTTCCAAACAAGCGCTTATTATCTAATTGCCCCCGGCTGCACGCGGTGAATCCTTATTGGGACTGGCGGTACGAAGGCGCGCCACGTGATCCCGCGTCCTGTATCTCCGGCCTTGGACGTGACGGAACGCTGACGGATGGATGACGTAACGCGGCGGCTCTTTCTCCGCGCACGCGTTCTTCCGTGACGTCACGGCTGTTGTGTCTCTTTCATGGTGAGAGATCGCGAGGCGCCCGTGTCCTGCACGTGTTGTGGTGCGTGATCGGCCATTTTGAAGGCACAGTCCACGCTAACAGCGCCGAGATGTTTCGGTGGCGCCCCCTCCAGAGCCGCATGCCACACTGGTGCATACATCATACAAGAGACACGGTGTTTGCGGCAGACAAGGTGACAGAATTACCTGCGCGCATGTTTGAATAATGTTTACCTTATACATATGTATGGTTACAATCATAGCCTCCTATATACTGACAAAGCCTGGCAGATCGTCACGAGAAGCGGCCACCGAAACGGAAAAGGTGGAGCGGCAGACAACGGATGAGAGAAGAGCCACGTGACTGGCGCCCCACTGCGGCGAGACGCCAAAACACACTTCTCCCGAGCGGACAAGTGTGTTTCGGGTCCTCACTGCTGCAAAAACTGTGCGCTGACGTCCAGGTTCCCCGAGAAATGGCTCTTTGATGCTTTGTGCTACCAGATCCTCGCGTTCAGAATTTGCGACCGGGCACTCTATGCTCCGTCGACGAACTGCCAGGCTTTGTGAGTATAGAGGAGGCTGTGCTACAATCCGTGACTACTTGTCCATCGGTTTCCCAACAACCCCTTTCTCTCATCTCTGACCCGACTGGAGAAAAGAAAAAGGAGAAAAAAAGTACCAGCGCCAATTTCTCGAGTTTCACGAGTGTAGATTAAAAATGCGCCATTGTACTAGGCCAGGTGCCCAGTGCGGGCCTTTGAAACAATTGCGGTGCAGCACTCACTATTGCAGTGGTATCGGTGTACAGGGGGCAAGGGAGCGGGGGGGAGGGGAGGGGGGGGGGGGAGGGGGGGAGGAAAATTCCACCTTTCTTCGCATCTTCCAAAAGATTTCCGACGTCCCTGCGCTGGTTGCACCTGTCTTGGCAGTTCTCGCAACAATGGTTTTCGGTACTTGTAAGAAACGCGAATCGTAAATTTGAATAATGGCGTTAAGCAGCCTTTGAGTGCCGGTTTTATTCCCAGTATGCCGAAAGCAAATTTTGGTCTCAGTAACAGTGTAGCATGCTTTGTGAATGATATTTATTTATATATTTTATGGGAAAAATTTTTGGCGTGTCTACATGCTTCCAACCTATGAAATATTTATCGTATTGTACTTTTTGAGACAGGCGTATTACGCAGTGGCACTTGGACCTCGCACCCTGAGGTCACACTTTTGAGCAGCTTTATTTGACCTTTGTCTAGTCGGAACTGTAACTTCTTTCTTTTCACAGTCGTCGAATACATTCGAATCTTCCCAGAACATTTTGTTTCTTTACTTTTTACGCGCCGTCGTTTTGCCAATTTCAGCCTTTCCAGTTCGGAGGAACGCCTACCCGCTTGCAGGTCTGCTCACTGCTGCACGTTTCGTTGGCGTTGGAAGCCGGTGAAACCGTAGTGAGTTTTAGTATTGCGCATACCAGCGAACGCAAGCACTGTGTGTTTGCGTTAGCGTTGCGTGTTCCACACTGCGCAGGCGCGGAGCCCAAAATTGCGGTCTTGGATTGGAGCAATGCGTCGACGCGCATGCACAGCGTGGAACACGCAACTCTAATGCAAACGCACAGCGCTCGCGTTTGCTTCTAGACGCAATACTAAAACTCTCTAATAAATATGGTACAATCCGATACCGAAGACAGCACTACATTGGAGCAGTGAAGAGTGTTGTTTGCATTCGGAAATGACATTTCGCAAGCCATGATCGCGAGCAGTTCTGCCGTGCCCGCTGAGCAGGAGAACGGGGGCAGCCTCACGAGGGCGCTTCCCGTTTCCGCCGCGGGAGGGCGAGCAATGAGCTGGAGACGCGAATAGTCCCGTACCATATATATATATATATATATATATATATATATATATATATATATATATATATACCGACACGCTGTTTACAAACAAACCCGCGTTTGCCCACACCAGGTGTGGGCACTGCGCGTGCGCAGAAACCAAATTCACGGGAAGCGAAGCGTCTGCGCATGCGCAGTGCCGTCGACAGCGCCACCGCAGCTGCGTGACGTCAGGGCCGCGTGTTGGTCTATATATATATAGAGAGAGAGAGAGAGAGATTTTTTAACAGCAAATTACGTTGCGTTTTTGCCTCCTGACCTTTAAGGCACTTACCCAGTGTTGCAACCTAAAACGCAACAATGTCTTTTTTTTTCGCTGTTCTGTTAAGGGCCGCTCACACTCTTGCGACCGACTTCGACCGAGAGAGACCAGACCGGTTTTTAAGCCTCTTGCGCTGTACCAACTCCGCTGCAGCGGAGCTGGTCCTAAGAGATCGCAGGAGGCTTAAAAACCGGTCTGGTCTCTCTCGGTCGAACTCGGTCGCAAGAGTGTGAACGGGCCTTTAGTGAGTTATAACGAAATTAGGCACGGCATATGGAGCCGGACGCAACGAAGACAGGCTGCAGTGAGGCTGGTGTGCTCGCGAGGCCCCTCGATGTACTTCTTATTTCACCTTATATTCCCTGCAGTGCAGGGTGCAGCTGCTATCCACTTCTCGACGGCTCTCCGCCCCACTAAACCCACCGCGGCTCCGCATGCTGAACCACCGAGTCACTTTCGCAAGCGCCGTCATGACTGGCTAAATTTCTGGTCTACAGAGCAGTGAGCAGAAACTTGTTGGGGCTCCCTTCCCCGCTCCCTAAACACACACACATTTGCCTCGACATTTTATAAAGGTACTTTTTATTCGTTCGGGCGGGCACTGCGCGTCCGATGTCCCTTAAGGCGAATCATTTTCGTGCAGGCCCAGACCTTGACCTCCGAAACTGGTCTCGTGGCGCACGGTACAACAAGGCGTGTAAAACAGCCGGGACGCCTACGACGACAAGGACGACATACGCGTTGTTGCCACCACCGCAATTTGTTGTTTTCGCGTTAATCGGAGGCGCGCGCGCGTCCGTCTGCGACGTCAGCGTGTCGTCACGTCTGGACGCAACTGTAATCAGTCGGGAAGCGTTCCTCGTCCTGACGACAACAGCGGTCTAGACGGCGGCGCGCCTCTCCGTCTACGCGACAGTTCCTTGTCGAGACGTCGACGCTTTCGGAGCCGTTTGTGGTCGTTGTGGAAGGGGAGTGCGAAGATTCGCCGAGTCAGAAAAAGAGGCTTTTTTACGCGCCAGCGCGCGCGTGAGTTGACGGGTCCGCGCTGCGTGTGCGCGATTTCTCGTCGTTTTGGAGGAATGGAAAGTATCCCGTTTTTCTTTTTTTTTTTTTACAAATTTTAGTTTGCAAACCCCGCATTGTAACTTACTCCGTTTTACTCAGGGGGCAAGGACGGCAGCAGAGCGGGGCAAATCGCAAGCGCTGACATCCGCCGGTCCCGAGAGAAAGAACGAGAAAGAGAGCGGCAGATGAGCGGAGAAAGAAAGCAGACGAAAGGTTAAACGCGCGTTCATTTTGCCGCGACGAGTTGAAGCATTGCCGCCACTACTTTAGAAAGCCTGTCGATTCCACGACGGATTCATCGAGCGCCCGGCCGCCTGAGAAAGGCGAGGAGCTGCGCCAAACGGTTGCCGGTATGGTAACGAAGAACCACTTCTGGGGTGACCCCTCAGCCAGCGCCGAAATACGCGCAGTGGCCTCTCCGCGAAACAACGACAGAACCGCAACAGAGAGAAACAGGAAAGGGGCGGAATATTGGAGGCAAATGGCTGAGGGTCAACGCAAAATGTTCTCCTTTCTCATAAAAAGAAAAAAAGGAGCGCGTTTATGTTTCCGGATTTTACCACTGGGGCGTTGTTTGGCGCTGCCCGAGAGACGCCCCTGCGCGTGCCCTCTTCCCAGATCTCCTTCCCCTTTACAGCGGCCACGCTCTTTCGCGATTTGACAGGCTCGCTAGAATAAAGGAGGATATATGGTTGAAGTTGTTCGACTGTTTGTCAACTCGATTTATTTTTAGACAATGCTCGACGATTGCATTCACGAACAAGATAAAGCTAGAAAAACACTGGATACAGACCCTCCTAGCATGTAAGGTTTCACTTTTTTGTGTGTGTGTATATCAAAGCATCGCAGCAATATGCATGGTCGCGTCGAGACTAGATGTCAGCGTCTATGGCCGCGGCATCACACACACACACATATATATATATACTGATAAACTCCAAAAATTAACTGCCGAGTCGGTTTTATCGAAATTTGTAAAATACCGAAAAACACCGAATTGGAACGAGCGAAAGTATGCTTGCGAGCTGGTTAGAAAACATCGTAATCTAAACCCTAAAACCCACATAAAATCTTCTTCGCGGGAAGAAATATTAAAAGCCGCGGTCACACTGCACATATACATCGTACAAAATACAGTCCGCAGACACTGTCTGTGGCGTGTTTCTTGCTTGTACGACGGTTCAGACTGGACATACATAAACAGTCTGCAGCAGACATGTGCGAAGCAAACATATATACGTATATGGACGAAGGAAACATGTGCTTCGCAACATGCATGGGGCGCGCGTTCGCAGACGGTTCTGTCCACATGTCGGCCGCGAACACCGGGTCTTTTGGTGTTATGTATGAGGCAGTGTTGAGCCGGCCCACGGGGAGCTGTGCTAGAGGCTGCTCCTTTTTCTCTCTCGGGAACCACGCGTCCCGTATCTGGTACGTCTTCCCTTTTTTCGTCCGCGGGTTCGAGCCGTGCACGTGTTCTCTGGAAGGAGAATCCTCCGCATCGTCGCCTATTTTTCTATTAAATGAAGCCCCGAAAAACACCGAATCTCCGAAGAAAATCTCCCCTTTAAAAAGAAAAGAAAAAAAATATTAAAAAATTTGTAAAAATAAAAATAATTAATAAACTCCGAAAACACGAACTCCTTGGTTAAGAAGGGATTCGTGTTTCCGTTATTTCGTGATTTCGGATTTCGTTTCTCGTGAAGTTCGGAGGGCGTTTTTCGGGGTTGATTTTTTGCTGACAGTTCGGGTTTTACCGCAGTTTATTATTGTTATATTCCCAATTCTCTGAAATTCTAAAGTTTAATTTTATTTTGTTTTCATTCTCTTTTTTTTAATTCAATAGTTTGAGATTTTATATGAAACTAATGTGGCCCTTTCCCCAGGGCAACTGACCTAAACGCTGTTATAAAATTGAAGGTAATAAGTGCTTTTCGGATTTTTTTTCTTCGGATGTATTCGAAAACACGGATCCCCATAGTTATAACTTATAAGCTGTCGACATTCGTTAGGATGACTCTCATAACGATACCCCACCGCCGCCTTTGCGCAAGCATTGTATCTCCCTCTGGTATCGTTTTCGGGGGTAACGGCTATATGCGACCAATGTATATAGCAAAACTCTCTATTGCTTTATAAATAATCGAGGGGTATATGGGTAAAATTGACATTGAAAGTTGACTTCAAAAATCACAGTACAACAACTTTTTTTTTCCCCCGTAAAATATGTGTTTTTGACGTGACTCGATTAATCCTTACTTGCTTGTTTTTTTGTGTGTTTTTATAGACCGACGCACTGCTTGCAAACAAGTCAGCGTTTTGCACACACAGCGTGTAAGCCGTGCCCGTACGCCAAGACCAGATTCTTCCTCGTGACGTCAGGGCCGCTCGTTGGTGTATAAAGTAATCGAGTCTAGTCTAATTACTCGAACACTTTGGTGACTCACTTTACAATCGTAGTTAGAGGTCTTTGGAGGCCACAGGAATACATTGTCGAAACACCGTTTCGATTCACGCACGTAAAATGCGCACAGAGACAGAGATAGAGAGATGGAATTGCAGCCAGGATAGCAACGAGCGACCGCACTGTTTTACTACGATCATTGTTCCGAGGGCGGCAACAAGCTGGGCTTATCACGTTTGGATGACGTCCGGGTCTACGTTGTTAAGCGCTCTCCTTTTTCTTTTTACCTTTTTTTTTTAAAGCATTATTTATTTTTATGTCTGTTCCATCGCTTAGCCACGTTTTGCAGGTAAAAGTGCTCAGACAAACAATAACGCAACAAACAACGTGCGCTTACAAAATGAAAATTCAAAAGAAAAAGTTCTCCGTATAAAAGAACAAAGAAAAATATCGTCGGCACGTGGTTTTGTTGTCCACGTGCCGTAAAGCGAAGCCGATGCCGTGGGCGTTTATGTGAGTACCGTTTTTACCCTTTTTCTCGGAACACTTGGCGCGATTTTTCTTCGCGCGGTCACAATACGTAGCTTGCACGTGACGTCATTCGCGGCCACCACGCCAGTATTTTACGCGCCGCGAGCGTTCGGTTCGCCGCGTCAGTTTCACACCGCAGAAGTTGTACTTCGAAGAAACCAATAAGTAAAAGCAAACGTCGGGTCAGTATTGGCGACGTGCGCGATCGAAAGCGTCGCTGTGATCGGCCTTACACGATTGGCCGAATGTTGACTTTGACGTCAGGAAAGGATTTCACATCAACGGAAATAAGAAGAATGTAAGAACTTGAATTTCGACGGTGTTGGCAGTGTTGCTTTGAGAACGCAATGATTTCAAGCTTCCACCATGTTAATTGCAAACACCATCGAACTTGTTGCTCGCAGGTAATGACGTCACGAGAGGAAACCATAGGAGGGCGCCACCAAAACATCTCGCCGCTAATACCAGCAATGGCGACACTTGAAATCTGTGTATAAGGAGTATTCACTGGGCGCCATATTTGTGGGTGATGTCTAGAGCGCATGCTCTGAACGAGGCCACATTAATAGGCTGCTAAGACCGGCAATCTTGAGGGTGCGAAATGCACGTTACAAAAGAACTGTGGAAGCTCGCCATCAGCACGCGCTCAGCAGTCGTGCACACACCTATGGCCGCCAGTGAATACTTCCTATTGGCGACGTGCGCGACCGAAAGCGTCGCTGTGGTCGGCCTTCCACGATTCGCCGAACGCTGACTATGACGTCAGAAAAGGATTTATCATCGACGGAAATAAGCGGAATGAAAGAAATTTAATTTTGCCGGTGTTGGCAGTGTTCCTTTGAGAGCGCAATGATTTTCAAGCTTCCACCATGCTATTTACAAACACCATCGAACTTGTTGTTTGCAAGGTAATGACGTCACAAGGGGGAACCATAGGAGGGCGCCACCAAGACATCTCGCCGCTAATACTAATCCATCGTACGAAATACAAGGTATATGTACATTGCGAAATACATCGAGTGAGCACTGCAGCGATGTGTCTTGTTCCTTCGGGGGGGGGGGGGGGGGGGGGGGGAAGGGGGATTTCCGTATCGTGCGTCGGCGCCTAGCTGTCGCTCTTGTCTCGTCGTGCATCCCCCCGACTGGCCTTTCGCGCGACGCGGACTATCAATCGAGCACTTGTCGAGCACGTGATCTCGAGTCCTCCCCGTCTCGTGCGTCTTCTCTGGCACCTCGGCTCAACGAGGTCGGGGGCGGGTGCCGGATTCATGACGTCACTCCAAGGAGGCCAACGCGAGGAGGTGCGCAGCTCGGAACACGAGTGCAGCGCGTCAGCGTTTCGGCTCGGGCTCCATCGAAAAAGAAAAAGCTAAAAAATTAGCTCGACGAGCTCCCTCCTCCCCTAAAATTATAGAAATTACAAAAATAAGAGAAATTATATTTAAAAAAAATGAGAGAATATTTCAACAACAACAATAAAACATTACGATTACATAATTTTTTTTTTTGTTATCTGAGTGTAATGACGCTGCGTGGAGGTGATAAGGGCCGTTCACGGGCTTTGATTATTCTACGCGCCGAGAAGCTCAGTCGGAGGAGGAGACCAGAGGGACATCAGGGCGCCGACCTGCGACTGGAGTGATTACGGTAGACGCCAATTTAGTTCCCCACTAAATTTTGCTGGGATATTGATGCCACGTGAACTGACGTCGTGTTACTTATACGCACATTTAATTTAAATCAAAACGAGCAAATTAAAAAAAAAAAAAGTATCTTCCCTAAATACTGCATTTCGTGCATCATAAGACTTTGAAAGTAAAAGTCCGTGCCAATATTATTTTTTTTCTTTCCTCGGGAAGTACGCGGTTTTCAGGCTTGAGATTTTGGGTGCGATGTCTAAACACCGTGTCCAATCGTTCCGTAAATTAAGAAGGAAAAAAATGCATTTGGGTGTGTCAATGCTGCCCTTGTAAGTCCGGCCTCAGTTCGACCCCTCGTTCCAGTGGAGCCAATCGAGCAGTTACTTCCAAAAGGTGCACCGTAAAGCCGCGGGGTCACCCTGCCTACATACATCGTACACTAAAGACAGACTGCATGCAGATTTGAACGCGAGTCACCGCGAAATCCGCGGCCTCCGATGCCGCACCATGGCAACGAGTTTGAGGAGAGAAAAAGCTTGGGCGCACAGATATTGCAGTGACCCGCAACTTGCGGACTGTCTTTTTATGTTTTTTTTTTGTATACGATGTATTAGCAGTTACGTGACAATATAGAGCGTTAGGGTCCGGCAGCATCCAGACGCTAACGGCGTCTGGATGCTATCATCGCCTAAACCAATCAAACGCCATGAATAGACTTCATATATATATATATATATATATATATATATTTTTTTTTTTTCTTTTTTTGCGGCTGATTGTTTGTTTGTTTTGGTGATAGCACACCGACAAAAGCGACGAACGCCGTGACGATGCACTTTTAACGGCGCCTGATTGGCTGTCTCCAATCGTAGCGTTTGGCTACCCTGATGCTATATATATATATATACTGTAAATGACTAAATTTTCGCGAACACCTAATTTTCGCGAATTTTGCGAATCGCCTACAATTCGCGAAAAATAAGTCCCGCGAACAATTCGGGAAATATGTGAACGCTACGGAAGCTACACTCGATTCGCGCAAATGAAAACCCGCGAATAATTTCAAATTTTCAGCTTTGGTCCGATTCGCGAAAATTAAGTCGTTTACAGTATATATGTTGTCACGTGACTCGCACCGCGGCGTGGGGACCTTACGGCTTTTGCCTGTTGCTACGGCTGGGGGGAGGTTTTCCTCTGCTCCTGCCATTTCTCATTTAGTTCTTTTTTTTTTTATTGTCATTTCACGCTTTAAACGTTCGCTGAGTTCTGATTACGAAAGAGCTATAAATCTTTGGGCGAAAAATAGAATGTTTGCGTCGCACTTTTGCGTCAGTTCTAAAAAAGGACCGTAAAAGCAACGCAAACTCGTCCGCCATTACGCTTGTGCGTTTTTTTTTTTTTTCATACATAAACTAGGAGCCTTGGAAATCTGGAGTGATTTTATTTCTGTTATTTTTTTTTAGATGGCTGTTTTATTAGATCTGCGTACATCAAAGAAAAGTTGTGACATGCGGAATGAATCACGGCATGTAACATCATTCCCGCGAAGTTTTGCGGTGTAACGAGCTTCGGTAATTTCGCCGAGGCCGTTCAAGGACTCAGACGTTGCCTCCAGGAAGGCGTAGAATCAACAATTCCAACGCGAAAAGAGAGCACGGGGACTCATACCGACGCCGACAACATCCCCTTTCAATGCATATGGGCGGCGGCGAGCTTCTTGCCCACACTCCATCGCGCATATGTTGCGCCGGTGGCGTCCGCTAGGGGCGCTTCGGTTTGTTTCTAAACATGAGTTGGCCTATATAAATAAACAACAAAATGGTTGAGGGAATGATGTTTGACCGTAAAATCATCCTACAGGAAGGCCTTTTGATTTTCAGTCGTCTGTCCGGCAAACAGGAACTTTCTTTACAGAGTTGATTGCAGACTAGCTCAGCAATGCCTGGGGGAGGGGGGGTTTCCCCCGGTGCAGTTTTCTTTCTATCTCTTTTTATCTGCTAGCGGACATCATTTCGCACCCTTCTCCCACCGCCGGGGCTGTAAAGTATTTTTTTCCCCTCCGCGTCGATAAAAAAGAGGAACTCTTAAGACTCGGTGCTCGATTTCAGTCCGCCAGTGCAATCGCTTCACGGGCACACGCGTTCGCTGTTGTCACTATCATTCAGTTTGTCGTGTTGCACATACACTAAGGCCGTGGACGCAATGCTAACATAATGGAAAATACAGCCTGCACGTAGATCTGATATACTGTTTGAGGCGTGTTTGTTCCATGTTGGCGGTCCCGTCATATTGATCTCAAGAAAACAAACTGTCTACTGATATGTTTGGGGCATACGCATGTGCAGCGAACATATGCTTCGAGGCTCGTGCACGGTGCGGCTTTAGCGGATGGCTTTGTTTGCGAAACAAAGCAGGAAGTGCCCATTTGACACGTTCACCAGTTCGTACTGAGAACGGACATGTCCTCGTGTGTTTTTTTTTTTTTAATTTTACGATAAAACTATTTTAGCTAATATATATTTTTTTGATGCCCTCGGGCAATGGGGATGTGGTCGTATCAGCCGTACGTAAATACTAAACGAGTTTTCAATCAGTCTTTCTAAACATATAAAATATTAAATTACCGTTACATTTATATTCTTGCTTGCATTTGCAATTGTTTTACAATTCCAAAATTTGGGGATTTTGATGACGTTTCATGTACAAATAAAAAAAAACATATAATAAATTTTTATGTAACGTTTTAGAAATTAAAAAAAAAAAGCTCTTTCTCAAAGCCTCTCTAAAGCTTTCCAAAAAAAAAACAACAACTTTTGTTTGTAATAATGGATATTTACGAGGAAGCAGCCCTTCCGAAATTAAGCTATCTTACGAACTGCATCGAAGCGAGCCATACGTAACCTCCGAGTATTCCTACATGCGCAATCATCCGCAGGGTTAAGCCGCAGTTACACGGCTCATATATCAAACAAAAGTCACGGAGTTTCTCCGCAGGGGCAATCTCAAAATTATCTGCGGGCGCGCTTAAAGCAAGCTCGAAGCCCGTGTGCCTCATACACTTTCGCCAGTGGAAAAGAAAAGGAAAATAAAAACAACGTACCAGCTCCTCGTGTATTAGCGGCGAGATGTTTCGGTGGCGCCATCGTTCGGTTACCTTTCGTGACGTCATTACCTTGGGAACAACAAGTTCCATGGTGTTTGTAATGAGCATGGTGGAAGCTAGATATCATTGCGCTCTTAAAGCAACATTACCAACACCGTCGTAATTGAAGTTCTTTCATTCCTCTTATTTCCGTCGATGAGAAATCCTTTGCTGACGTCATAGTCAGCATTCGGCCAATCGCGGAAGGCCGACCACAGCGACGCTTTCGATCGGGCACGTCGCCAATATTGCCCGTAAGGGCCTTCGAGGATAACAAATAATGATGATGATGATGCGTCGAAGTAATTAATTGACCCCGTAAGTGATGACGTCACAACAAGGCGTCTGGGTCCAAACAAACCGTTGCTAGGGACGTTGCTATGGACTAATGCATGGAGGACTCCACATGTGGCTACATTTTTTTCTTACAAGTAAGTAAATAATTTTTTGTAAGCAACCTAACTTTTTTATATCGAATTATGAAGATGTTCTTGTCGTCTCAGTGTCGTATCGCAACGATGAAAGTCATTTCTGAGACTTACACTCCGCTTTGCTTTGGTAGCAGACGACATGATAGATTTGCTGGCCTCTGTTGCAGGGGGCGTCTTCATTGAATTGAGTCGGTAAACGAGCGACAAAAACAAATGCATCACCATGGCCGTACAAACCTCCGTAAAGTGCGTTTTTTTTGTTTTGTTTTTTTCTGTGAAGAACTTAGCTTAGTTACGAGGGGTGAAAATGCGGTAAAATCAAACCACGTCATGCAGATCAGTTACGACGACGATCTGAAGTGCATTACCGGCGTAGTGCAGGCCAGCATGAGAAACAAATCGTACGCCGTCGAGGCAAGTCGTTTGTTATTATTATTATTGTGGTTGTCAGGCTATTAAAGAATTGCATGTCTATCGCAATTTCGCAGTATTTTACTTTTTTTTTTCCCCCCTTGGTATACATAAAATTCTGTGGATGTGCTCTTTTGGGGAAGATCTCCATCGAACCCGCGATGCGAGTACAATCTCTAATGAACTCACCTTATGTTTTTTTATCCAGTTCTTTCGCGCTTTGGGGTCTTGCGGAAATCTGAAGAAACTGCAAGTGTCTTTCACCACGCGATGGTTACAACCAGGTATACGAAGCACCCTCGCGTTGCGCGAGTCCGCAAACAAAATTTGGGATCTCTACCGATCGCCTGAAGTGCTTTTCTCACGGGTGCAAATGCGATCTTTTAGCAGACGATGATCTCGATCGACGCGCGGACTTTTTTGATAAACCCTATTTTGCATCGCACCCCACTATGAATTCTTATAAGTGTCTGAAACTTATTATATTTAAAACAAATGCGATGTCAGAATATCGTCTTTATTCACACGATTCAGACGCCGGCGCCGGCTTGGCCGGCGTCGTCTGCTGCAGGCATCTTGAGGACCTGAAGTTGCATTCGTAAATATTTCAGAAACGAGCGATTACCGGCACACTTCTGTCGAAACATATATGACATTCAAGGTTTCTACATTTTTGATTTTTAGAAGTTTAAATCCTACTCCTGATTTTTGAACGGTCGGGTTTTCGTAGCGAAACCGAGCCACATGTATTCGTCCATAACAACGACCCTAGCAACGGTTTGTTTGGACCCATGACGTCACACTTACGGAGTCAATTGACATTGACGGCGAGTCTCGCGTGCCGTGTTTCTCACGGAATTCGTGGTTATAAGGAGTATTCACTAGGCGCCATATTTGTGGGTGCTGTCTAGAGCGCATGCTCAGAACGAGCCCCCATTAATAGGCTGCTAAGACTGACCATTTGGGTGGTGTGGAATGCACGTTGCAAAAGAACCCTGGAAGCTAGCCATCAGCACGCGCTCAGCAGTCGCGCACACAGCTATGGCCGCCTGTGAATACTTCCTATTAGCCCCGTGCGCGACCGAAAGCGTCGCTGTGGTCGGCCTTCCACGATTGGCCGAACGCTGACTATGACGTCGGAAAGGGGATTTATCATCGACGGGAATAAGAGGAATGAAAGAACTTTAATTATGACGGTGTTGGCAGTGTTCCTTTGAGAGCGCAATGATTTCAAGCTTCCACCATGCTAATAACAAACACCATCGAACTTGTTGTTTGCAAGGTAATGACGTCACAAGGGGGAACCACAGGAGGGCGCCATCAAAACATCTCGCCGCTAATAGGGAGTATTCACTGGCGGCCATAGCCGTGTGCACGAATGCTGAGCGCGTGCTGACGGCGAGCTTCCACAGTTCTTTCGCCACGTGCATTCCGCACCATCAAGAGTGCCGGTCTTAGCAGCCTATTGATGTGAGCTCGTTCTGAGCATGCGCTCTAAACAGCACCCACAAATATGGCGTCCAATGAATACTCCCTATAGGCACATTCACACAGCGGGAATAACAGATATTGTTGCGAAGTAGTGCACGCGCACGTGCCTAGTCTAGCTTTGCTTTATAGCTTTTAACTTCTCCGACGGTTCGCTCGTCTCCACGGCACAGCTCATTTCTGCCGGAGTCGGCGAACGTGGACGCTGTGACGGTAAACTTAGTTTACAGAACCCCGCGTCGGAGACGTTTTGTCTTGTGGCATGTCTGCTTTTGGAAATTTCACGGATGTGATTTTTGCTCCTAACTTCTTTGTCTTCGAATGCGCTTCGTATTGTTTATAGCTGCTTTTGCGAACTTCGTTCCAAATGTGTTTTGTTTCGTGTAAGCGGTTGAATTCTTGGGATGGTCATATTTACTTTTGGCTCGGAGCCTTTTGATTGGTGCTAAGAAAACCTTCTGGGAATGGTTGCCTAGATGGCTCCAGAAGGCTGCTAAACCCAGTATAAGCAGCGGTTCGAAGCTCTCAGTCCCGGATACCAAGCCTTGAACATCATCCCCCTGCCTCTGGGGACCAACCTGGACGTTCGAACCCCTTCGGCTGTGGACTCTTCTGGTCTGCAAACAGATTCGAAAGCGAGTCACCGCGTGATCTGTGCTTCGAATACCGCATGGCAACGAGTTTAAGGAGAAACTTGGCACTCGGCATTCGAACCACGGACATTGCGGTAGCTCCTGTTTGCAGACTGTCTCTTGTATGACTTGTGAACAGTGGGCCCCGGAGTTTGGCCCGCTCGCCTTTGTGTGGATGCTTGTTTGTCGAGTTAGGCCGTGGTCGGAACGGGGCACCCGCTGGACGTGTGGTCCAGGGGGACGGCAGGGGATGTCGCCACAGGTTAAAAGTATTTCCCCCAGAGTTTCTTGGCTAACAGACCATATTCGAAATTGTTCGAACGTCTGGCAACACTCTGTGTGCTGCAATCTTTGTTGCGTCGAGATTCCTCCGCTTTTTGTCAATTTCGTAGCGTTGGTCGAGGCCTACTGCTCACCGTCATCGACCCTCTCCCGCACCTGCGAGCTAAGGGTTAGTATTGTTTCGCGCTCTTCTCGAGACGAAGGCCGCCGAGATCCCGAATGCGGGATCTCGGAAGCCATGCTGAGACGGAGCATGTTCTCCGGCGCCCCACTAGATGGCGCTGGGCATTTCGCATATGGTCTATTGGCATTGTTCGCTGTGTCGAGAAATAGGTTCTCTTATATTCGTGAAATAAATCGTTACATTCAAAGCGACTCGTTCAAGGAAGTAAGAAAGAGAACATTATAATTTTCTTCGTAACAATATGACGCCTAGGTAGAGCAACAGGTGTGGCCGATAATGGAGCGAGCGTCTGCTTCTTCGATAACGACAGACCCTTATCATGCATGGGCACGTAAAAAACGATGTTTGTGCTTTTTTTTTCCTCGTTTCTCCTCATCCTTGCAACTATCGTTTCTGGCACGTGTTCCACAGGCGAACGAAGAATGCCTTACCGTTGCCGTTCCAGGAAATAAAAATTCCGCTTATGGCCGATATTGCATCTCTTGACTCGTTGGATCTCTCGACTTGTTGGACGAGAGTCGAGAGATTCAAATGGGGGTCAAGAGGTCCAACGAGTCGAGAGATCCACACGGGCCAAGATGTCCCATAGTTAGGATCTTTTGACTCGTGCGAATCTCTCGACTCGGTGGACCTCTCGACTCGGAATCCCTTTCTCCAACCTCTTTCTATAGTGTCTTAATTGAACAAACTCCCCTTATCGACCTTTGCATCGCTTATCACCCGGGGGGAAAAATGCTGGTCACTGAGCTGTGGGCGCATGCGCAGTGTCTCATCTACCGCACAACAGAGCAACAGCGCAAGCTCAGAAGTCGTTCCACATGCCCGGCAGACGAAGATGGTAGCACGCAGAAGGCGATTTTCGCAAAGGTCGACTCTATACTCTGCTTCACTTTGTCGCGGCACTCGTGGTCTTTGTGTGCGTTCGTTATCCTCGGCTAAACGAATCACGCACGGTAAGTGCGCCACGATCTTTGCACTTTTTTTTCTGTACGTGATTGATTGAGTTGATTGATTGATTGAGCAGTGACGATGCACTTTTGTGGTTCCTTGATCGGCTCCATGTCGGCGTTGTGGTGTCGGCGGCGGTCAGACTCGAGTGAAACGAAGTCGGTTATAACGAAATAGCGGATATAGCGAAGTGATTCCCGGTTCCCCTTTACTTTGTTTTAACCGGTCTCGACAGTACAGTTAAAATGGCATCGCAGTGAGATTCATTTGGCGCGGGGCAGTTGAATTTCAATTTGCACCTAAACGAGCGCTAATTTTGGGAATAGCGCTTAACGACGATCGGAAGAACGTTTCTCAGTTGCCCGTCTCAAAGCGAAGGTAGAAACGTCGTGCAAGGTCCCGCGAGACGAGCGATAGCAAAACGGACGGACGGGCATTTTTGCGCCCAGCTTTCGATTTTCACGTTCCGCGCGATGACGCCGCGAAAGCGATCGAGTGTTGCCCTTTGTGGAATTGTTTTTCTTCTTTTTACACACGCAAGCGGATTTGAAGTACGTTATCTGTAAGCACTTGGTGTTCCAGTAAATAGCTCGTCGTTGATGCTTTTTTTTTTTTTTTTGACGTAACCGTACATCTTTCAAGTCGAAATAAAACAAAAATTGTTTTGATTTTGAACATTCCACGAAAAAATTCCACGCTAAGAGAAATATATATAAAAACATGAACAACTAAAATTTAGAAAAGATTAGCGACGACAAAACGTCCCGTATGGGGACACGTGTATTCGCTTCAACTTTTTTCCCCAAATCCAACGTTAAAAATAATATCGGAATAAAAAAAAAAAGAACTGAAACTTAAGAAGCGATTAGCGACGACAAGAAGTTGGTCTGAAAACACACAACTGTTATTTCGACTCAACTATTTCACCATTTCAAAATTTCAATCTGTTTTTTTTTTTTTGGCGGGAGAGGGGGAGGCATCTTGGTGTCTGCCCTTTTTGCTTTACGGGAAAAAATTCGAGAAACGTTCGTCCATGCTCCAGTTCGATTCTGTTGATCGCGCTTTTGTGTGTTTCTTCGAAAACAACATACACCTGACATCGCTTCCGTGCGATGCTGCGCAGTCAAACGTCCGAATCTGTTGCAAGGAGATTGTTCACCCCACAGTTTTTTTTTTTCCTTCTGTAAAACTTTCTGGAACAAGAGTAATCTTAGCTGCTCTTGGCAGAAAACAAAAACAGCACCAACAACAACAACAACAACTAAGCGTGCACTGATTTTGATGTGCATGCAAAACACCGGCTCCTTTTCTTTCGCTTCTACTTGGCTATTCGCAGATACCGCTTTTAGCCTGGAGCCCCTTGATAAGAAAACTCACGCTTCGCGCTTCTTACAAGTACCGGCGGCCATTGTTGTGCTAACGCGCGAGACACGCGTCTCGAGCGAGAGCTCCGCCACCGTTTGCTTCCAAGAGCCGCTTCATAGATTCATAGACGAGCCCATAAGCCAGGGGGAAGGCTTATAGGACTTCAGCCCCCCCCCCCCCCCCCCCTCGAAACACCCAGTCCCACCCACACGTAATTTGCCCCCCCCCCCCCCCCCTTCCCCGCTCCCCCCGAAAAAAAATTCCTGGAAGACCTTTTTCGCATAACCTCAAACCAGCCAGTAACTGACGTACCCTCGACCTGGTGCATTTGTGGATTGCCCGCTGACACAGGGTATGCAACCGCCAAGGGTATGGGCGAAAAGGCTTAAAATGGACGTCGTGCATGAGTTAGTTTCGAGTGCTCTTTTTTACCGTGCTGCAATTTCCGAACATCTACGGTTGTCTGGCTACCACTGCGTGGTCGTCGGATGGATAAATAATGTTAAAAACCATAAGAGCAATAGCAGAAAGTGTGCCATGAGCACAAGAAGCTGCAGCGCGAGTGTGGCTGCAATGTTATCGAGCTTCGCATTTTCCCCAAGAATCCTTATTTATGAAGTCAGTCGATTGCGAGTTTGAATCGCGAGAGATTCGTATCAGACTCAGCGTCACGTTAAGCTCACGACCACTTCGTTTACGACAAGAGGACCGATTTTAATTTCCGGTGCAGGTGGTCCAATTAGGTTATCACTGCAAGCTCCATGGTATGTGAAATTTATACAAAAGTCTACATGCCACAACTCAAGATGGAGCTATCAAATGCCGAGAGCTTACCTGCATAGACTACATTAAACGGCTAATATATTCTTTCGTTGTGGAAACTCAATCAAAACACCCCACCGTCTTCATCGTCGTTCTCTCGAGGAGGCAAGGTGATGGCCTGTGAGTAGCCAGCTGGATTCAACCGGACAAGCTCCAACCAAGTTATTGCAGCCCACCATAGCCAAGTCTAGCCAAGTTCCCCCCATATCCACACCGTTGCCTACCGAGATAGCTGTGCTGCCAGAAGCCCAGAACTAGCCGGTATTTCTTTTTCTAAGCCGCTAGACGGCGTCGTCGGCGCCGCAATTCTCAAGATGGCGACACCGTTAAAGAAAAGGTCTATAGACCTTTTCTTTAACGGTGCCGCCATCTTGAGAAATGCGGCGCTGACGACGCCGTCTAGCGGCTTAGGAAAAAGAGATACCGGCTAGTTCTGGCAGCATAGCTATCTGGGTAGGCAACGGTGTGGGTATGGGGGGAACTTGGCTAGACTTGGCTATGGTGGGCTGCAATAACTTGGTTGGGGCTTGTCCGGTTGAATCCAGCTGGCAACTCGCAGGCCATCACCTTGCCTCCTCGAGAGAACGACGACGAAGACGGTGGGGTGTTTTGATTGAGTTTCCACAGCGAAGTATATATGAGCAGTTTAATGTAGTCTATGCAGGTAAGCTCTCGGCATTTGATAGCTCCATCTTGAGTGGTGGCATGTAGACGTTTTCATACCTTTCACATACCATGGAGCTTGCAGTGATAACCTAATTGGACCACCTGCACCGGGAATTAAAATCGATCCTCTTGTCGTAGACAAAGTGGTCATGAGCTTAATCGTGACGTTGTGTCTGATACGAATATCTCGCGATTCAAGCTCGCAATCGACTCACTTCATAAATAAGGATTCTTGGGAAAATGCGAAGCTCGATAACATTGCAGCCACACTCGCGCTGCAGCTTCTTGTGCTCATGGCACACTTTCTGCTATTGTTCTTATGCTTTTTAAAATTATTTATCCATCCGACGACCACGCAGTGGCAGTCAGACAACCGTAGAGTTTCGGAAATTGCAGCACGGTAAAAAGGAGCACTCGGAACTTATGTACGACATCCGTTTTTAAGCCTTTTCGCCCATACCCTTGGCGGTTGCATACCCTGTGTCAGCGGGCAATCCAAAAATACACCAGGTCGAGGGTACGTCAGTGACTGGCTGGTCTGAGGTTATGCGAAAAAGGTCTATATCCAGATTTTCCGCCGGCGACCAGTCAATTTCGCTCCTCAGCTCCAAAATCCACTTTCCGCCTGCGCGGATCCGCCTCACGAATCCGCAAGTGTAAGCGCGAGCCGAAGGGGGTCCAACATGCGCGGTTTACCTCCGGAAGCGGGGAGATGATCGAGGCTTGAGCCAAATCCCATACGGTTGTTGAAACACTGCGAGTGAGAGAGAGTGTTCAATAAAGGAAGCAAAAGGTGTGATTCGGAGCCCTTCTGGCAGCTGCTTACTCTTAGCAGCATTTTGGAGCCATCTAGGCAACGGATCCCAGAAGGTTTTCTGAGCACCAATTAAAAGGCTCGGAGTTCAAAGCAAACGTGAGCATGCCAAAAACAACAGCATACACAAAACTAAACACATTTGAACGGAGTTCACGAGAACAGCAATAAACAATACAAAACACATTCGAAGCCACGATCACTAGAGCAGGCACGCACAAAAGTTAGGACAAACATCCCCCCGCAGCACCGCTTCTTATGTTCATGAAATATGTTATGACCAGTATTCCAGGTGATTAGCTAAAGGACCGGTTGGCGAGAGATTTTTTGGAGATTTTTTTAATACTCCCGCAAGACGAGTGATCCCCTCTTATCTGTTTTATAGCGCAGCAGAAGGATCTCGCTAGATCCCCAACTTCGTGATTTCTGTATAACTTCATCGTCCCAGGAATTTTGACAATAACAGACTCGGAAAGCCTGCCGAAACGGAGCGACAAAAAGTCTCTTGGAGGCCAAGAGACGGCTGGTGTTTGCAAACACGTCAAAACCATTTCCGAATTTCCTGAACCTGGCCTATTTTTTCGATACCCTCTGTCGACGGCTGGAGCCTCAGGCGGCACGGTCCCTGGACCAGCAGGAAGTAAACATGTAAAAGAAATGCACGGACCGTGTCACTCGACACCCTCGAGCAGGGAGATCTCTACAAGGGCTGCACCGTTCCAGCGTTCACGTTCGCCCCCATGTAGAGCCTCTCGATTCCGGCATCGGCCGAAAGACTCTGGCGAACCCGCGGGGAAAGTAAAAACACAAGGTAAAGCTGAACCAAACACGCGCGCGAGCAAAACTTCGCGACAACGTGCCCAAACAACGGCCCATCACCTCCAAGATGGCGCGCCCGCTTTGGAAAAGAGGGCCGGATGGGACAAGAGGCCCGTGTGTAAGGCAAACACAAGCACACGGTTTCACTTTTTTTCCCCCAAACTAAAAACAAAACAAAAAGCAAAAAAAATCCAGCTACAACTGCGTGATGCACGCCGAAGACCCCAGACTAGCGGTGATACACGCTGGCTAAATTTCTCATCTACTGCCTCTAAGAATCAAACTTAGGAAGTGATCCCTTACTTTTTTCCAGTAATTTTGTAATCGCCACGTTACTCTTTTGCGGCAGTGATTTGTAATGTAATTTTAAGATATTATTAACGGATTACTTTAATTACTCGTTACTTAAAAAAAAAGTATATATGAACATAATACGGAGACTGAAGCAGTATATGAGCAGGCAATTCATCAGCATAAAAATAGCAATTTCAACAATATATATATATATATATATATATATATATATATATATATATATATATATATATATATATATTGTATATATTGGTCGGTGCATCGAAGTGTATGGTGTGGGTGGCACAAGAAATAAGAGGGTTGGGAGAGGGGGGGGGGGGGTTTAATGCTCTGCCGAGACACGCGAGGGAGTCGCGTGAACTGCCCGTGCCGCAGAGCACGCGAGCTCAGCCGCTGTCCAGAGTGATGAGCAATGCTTGTGGAATCAGGGCTGCCGAAGCGGCCTCTATCGCCGTTTCAATCAGACGGGAGCGCGTCGCGTTGAAGCGAGCAACAGCATGCCAGCAGATAAGGAATTGCTGCAGAAACCACCATTGTTGGTTGTCTACGAATTGCGATAGCATTAGTGTATAGGTCTAGGACAACCTCAAGAACAACGTCGAGGACGACGTCCTAGATGACGACATCAAAGACGACGTCTAGGACGACCTGTAGGGTGACCTCAAGAACGACGTCAAAAACGACGTCTAGCAAGACCTCAAGGACGACCTCTAGTACGACGTCAAGGTCGCCAGGTCCTTCGAAGAGGGTGCGAATGTGAAAGAATGTGAAAATGTGAGCCGAAATGGTCTACTGCGCGTACCTACTGCGCTTTAGGAGGCCACAGAGTCCAAGCATTTAAAGGACGCGCGTGCGCACTGTGCGGTTCTCGGCAGCAGGTACGGCGCGCCGACAGGGAGCGCGGCGATGCAAATCGGTCTACACTCCCCAGATAAGAGCTTCCCACAAGTAGCGACATCCTTTGAAGCTCCGACTGCGTGACGGTGCAGGTTTTAGGAAGCGAGTGGCGGCGCACAGCAGAGCTTTGAACTGAATGCCGGCGTTTTGTTCCAGCGGAATGCGCTCTGTCATTTGTATTGGTTGTCGTTACTTGGAAAAGAATTGCCAAGGGACTCTAAATCGGTCGGCTCTCCGGTGTTGTCTGTGTGACGTCACTTCCGTGATCAAGTTTTCGTGACATCGATCTCCCAACTTTGCACCCCTTCAAATCTCGGAGAAAGACGTAGTTCTACGTCAAGAAAAAAACAACAAAAAAAAACAAAAAAAAAAACAAGCAAAACATCGGGGGGAGGAGAATAACCGTAAAGAAAACACGATTTTTTTTTTTGCATGACCGGTCACTTAAACGGTTAAGCCCCCCCCCCCCCCCCCAAAAAAAAAAAAAAAAAAAAAAAAAAACACGTGCAGATAATAAAGTTAACGCCGAGTAGGCGTTGTCTTCATGTTCTCCTAGCGGACGCAGACGCTGCTACTGAGCATGCGCACCGCTAGTTTTGTCTGCACGATTCCAGGGATCATTTCCGGTCGCCGTAAGCTAGCGGGATGATGGGTGTGGTTGCAGCTTTCGCTTCCTTGTCGGATTATGCATGTGAACGAAGTGCGCGTACATTCTTTCTCATAAATACATTTTTTTTTTGTTGCAAGGACTACCCATAATCCGGGCTTATGAGAAGTGTAAAGTAGTGTTGCAGAACACTTTTGAAAACATCAATATTGTTTCTATTGTTTTCTTTGCAAGTGCACCGGAAAGGTAACGTGAAAGTAACTTGTAAGCCTAACGAGTAAAGTAATCTCTTATTTTTCAGCGAAAGTAATTTATAACAATAATCCATCACTTTTTTTTTTTTTTTTGAGTAACGGGCACAAGTCTGGTAACAATGTAGCCATACCCTCGCAGATTAAACTCGCTCATATCGAACGGACACGTGAAAAGAAAATGGGTTTCTGGTGCTCTGCTAGGCGGGCTATACCTCCAAGTGCGATACCACCGCTTTTTCTTCCGTGAAAGCTCGTTTCTCCACCCCTAGCCCACGTTATTCTACACTTTTTTTTGTAGAAGTCTGACAACGCTGTCCGTAAGTCGAACTTGGTCGAACTTAGCTAAAAGTTCGAACCTGCACCGAAACTAGCCGAAACTCCACGTGGCTTCCCTTCAATCGCGTGAACATGACGGGATCGTTGTGGTTTCCCCCGTCAGCGTAGTTTCTTGTCGGTGTGGTTTTCCCTGTTTCT
Organism: Ixodes persulcatus; assembly: GCA_013358835.2. Classification (NCBI taxonomy): domain Eukaryota; kingdom Metazoa; phylum Arthropoda; class Arachnida; order Ixodida; family Ixodidae; genus Ixodes; species Ixodes persulcatus. The sequence continues at coordinate 194,826 of JABSTQ010010774.1, read as the reverse complement.
CTGTTGTTTATTTTTTTTTCCTTTATTATTATTTTTTATTTTCTCATGTTTTGTATTTCGTGTGCGCTTTCATAACGCCTCGTTTTTTGTTTTGTTTTTGTCTTTTCATCGTCCGGTCGTAAAAAGGTGACTGCATTTGACGTGTGTGCATGCATACGCGTAACTCGCCTCACCAAGTTATCCTTCCTTATGTAAGCACGAAAAAAAAAATAATAACAATAGGAATAAGGTAAAAAAAGAAAGCCTCTGACGTTCACGTCGTGTTTGCCGCTCGTTTGGGTGATTTTCTGAACACGCGCGCTTCAATTTCGTCTGGGAGGAAAACATAAATAGCGAGAAACATTTAGACGCAGGAGGAAGGGACGCGCTATTAGCGAAGTGCGCTACCAAAAGCGTCGGTGCAGCATTCGTACTTCCTTGATTGCCGCGACTCGCTATGACGTGCTTAGCAGCAATTATTACTATTTCATTTCATTTTGCTTTCGCCGATGAAAATACGAGTAACGTTGTAAGAACGCGTCAAGTATGACGGTGTTAATGTTTTGAGCATGATGTGACGACTGCGAACATCCACCGTGTATTTTGCACACGCCGTCGAACTTGTGATTTGAGAAGTTCCCAATTTTACGGGATTACGTCCGTTGAGGCAAGTCGTGGCCGTGACGTACCATTGTCCGGACTACAGTCCGGACAATGCAACTCTTCTACCTCTTTCTGAAAAACAAAAATAGAAAGAAAGTGTTTGATTACTCGCTCCCGTGTTGGCCGATTCACACGAAGAGCTGATCGGCGGACGAATTGATCACGTGACGACACGTCCGCGGATCGTCCGTCTCCCAAGCGCATAAACACGAAGGAGACGATGAGCAGACGACAGCGAGGACCGACCGAACCTGTTCGCGACCCCACAGTGCCGCGAAACTCCAACATCGCACCGTGGGTGCACCGTTGTCCGAGAGAGAAATCGACGCTTGCCGCTATGGTCGCATTGCTATACCGCGGAAAAGAATCGTTGGGTGCCGTCGTTACGTACCTTAGAAAGACAGAACATCGTGATATATAGGCTTAGCGCGAAGAGCCACCAAACCATGACCGGCTTTATAGGGGCGACCAGGTCACTCCGCGTTTCTCTATGGCAGCGCGCGGGCCAAGAAATATCACGCCAACGGCTTGGAGGGACCGAGTCTTCTGCTATGCGCCGCCCTAGCTCAACACCAAAAGCGTAGCGGCCGCTATGGAAGGCAATGGGAACGTGTGGAAATAACGTTGGTTTCAGCTGATTTTTGTCGCATTTAATAGGCAAACGCTAATGCTAGCACATAGTGTGAATAGAATAAGTTAAAATGAGTCGCTATATTATAGTTTTCTCGAGCATAATAGTTAGTATTGTGAGCTAAGCATCAGTAGGGTGTACGAGGATGGTGCATCCAGTCCACCTGCTGGAGCCCACTCCGTGATTGGAATAAAAAATCGAGTTAGATGCTCGGCAGGTGGGCCGTGACGCTCTTGGTGAATGTTCGAAGTGAGACACTGTTGATTGGTAGTGAACTGGTGACTGGCGGGAGGGGGAGGGGGGGGGGACCTTTAGAGTCGCACTGCACGGGGTGCGAAGGAGTTCTAGTCACGAAGCGTACGGGTTAAAAGGGGCTGCAGTCCACCAGTGCGAGTACGCCACAGGGAGGAGGCAAAAGGAAGCGAGGAGTCCGGTAGCAAAAAAGTGGCTAGGAGCCGCGTGGTCGCTACTTAAGGACGATGTTGAAGCGGGTCCCTGCCGACTGAACGGAGGAGGTGCAGTGCTCGATAGGATGGTGTTCGGAGGCCAAGTTGACGCCTCATAATAAGTTAGGAAGCGCGGCGTTGCACCGACTCGAGGGAGGCAACAAGTTGCCAGGCTGCCGAATCCCACACCGAGCAGCGAAACTCCAGGATGGGCAACACCAGTGCTGTGAACAGCAATCTGGGCACATCGGGACTGGCTCTTCTTGTGGACCGAATGACGAAGCCAAGGAGTCGCCTTTCCTGGGACACGGCGTTTTGGACATAGCGATGGAAATCAAAGTGCTGGTCGATGATGACGTCTAGGAGGTGGACGTGCGTTGTTCTTGGGATCTCCACTTGGTTCAGGAAAAGTGTTGGAGGGGTCGAAGGTTGGCGCGAGGTAGTGATGTGCGTGGTAGCGCGTTGGGTTTAGTTTAGGGGAAGTTTGTTATCGTTTGACCAGAGAAGAATGCAATCTTGATCAGCTTGTAGCTCTTTACCGAACGTAGAATCGCAATAACGATGAGAAAAGTCCTTAAAATACAGCCGATTATCCTCAAAACGTCGCCGGTCGTGGAGCGGACACACACAGATACACACGCGAGAGCGTCTGCTAGTGTGGTGAGCTACAGAGCCAAAAAACGCGGTGGCGGTTCAGCGAACTAGAGAAAGTACTAAACAAGCAAAAGAAAATGCGGCGCGCTCGCGCTGCCTCGGGTGACCTGGTCGCCACTATAAAGCTGGTCGTGCACCAAACACAGGCATGGTCCCGCTTGGTCCCGCTCGATGAAGTTTCAGTCCTGGGCTCGCGGATGGGCGTTTCGAGCACGTGGTTTGGAGCACCGTGGTTTGGAGATACCTCCACGCACTCCGCGCTCGCGCACAACACTTCAGCACGCCACAGCCGCAAGAAAGCTCTTGCTAGAGCCACTAAATGAGCTACGCTTAGAGTATACCGGCACTCCGTTCCCCGATCCGCTAGTGGGTGCCGCCATCTTGGTGCTTGGTGCAGAGCAGACGAAACTCTCGATCGTCCTCAGCTTTAAACACGGTGGTAGGAAGCTCAGGTGATATAGCTTTTGCTCTGTCGCAAAATGTTTTAACATTTCTCAAAAACGGAAAGCGTTTCCTGCGATTTCAGATAAAGCTTCAGAAGACTGGCAACCCTGACTCTAAGCACCAAAGTGGCTGAAGTGTCCTTGCTCTGAAGCGTAGCTTATTTAATGGCTCTGGGTCTTGCCTGCACGGTGAAAGGCTAACTGGACGTGCAAAAAAGATCGCGGTGTTTTTAGCGAGTTTTGACAGATTCTTCTTGACACGAACCCGGACGACTACCGGAACCGGCGTCGCGTCAGCTGGGCAAAGTTTCTGGGGCTTTTTTAACGCATAAAAGCAAAAATCGCGCAAAAAAAAATATTATAAAAGCGATTGCACAAAACACAATGATGCGGCATCTTTGTTTTGTCCCCCCCCCCCAAAAAAAAAAAAAACATTAAAAAAGGAGAAGAAAAAAAAAAAGGCACATACTGTTGCCAGATTAAACACTTTTGAAGTCAATCCTCCGCCAAAATTCCGCGAGTGGAAAAGGCGCTGGGCCATTTCAGTCCGCGCGTCCGCGGACAAGGCGCGGATCGCAGGATTCGGTTACGTTCTGGTCACGTGGTACACGGTCCGCGGACGAAAATCGCGATTCGGTCCATCGTGTGGAATCCGGCCATAATGACCGATTCACATGACGGACTGATCCGCGGACGGATTGATCACGTGACGACATGTCCGCGGTTCGTCTGTCTCCCAAGCGCATCCACACGAGGGAGACGACGAGCAGACGCCAGCGAGGACGGACCGAACCTGGTCGCCAGCCCACAGTGCCGCGAAACTCCAACATCGCACCGCGGCACCGTTGTCGAAAAGAGAAATCGACGTTTGCTCCGTTTGCTACCGCGATAAAAGCGACTTTTAGCAAGCCGTTACCGTGTTGCACTACCGGAGCCTTTGAAGCATGCTTTGAAGCGCGCGCCCGGCTGATACCGTGACCGCGGGACGCGAGCTGAAAAGCATGCTTCAAAGGCTCCGGTAGTGCGGAGCACGGTAACGGTTTGCTAAAGGACCCTAAAGGATTGTACTGCGCTGTTACGAACAGAGCGAGACGGAACACCGTGTAGGCTTTGCGCGAAGCACCACTGGCTTCCCTAACCCAAGGCATGACAGTGACACAGGCATGGTCCTGCTCTAGAAGGCTTCGGCATAGAAGCGACGAAGTCCTGAGCTCGCGGAGGGGCGTTTGGAGATGCCTTCACGCACACCGCGCTCGTCCACAACACCTCAACCTCAAGAAAGGTCTCGCTCGGTGAAAGGCTGATTGGACGTGCAAGAATTATCGCGGCGTGCTAGACGAGTTTTGAGAGAAGCTTCTTGACACGGACCCGAAGGACTGCCGGAACCTGCGTCGCGTCAACCGGGCGAAATTTCTGCGTTTCTTTCACTCGTGGAACCAAGAACCGCGTGACAAAGTGAACCAGCGAACGCACAAAACACAACGATGCGCCATTTTTGTTTTAATCGTCCGAAAACCAAAAAAAAAAAAAAAGGGGTCGATGCATAGGTTTATTCTGCTCCATAAATTTCTGTAGAACTACGGCCGCACCTGAAGAAACGTTCACGGGTTTCTGCCGCATCACGATGTCCGGTGCGCAAGAAGAGATTGCCCGTGGCTCGGAGTCCTGTAGAGGCAAATGTTCAGCACCCCCGCGCCGCCATCTCCGAGGCGCATATGCGGAATAGGCGCAGTTCTACGTAATAAATAAATAAATAAACATTGTATCGTTGCCAGACTAAACGTTTTTCAAGCCAATCGCCGGCCGAAAATCCGCGAGGGAAAGAGCGCTCGGCCATTTCAGTCCGCGGACGAGGCGCGATGATCGCAGGAATCGGTCACGCGATGGTCACGTGGTACACGGTCCGCGAACGAAAGTCGCGATTCGGTCCGTCGTGCCAGAAAGGGAGCGTGCGACCATGTACGACACGACACAACAAAATGGACTCCGAAACCCCGCGCGCGCGCGCGCGGACACCGTCGAACACAACACAGACGCACACCGCACAGACCGGCGCGTGTTTGAGTGAGCGAGAAGAAGAGCCGCCGCCGTCTATTTCCAGAGGTGTTGGGTGGATTCCTGCCTGTCTGCCGGCGTGGCCCCCCAGACGACACCTGAGCTGGCTTTCTCCCCCCCACCTAGGAGACAAGGCTCGGGCCTTTCCTCCCCCCACGTCACCAGTAGTGGATCTACGTATACGCCGCCTGAGCTGACGTCAGCGTCGCCTCCAGTGCGTCTCGCAGCGTCTCGCGACGAACGCGACGCAAGCAGGCGGCGATACGCCTAGACGGACGCGTCTGTCGCTTGGAGTTTGTCGAGTTTGCCGCTTGGAGCGGGTCTGGGATTGGTCTGGGAGCCACTAACACTGGCTAAGTGGCGCTAGCCGCCGCCCGATTCAAAGGGTTTAGTCTCGTCCATCCATCCATCCATCCATCCATCCATCCATCCGTACAACGATGACGTCATGAGCAGACCTTGTCTTCTATGCGGAGCGCAAGTTCGTCTGCTTCTTTTGCAGGGGTTGTGGAGACAGACGTCAGAACGCCGAGCTCTGAGTGGTTCTGATTGAAGGATAGTGGGTAGACATCAAGGCAGCCTGCTTTGAGGTCTAGCCCCTATCCTTCAATCAGAGCCAATCAGAGCTCGGCGTCGTTCTGACGTCACCGCAACTCCTGCGCAAAAAGCAGGCGACTTGCTCTCCGCATTGCTCCGCCTCGTTGGTTTCACCTGGTCCGCAGCGGACGCTACGACTCATTCCGGCCAATCCGGATCAGAGAAATGTATCACTCCGCGCTCCGCGCGTTGTGTAGTTGGTGGTAACGACGCGTTACATTGTAGCGGCGTTACGCAGTAGCGCACTGCTCACCAAACCTGCACGGAGCGCGTGGACGGTGCCTCATCCTATGGGGAGGACTCTTCCTGGAGGCAGTGTTGTACACGTTCCTCAAAAAGAGGAACGGAAGCTCGTTCCTCGTTCCTCTTGATTTTTGAAACGCGTTCCCGTTACAAGTTCCATCTGCGAGAAAGAAACTTGTTCCCGTTACAGCTTAAAAAATGGAACGTATCGTTACATATACGTATACATATTCAAGTTACATTTGTATTTTGCTAATTGTCGAGTTTACTTTTTTTATCTATTCTATCGAATAACAACATGCGAATTTGAATGTCGTGATGGAAGGACACCAGGAGAAGAAAACAAGCGAAAGCAAAGGTTTCATTTGTTGATAAATCCACTTTTAAAAATCTCAGAGTTTTGGCAAATTCATGTTTGTGGTGGGCTATGCAGACAAGCCAAATGTACTGTTGCCCCACATTGCACGAGCGTTTTACAACAACCTCACACGTTTCAATCTGACAAACTCCCGTGTTCGAACTTAACAACATTTGTTTCTCGATGTTGCTATCCTCAAGACGAGCAAGTGGAGAAGAGGGGCTTTTGGAAGGTCAGTCTTGAAAACCATAAGTCCCTCTTCGTGAAGGTTTAATTCGTCGTTCAGTTTGAAGGTGGGAGAAGAGGAGAGGGAGTGAAGGTTAATTCTTGCGCATCTGCCCAATGTTTGGGGTACAAGGGTACGTTTGATGTCTTATAACCTGATCCTTTGGTGTAACTGTAGGTTTCTGCGTAGAAGTTCAGTGATGGCTGCAGTCGGCCTGAGAGTTCTGGGTCTATGAGGATTCGTGGAAGCAAAGGGAGTAGCTGAGTTTGAAACGTTCCTCGTTTCGTGTCTTTTCCTTCAACTAAATGTTATGATTTCTGTACCGCAGTCTCGGGCACTGAAAAGAGAATCAATCCTCACTAGCTCTCCTGCACCCTACTGTTACCGAGCGAGGACCACACAAAATAAACCCTAAGATAAGTAACGAAAACGTTAACCAGATCCTGCTCTTCGTAAAGATATTGTTTTTATACTTTTAAAATTTCTTTCTTAGAAATAGAATAAAAATGACACCACTGGACGAAAAAAAGGAACGCCGTTCCTCTTTCCGCTCCAGTAAAAATGTAACAAGTTTCCCGCTCCAGTTCCACCGATGCAAAATGAAACGGCGGGGTTCTCTTGTTCCTTCTAAAAGGAACGCGTTCCAGGAACGCCGTTCCGTACAACACTGCCTGGAGGCAGCGGAGTAACGGTTACATATATCGTGTAACGCGTTATTCGTCGCATGATCCTTTCCAAGTCTTCAAAAACTTACGCTTACATTTTTTTCGTGTCTGTAGAGGCTCCAAGTTGTATATACATTCTCGCGTTTCTCGCGTTTTTCGTTGCCTTTTTTTTTCTCTCGTGAGTAGTATTAGGGGAGAACCGTAAAAAGAAAGGCGAGGTAATCTTGTTCAGTTTCGGAACGAACATAATGTTTGCTGAAACATGGTTCTTACGCAAACCTGCAACGTCCAAACAGTCAAACGTTTTCATTCGTAACAAGACAAAAACGCAAAAGTAACTCGCGTTACTTTTTGCCGCTCATTTGTCGTAGCTCGGGCAAGGCGAGGAGAGAGCCAGGGAGACTGGGAAATCAGGACGCCGCCTTTGCGACGCCGCCGACGCCGCCGCCGCCGAAATAAGGCACCCGACCAAGCACGGGTTGAGACCCCGAGCTTTCTCGGGTTCGGAGTCCCCTCTCCCTCTCGCTGCACGAGTCATCCGCTGCTGGGGGTGGCGACTCATGGGCGTCTTGTTTCCTGCTCGCTGAGAGGGGAGGGTGAACTTGTTTTGGCTCGGGGGTTTACATGATTGTCAGTCTGGGAGGTGTGTTACAAAGTTTTTTAACGTGAAACGTGCTTTGGCTAGTTGCTTCGAATTTCGTGGAGCCGCATTTCGTGGCCTCTGACGTCACGTGACTTCAGTTTCTTTGCTGGATTTAGCGGGAAGATTGACGTTATGTGTCCTCATGTCCCGTGATGCCTGGACGTTTCATGTACGCAACACAAATGCCTAGCGATCTGCCCTACAATTTTTCAATGTTCCCAGGGCGGGGGCGGGGGGGGGGGGGGTTGTATGTTTCTTTATTGATGCCCAGCCCTTTACTTGCACGCTTACAGTTTTTGATAATTACACTTTGTTTGGCGCGCAACGTAGCTCAAGCTATCGTGCTGTATGTACGAAACCGGTTTACGCGGCCACTACAATAGAAGGAAGGAAGGGCAGCTGCACTCGAGACCGCTTCGCGTTTCTTGCGGTGTGCGGTCCAGCTGTTCCCGAACGTCGCTCGGACATCGATGACGTCATCCAGCAGATTGACGTCACTGGTTCCGGGCCAACGCACGCCGCGATGACGTCATCGTTCGCAGCCACGCGGTAGTCTACACGTACGACTGTCGCAATGCTGCAGCTTTGCCGTCCCCCAACAGCTGACTGAATCCCCCGAGGAAAAAAAAAAAAAAACAGGACTCGGGGTGTTGTCTTCGTAAATATAAGGACTGACCTTGGCGACATCGTCGGCTTGCGTTTTCCTCGAGCGAGCGGTTGCTGCGAAGCGCAAACAAGGATGCAAATAAATATACAGTGTGCGTGCGTGCCTGGGTCTGCGTGTTTGTGGGGGAGACAACAGACGTTGATGATTGCGTTTTTTGTTCATTTCCGGGGGGGGGGGGGGGGGGGGGGGGGGAAGAAAAGACGGCAGATTTGTGGTGCGTTTCTGGGAAAAGAGCGTACGCGATGCAGTGGCATCACGAGGGTCAGCGGCACCCGGGGCGGTAGCCCGCCACGACACCCCCCCCCCCCCCCCCCCCCTCCGCTCTCTTGTGGCCCACCCCGACTCCTCCCCCCTCCCCCCCCTCCCCTCCCCGCTCTCGCGTGGCCCACCGCGACTCCCCCTCCCCGCTCTCGCGTGGCCCGCCGCGACTCCCCCCCCCCCCCCCCCCCCCACTCTCGTGGCCCGCCGCGACACCCCCCTGAGCCCTGCACCCGGGGCGGTTCGCCCCCCCCCCCCCCGCGCCCCCCTTGTGACACCACTGACGCGATGTGACCACCCTGACGTCGTGCTTATATGCGACACTGCTCGTTCCTAAAGCCACAGCCGCATTTCTCACACGTCATACAACAGACACGCTGTTCCCTGCACACATGATGGGGCCTCCTCAACAAGCATCTTCGAAACATGTTCTGCCACACGCGTACATGTGCTCCGAACGCACATACTTTTTGAAGGATCAATTCTACGGGACCGTGAGATGTGTAAGGAAGGAAGACGCGTTAGGCGGGGTCTGCAGTGGACTGTCTTTCGTATGACGTATTAGCAGTGTGACGTTCGGGACTTAGCTGGCGGTCAAGAGGCTCTGCCCGTAGACGTAGCGCCGAAAGCGGCTTTTGGTTGGATAATTTCTTCTACCGCACGGCCATCAACCGGGTTGCGGCCAAGTGGTAGTTTTCATTCAAATTCAAGAAAGGGTTTTTGAAGGTTTATTGTAAAAAAAATAATATATATATATATATATATATATGTGTGTGTTTTTCGGTGTCTATATTTGGCGTTACCAAAAATGGCTTATATCAGGGGTGATGCTGAAGAAAACATCGTACGGGGTGCTTCCAAACTCCAGGGGACTAGGGCCTGGCTCGAGTGCTCGGAAAAACGACCCGGTGCCGAATTTAATACAACAACAATAATAATAATAACAGTAATATTATTATTATTAATAATAGTAACTAATTTTTGTTTTCATCAGCACTACGTCAATACAGGAGATCCAGGAAGAAAAAAAAAATATCGAGAATGCTTGACAACCACTCGGCACCCTTTTAACACGCAGCTTGCGGTTCGGGAAAAAAAGAGTTCCTAACATAAACACAGCACCAGGCACCATCGGCCAATCAACAAAAATGCATTCTTGCTTTTGCCCACATATCCGCGACCAACCGGTCAAACTACGGGCGTTTTAATTTTTTTTAAATTTTTTTGTTCTTTTTTTTATTTGCAATGTTGTCGACCGTCGCGGAATTTGTTTTCCCGATCTGCATGTGGGAATTTACGGAGCGGAGCTGCGATATTTATCCGCGTTCAGGCTATCAATCGCGCGTGAAAGGCATCCCATCCGCTTTCCTGCACAGCTGCTAATTTGATTTTCTCTTCTTTTTTTTTTTTTTCTCTTCATTTTCATCTAGCTCTGCAGTTGCTTAACTTGTAATATGTTTCCTTTCGTTTTTAAGTACAGTATTTTGGTATCGTCGAGCATACCAAATTTGCTATTTCAATACTTTCTTACCCTATAAATTCCTTCGTTCGTGTTGTTTTATCTAGTATATGCGGCTGACATTCTACGCGGTCGATGCTTTCGTGCAAAGAGGCACAAACATTACATTATCCTCAATTCTTGTTCACTCGAAGCCTTGGAAACTCGGTGAGAGCTCTCATTATGTCTCGCTGATATTTTTTTTTGTTTTGTTTTTACTTGAAACATTTTTCTTTTTTACTGTGTCGATACAAAAAAATTGTAGAGTTATTTTTGTTTTAATGTGCCCAAAGGGCTATAGTTGTCAGCTGTTACGAAATTGTTTGTAACAGCGTTACGAAAGCGTTCGTAACAAGTAGGGTTTTCTTGTTTGATGTTGCTTAATTCCTAAAATAAGAAACTGGTTTTTTCTCATAACTTTTTGTACATACGTACACTGTCTCCTCCGACCTAGCTTCCCGCTGTTGCGACTTTCGAAGGGCACGACCGATATTGTCAGCGCCAATATTTGCGCGTATTTCGTCTTTCTTTTTTTTTTTTTTTTTTCTTTGACGATTTTTTTTTTGAGCTTAAAAAGCAATGAAGACCGATGCAATAGAATAGCATATTACCAATGTTATTGACGGCCGGAGGCACGTCGGGCTGCCTTTCATTTTTGTGATTCGCAGACAATTCCCCAGACGGCGATCGTTACTCGAAAAAGAGCATGCGCAGAACGTCTGCGCATTCTTTAATTTGCTAATTAATTCATTGTCCTTTAAGGACCCCAGCAGGGGCATTACACAAAGAAGGGGGGGGGGGGGGAAGGGTTGGCATTTAAAAAAAGAAGTGGTTATGTGAGACATTGGCACGCAGATGAAAGCAAGGCATTCCAAAATTCAGGATGAAAATATGTATGTGAAAACATTGACATGGACAAAACACAAACAAACGAAAGCGAAGGAGTAAAAACAAAACATGGTTGTACACCAAACGACGGACGTGTCTGATTACAAAACAATATGTCATGATACGGCATTTCTAATAGAATATCTCCGTCACTAACCACGATCATATGTCTTATGGCAGATCATATCCATTCTGATTGGGCTTTTGGTCCCCCCCCCAAGCTTACTTCTTTTTTTTTACGAGTAACGTCATCCACCCCGAATGAAGAGCCACATTCCGCTGAAACGAAATGGCGTCATTCGGTTCTGTCTTCTGCAGTGCGCCGCCATTCACTTCCCCCCCAAAAAAAAAATCTGCACCGTCACGCATTCGGCCCTTCAAAGACTGCCGCTACTTGCGGGAAGCACCGAGGACTCCTCTTTATTTATTTCATTTATATATTTATCTTGAGTGACCCAGAAACAGCTCGACGATCGTACATCATACAAAAGAGTGTCTGCGAATACGAGCTACCAAAATATCCGTGGTTCGAAAGCCGCGTGCCAAGTTTTTCTCCTTGAACTCACTGCCACGAGGCATTCGAAGCTCGGATCTCGCAGTGACTCGCGTTCGAGTCTGTACGCAGACTGTCTCTTGTATGATGTAGAAGCAGTGTGACCCCGGCTTTAGTGGTACACTTATCAATGCCAGATAGTAGTACATTTGTTCGGACACGATAAAAAAAAAAGAAAGTTAGGACAAAACAATGGTAGGAACACACTTCCTAAGTTTACAATCTTCGTAACAAAACATCTCAGCTAACATTCCCACGAATCTGTTCTAAACGATTGAAGAAGATAGACGTTAAAAAACAAGATAGTTTAGAAGAAAACAAAAAAAAAACTGCGTGTTATTCGCGTAATGGCTCCCACAACTCTAAATTAAACAGTGTAGTTACGTGATGATTTAAATTAATCGCAGTATCTATAAAAGCACTCAGATCACGATGACCTCAACACCAATCGGTACATCGATGAAATCTAACGTATATGGAAAATTCAAAAATTCACGCTTTCTAGAAAAAGTCATTACTTTCGTCTTTGGCTCATTTAAGAATAAGCCATTTGCAAAGCACCACGCCGAAATCGAATCTATATCACGCTGAAGACATTTACAATCTGCAACCACTTTAACCGTGCACCGTAAACAACTTAAAGGGAAACTAAAGCGATTTCGTATTTGAGGAAAAACACGTCAATCGTCTTCATTTGGCCTCCATGATCACGAATATCGAGAGTACTTTTTAATTTGGTGCACGGAAGCTGCGGAAATTCATTTTCAAAGTACCGCCGAAGCATCTCCTTCCAGGAGCCTGACGTCATATTAAGCGTTTTCGGGATCTCCGCTCTCGTGGGCAGCGCCTATCGAAGCCATGCACGCGCATTCTCGCTACTAAAAGAAAAAAAAAAAATGCCGGAAAAGACGTCACGACTGGTTTCAGTGCGTGGGAATATACCTAAAGTCCCTCCATTCTGGCAAAAGTGGCGTCATTCATTGTTGTAGGAATGCTCGAGACACGTGCCGCGCGCCACTTCGGGGAAGAACATGGCGTCTGAAATCTAGCTCATCGCTGCGCTGTGCCACCAATGATCTTCCCCTGGGCCGCACGTTACACGTGTTTCGTGCATCGGAGCACCTTGCGCTACTTTTAAAACACGAAGGGGCTTTAAATATTGGCGACGTGAGCGATCAAAAGTGTCGCTGTGGTCGGCCCACCACTATTGGCCGAATGCTGATTATGACGTCAGCAAAGGATGTCTCATCGACGGAAATAAGAGTAATGTAAGAAAATCAATTTTGACGCTGTTGGCAGTGTTGCTTTGAGACCGCTATGATTTCAGGCTTCCACTATGCCCATTACAAACACCATCGGGCTTGTTGTTCACAATGTAATGACGTCACGAAAGGTAACCGAACGAGGGCGCCACCGAAACATCTCGCCACTAATACCTGTTAAGCTCGCAATTTCACGCGCTGCCCACACGAGCGAGAGGCGCTTGGCGGCCAAAAGATCCTATACTTCGTCTCACCTTAGTATGGACTATTGTTAGCCGCGCGTGGTAAAAGCGCGAGCTAGTTGCTTCGAATGAAGCCTCGGCGGCTGCACGAGCGCTCGTGCAGCGAGTGCTCCAGTCAAGGCAGTCAAGGTTAGCCGCTCGCGCTAGCACAGCATTCGCGGTTAGTCCATGCTAAGGTGAGACGAAGTATAGTACGACGTAACGACTGGGCGGAGGTTTTTCGTGCTTTCTCGCGTTTAGGTACAACTTACGAGAAAACGAACGTTATATTCCGATTCACGCAATAGACCGATCTCATCAAGCGTTCGGCACATGCGTGACGCCGCCATAACTATAGTTCAGAGTAAAGTCACTGGATCCTGGGAAAGTAACGCCAAGCTCCCCGTGTGGTCGCCATCTTGGTTCGTGAAAGGAGCAATTTCTTTTTGACCCCTCCGTTCTTGGTGAGCCGATCTAGATTCGCTGGTGACGGGTAGCTTTATGGAGTCATTTTTTGTATACCGAGATTTTGCTAAACACACACCGGCGAAACAAGCGTACACCTTCGTACCACCACCAGATGCTGTGTCGGTGCTTGGAGGCACTGAAAAATAAGTTTACTGTCTTCAAATACGCAAGAAGAACAATATAATTGTAAGAGATCCATGGAGATGGGCATGATTAATAAGTTGATCGCATACAAAGTGCCAAAGACTCTTAAATTGGCGAGGAACGCTTCCAGTACGATGATGCTTCATGGTGATCTTGGCGCGACTGGTTTAGAACGACCCCCTGGAAGCTTCGAAGATTTAGACCAAGATGGCGATTCCCATGGCAACGTAGACCGATTGGCCAATCGCTTTGCGAGGTTTGGGTCGTCTGTATGTTAGTATTCGTTTGTGTCCGGCTAGCAGGTAGGGAAGGCAATGGCGCTACTTTCCCAGGATCCAGTGACTTTAGTTCAGAGCAGAGCCGTTAATTGAGAGAGTTTGGCCATACATTGGTTTGAATAGGCGAGCATCTCGGGCCAACCACAGGCCGCGAAACAGCCCCTAGCGGTGGTCGCGTGCTCTAAATTTGTGCCACGACTATACTTCGTTTCACCTTATGTGCGAGCGAAGGCAAAACTGGAAGCGCGAGCACGGAAGCTCCGTGCGTTCAGGCTTTGCTCGAGCGCGCGAGCTGGGGAGAAATGCAAAAAGCGCTGGTCTCGCGCTTCTAGCTTTGGCTTCGCTCGCAGGTAAAGTGAAACGAAGTATAATTTGAGCCGTGCCGAGCGGAACTCCGCGTCTCAAGACGCTCGCGCACCCCACCCTTTGCACTGCTTTCTTTCAGCCAGTCTCAGGACGCTGTTCTAGCAGTGCAGACAAAGGCATGGGCACGAGCGCGTGGCTTTGGAAAGTGCCTCCTATGCACGAGGTCTCGTAGAAACAATAGCGTTTCGCTGAGCTAGGCTCACGCGCCTGTGCCTTTGTCTTCACTGTCGACATTTGTGAGATGGAGTAGAGGTCTCCTGATTGGTCGACGCTGTGTCACAAATTTAGTTTACGCTCTAAGCGTGGGGGGAATATTCGGCGCTGGCGGCGGCCTTTGCTCCGCCTATTGTCCAAACTCTCCTAATATACGGCTCTGGTTCAGAGGAGACAAACGGCAGTGTGCGACAGGGCTCGTGCCGTCTCCTGCTCTACACGCGCAGAGCTCCAGCGAGTTTGTCGCGCGTGCAGAAAGACTAAAGTTCCCTCGATGCATTGCGGCAGCGGTGGCGTACTCAAACTGGCTGGTGAGATCGGTCTATTAAAACACACAAATTCGCCTGTAACTTTTTTTTCTTTTCAAGAATTTTTTTTTTTAATATCATTAGCAAGTAACAACTGCGTCTGCCTATCACAAGAAGCGAGATCATTCACGAAAATTCAGAAACATCTGTAAGAACTTTATCCCAAGCTGCTTCGGGGACGCAAAGCGTTGAGGCCCCCTATTCTAATTTACACTTCGATAAAATATACTCTCAAGCTTTTAGCAGCGCTTGTTCAGCGCCCCTTGAAGAGAGAGAGAGTGGAGTTGGGAGGAGACGTCTGAAACGAAGGCAGTGTCCCAGAGCAGCAGGCGCGTGCCGTGTCAAGGTCGGCATCGCCGCCACGGTGCCTCCCCGGTCCAGACACAAAGCGGATCTCGACATTCCGTCGCGTCGACGGCGAGGACGACGACGGCGACGCAATCTTTTACGACCCGCGCGCTTTAGGACCGGGGGGCAATTCATTATGCAACCTCGCGTCGCGAAATAACTCAAGCGCTCGCCACCCCCCTCCGGTAGCGCGATTCCGGGGCCCCCGGTAGCTGGACAGTGCGGTCACAGAAGCGACTCGTCGCCGGCGCCGTCTCATTATGCGGTTTAGGATGTGGCAATAGGCCCGGAGAGAAGATATATGGGAGAATCAAAATCGGAGGTTAATGAAGGAGAAGCCATAATAGTAGAAATAATAAAAAAAAATACTTTGAATATAATCTCGTTAAAGAATCGCCGCGTCCGTGCCTGGGTCGCTCGGCCGGCCTTCTCAAGGTCCTCCGCATCGGCAAGGACTCCTCCAGCCGTGTCTCACCAAACTCCATCTCGGGTGGAGATCGGAAAGCGCGATGACGTGACTTCAGAAGGCGCTCTTCTGGATAGTTTGGCCTCTGAGCGCCGCAGGCGCATCGGTGCATGGTCGCGTGCGTTAGCTCACAGCAGCTTGGAGTACGTGGAGCGAGAGCTCGCGCTGCAGAGCCCAGGGATCCTGTGGGCTCGATCGTCCCCTCCCCTGACCGTTTCATCTGGATGAGCGTCGTGCCGGCGTGAGGTGGTGTACCACTAGTGCGTGGTGCAGGTTGAAGGCCCCTGGCTAGCGGTCGTACCGCACTGGCTAAATGTTTCATCCACAGCGGAGATACCACGCCCCCAATGAGGTACCGCTAGCTAGATGTTTCGGCTCCAGGGTCGTCCTCGTAGTTAGGCTTCGCTGGAGCCAGGCACCGACCAGGACAACGGACAGAGATATGAAGCATGGTTACTTATCGATAACAGACTTAATTCACATCTATACAAATTCAAAAGCAGGAAGTTAACTGGACTCGCTTCCCTATAATCCCCACGTGGGGACGTCGTCCCCACGTAGTCTCTGGCTTTCGGCTCCGTAGGCCGACTTCGGCCGTCGGCTCCGTAGGCTTCTCCCCCACAAAGACCAAAACACGCCGCCACCCACGTGCAGGCCAGCTGTCTCAAGGACGCCTCGGCTTGTTTCCTGGGGGACCAGAGCGACGCTGCAGCCGGTGGACCGTGGAGCAGATTCTCCTGCTTGCCGGCCGGCGGGTCCCGCTGCGGTCAGGGCGTCGCCGGCAAGGATGCCCCGCGCCATGCACCTCTCTTCGGGTGGTCTCGGCCGACCCGATGGTGCCGATTAAAGCTCTCCGGGAGCTGCGTGTATGGCAGGATGTGGTTAGCATCGGGAATGCCGGAGGAGAGCCAGAGCCCGTGCGTGGACGTTCTCCCACAACTGCGGGCTTCTCGGTATGTCGCTGGTTAGCGGATTCGCTCCTCCGCGCGGACACTCCCCATCCACGTCTGTTGGGCTTCCTGAAAGGCCGTTCGTTACAACGTACAATAATAACACAATTACTGGGCACCGCCATCTTGCTTCCGTTCTGCAAGAACGGCCTGTGGGTGCGGCCATCTTGATAGCCAAGTCCCGCTAAGGCGTGCCGACGACAGGGTTGCCAGACGGGCGTCCCAAAGGGTTTCTTCACGGCAGGGGTGGCCAGACCAGCTTTCGAAGAGTGGCTGCAGCTTGCAAACGCACTTCGGGGATGGGCTCCAGCTCTGAATTCTCAAGCCGCCGTCAGTTTGAGCGCGGGTCTGCTTCTTGCGCACTGGTTGCGATGATGTCAGAACGTTGGGCTCTTATTGGCTGATTGATAAAAAAAAAAAAATAGTGGGTAGACCTCAAGGCGCCTAGCATTGAGGCCTACCCACTATCTTTTAATCAAAGCCAATCAGAGCTCAGCGTCTTTGTGACGTCACCGCAACTCCTGCGCAAGAAGCAGACGACTTGCTCTTCGCATAGCAGAGGACTGCATCAGCGCAGACGCCGACAACACCGTTCGATACCCTTTTTTCCTTGCTTCTTTAGCGCGTTTCGGTTCCGACGAACCAGACAATCCGCATTCCTGGCGAGAGCTTCGAATCGTCGCTTTGCACAGAACCGCGGCGGCGTCAATCGAGAGTGCTGTGCGCCTGGTTCGAAAAAGAAAATAAAACAATAAAGAAAAAGAATCTTTCTGGAGCGGCAATTTTCGAATACATTTCGCTAAGAGCGAGTGCGTTAGTATGCCGCGGGATGTCGCGAACTTGTGTCGAAACCTGAGGTTTAGCTGGTTTGGCGGACTTAGCTTCGACCTTCTTGGCAAGAGTTCACTAAAGTTCGACTTATGCGCAGTGTTGTCAGATTTGTACACAGGCATTTCGAAATTTAGAAAGACAACAACGCATTTGAAAAAGATTTTGTTTAGTTTTATAGTTTTTATTTTATAGTACGATTACCAATCTTTACAAGATATAAAAGCAAATTCGTAGGCACGCTCATTCCTCTAGTCAATTCATTAATGCGAAACAACGAAACAGTATACACCTTTCCGGTGCAGACGAATCCACAGTCCAGCACGCCCGTGTTTGGGGATTCAAAAAGCGAGCAAAGCACGCGCCATGTGCACAAACCCCTAACATGGCGCCTTTCAGAAGCTTTTTTCCCCCCGACAGGTGGCGTCAGCTCGTTTTTAACAACGTCCCTAGGTAACGAACGCTATGCGAGGTGATGCCAAGTAGCGACAAGTTCTCCTCCTCCCCGCCCTCTTCCCTACTCGAGAGCGAGGTTCGAATCAAATCTGCCATGTTTTTCCAAACCGGAAACGGAAGGCGGGCACGTACCAATGGGTGACCGCGTCCGAGCACATCAATCGCTGTCGCTACTTAGCAAAGCGTTCATCGAGGGACTTCAGTTGTTTTTTTTTTTGTTTTTTTTAATTCTCGGGCATACTCAGAACCAAAGTCGAACTTTTATCCATCTTTGCTAGAAAGGTTCGAAAACGGTCGAACTTGGCCGAACTTCCTCGGAAGGTTCGCCGCGACATTCCTAGTTAGTTAGTATGCAGGACCGAGGGCTATGTCGTAAATCTCTGCTAAGATTCCGAGTGCTCGTATATGCGTAAGCGTGCCACGTCTCCGTCTTTCACGAAAATGTGTGTCTCTTTTCTTTCTATGGTCTATGTTTCTAAGCCAGGGGATTAAAGGGAGATCGAAACCAGGACAGCGTGTTTAGTCACTGACAGATTGAGAACGGCAGGGCCTGCCTTTCGATCGCCCGGTCTCCCGCTCTATGCCACATCGGGCCAGCGAGCTTTGGTTGACCCTTACAAAAAACTGTAATGCTTTTCTGTTGAAGGCTGTTGAAAAAAAGTAACAACCGCTTTTCATCTGACTTTATTCTAGCTTTTCTGTTGACTTTCTTTTGAATATTGGCCCACTTTGTAATAAGAAAGTCAACAGACTTTCTGTCGCCTCCAAGATGTTTTTTTTTCTGTAGCATTTCAGTTGAAATGCTACAGCTTTTCAACTGAAAAGGTACAGAAGATTAAAAAGAAAAAAAATCTTTACAGCTTAGCTACTCATTCAACAAAGTTTTGGAAGCTTACTATGGCTTTCCACTCTCCTCCAAATTGGCTGCTGCAAAATGACGTAAAAGAAAACGCGATTTTTTTATGTTGTTAAAACGTATTTGAAGGCACTACTACACGACCCACAACTACACATTAGAAATGAACACTAACACAAGCACCATGAAGGAGTGGACACCTGAATCACACTCTCATTGACTGCTCCAGAGCCTTATATAGCCTACATATTGCAGGTAATCATTTGGCCGGTGACCACCTGAGCACTTATTAAGATTCCAAGTATTCGATCTTCTGCTCGGGAGTCTGTCAAAAGGAAAACAGTGTTTCGAAGTTCGTGGACGATATCTCTTACTAAAAACCATTGGTTCGGAACTAATTATAACTCGGCGCAGTCGCTAGAACAATTCACAAAAATGGCTCCTAGAAGAAATATTATCACTTCTCTGCATAGCACCACTCAGGACGAAGCTAGTCAAGGCAGTTTCTCCACTTTCAAATAGTTATTCTTCTTTTCTTTACTAGTTGACTATGTGATATGGTAATTAAAGTCACTATAGTACTTACAAAGTCAGAACGGCAGGGCATGCCTTTCGAACGACTGGCCTCCAGCACGCGCCCCATGCCTTCCGTCGTGCTTTGACTGCACGCGCACGCTTGAGGTGCACGAACGCCGAAGCAATGTCAAGGGTAGTAGGCTCCCGCTGGAGGCGGGACAACTGAAGCTGCTTCCCGTTCTCACCTTGTAAGAGACTATTCAGAAACTTAGCGACTTCTGACATCTAGTCGAGGTGTACAATGCTCAATAAGAAGTCAACAGAACGTCTGTAGCTTTTTTATTGACACTGGCTACAGAGAGTCAACTGCACATATTCAACACAAAGTAAACAGAACGTATGCAGTCATTCTGATGACACTCAACAGAAAGTCAACAGAAAAAAAAAATCCAACATAAAGTTAAGAAACATTCAACAGCTTTTCGTTTGACTCAGGCTGAAGAAAATCATCAGAAAGGTTTCAACACAAGGTCAACAAACTTCATGTTGACCATGTCAACAGGAAGTCAGCAGAAAACAAAATTCCCCCTCCCCCCAACATGACCATGCCAACAGAAAGTCAAAGTCAAAAGAAAGTAATCAGAGTCAACAAGATAAGTTAAGACATTTTCAATAAAAAGTAAAAAATCATTTTTATAGGGCGTCAGCGCCCGAGGCGCACGCGACGCCGAAGCGTTATTAAGGTACGTTTATAGACCCTTTTCATGGCAAACGCCACCAGGAGTTGTTCTAGTCTTTGACGTCCCAGAGAACTTCCGGTTCATAAAAAGTATGAACAAAGCCCACCCTAACACCGCTGTTTGAAATGTTGATGAAACGTTTAACCACCAATTCTCCAGGTGAACGCCAAAAGAACGCAGAACCCCCAGATATGATAAATATTTTCGAATACTCTTGTAAACCAACTTGCCTCCTCATCGAGCAAACGGAATAAACAGAGCACCAACACAAGCAGATCCAACTGACCAGCGGCTACCCTACACGACACAATCCTGAACGGCAGGCAGACGAACAGACAACACAGCGATGCAAACACGGGAGCTGGCGTGAAGGCTTCTGGGTAACAACCGTCGCCAGGCGACGCCGAGATTCAAGCAGGGCCTACCTCGGCGAGAGCTTCGCCGACGGTCGCCGAGGCGCGCTACGCTGCGTTACGTTCAACTGTCGTCGGAGTATAGACGCGCGTTTCGCAGCAACGTAACGCAACGAGGTCGGGCGCGCACGCCCGTCGGCGTTACGTTGGAGCAGAGAGTTTGGTCAATGGGAGGCGCGGGCAGAACCAGGGCGTGCGGCAGACTCGGAAAGAGGGCTTGGTATGCTCTCTTGACCAACCAGAAGCCGAAAAGAATCCCCTAGCGATGGTAGCGAGAAACAGTTCTGATCAAAGGTCTTTGTAAATGGTTTTAATAAGCGCGTAAGAGAGAAGTGTATAGTAACTCTTCGTGGTTGAAAATAGGGTGCACGTGTTGATTTGATCATGATGATGCAGAAAGATAAGAAACGAATGCGCCGCTCAACTCTGTTTTGCTCGGACAGAGTGTGACCGCTTGAACGGCAGATTCCCGATCCTCGGCGCTTGGCGTACGGATTATGTCGATCGTTCCGCTAGTTGCACTCTTCCACCATCATTTTGGATGAGCGTGATTGAAACATCACGTGTACCATATTTTCAGTCATCGAGAGTTACTCCAATGCAGTTATCAGGTTTGTTTCTCGCGACCACCGCCAGGGTATTATTTCCGGCTTCTGGTTGGTCACATTCGAATTCCTGAAGACGCCCTGGAACACGCGCCCAGCCCGCTTTCGGCCAATGGCGCCTCCTCATTTGTCTCCTATACTTCCCAACGAATGGCCAAACTCTCTACATATACGGCTCTGCGTTGGAGTATAAACGCACCTTTAGAGAGTTTTCGTAGATCGTTTTCAGCGTCCCGCAACGCTCTCCGCAACCCGCTACGATAAACGGAACTCTACAGTCAAGGCCATCGGCGCGCAGGCGCAGTAGCGGCTTCTTCGTTGCGGAGGGCTATAGCGGAGGGCGAAACGCGGTCTACGAAAACTCCCTATTATGGTAGGCTAAGAGTTCGGATGCTCGCGCTGGACGCTTCTAGCCCACCATAGCCTTATCGAAGGTCGGTAGCTTTCGATGGAGGTGGGAAAACTGAGGCTCCTGCTCCTCCTGGCCGATCTCACTTTGGCAGTGACTATTCCTGTGGTTTTTGCGAAGATTTTCCAAAAACCCTACAAATAGTCGAAAAAAAAAAAAAAAACTCTTTTCGGGAACAAACGGCCGGCCATGGCGGACGTCGGGGATTGTAAGAAAACACACTAATTAGCAACGTACTTGGCAAATATTTACCGAATAACTTTTAGAGCGGCACTATCGTTCCCGTGTTTCGTGGCGTCGGTGTAACCGCGCGCGTTGCATTATGGGACGTCACAGACCTATACACCAATTCAATTCCCCGCTAAATTTAGCGAAGAAATTAAATCGGTGTGTAGGTCTGTGACGTCCCATAATGCAACACTGCACATTCAGTTTCCCCGCTAAATTTAGCGGTAAAACTGACGTCACATGACCTCAACACCAATTCAGTTTTCCCGCTAAATTTAGCGGGGAATCGAATTGGTATTGAGGTCACGTGACGTCAATTTTCCAGCTATATTTAGCGGGGAAACTGGGAGGAGGGGAGGGTCCTCCGTAAATCCCCTCCCCCCCGTCCTCCTCTGTACCCTCCCCTCCTCCAGGGTCCTCCGTACACTCCCCTCCTCCCAAATAGGGCGGTTTTAGACAGGTCGTGCCGTGCCATGCGGCAGTTCAATGCACAACTTCCGGGTTTCAGCGGGCAAGCGTTCGACTCGAAACGATTTGCACCAGAGGACATTGCGAACTCCTTCGACAAATACGTCAGCAAGGTAGTGCCAACTTTACACATCCCCTGCCCCACTCTACATGGGGACAGCCACTCGGCAGACCAGTTCACTTACACGCACGCCGCTCCTATGTTCGATCCACCCTTGGTGAGGGCAGATGAGATTGAATCTGCCATCTCCAAGCTGAAGAGCAGTGCCTCACCCGGGCCAGATGGCATATTCCCACCACTACTCAAGGCCTGTGCTTCTGCTCTCTCCCTTCCTGTGTACAATCTGTACAACTACAAGAAGGAGGAGGAGGCACCACTAGTGCCTCCTCCTCCCTCTTTATCTAAGCCCCTGAGCTATGGAACTCCTTGCCAATTCGACGCTAGAAGGGCCCAAGGTGTCGCCGAGTTCAAAGACTTGGTGCGGTACAGGGATGTGTAAATCCTGTGACCAGCTGCACTTAGTAGACAACCCACCTCACCTGTACATGTAAGTTTCATTATCATGTATTCTCTACTTGTTAACATACAGCTGAGGAGGCAGCCAGCACTTGGATGTTCTGCCTTTTGGCTGCCTGAGGCTCTCGCCTGTATGAAATTAAAGCCAACAAACTCCTTTGAACCTTTAAACCTTTGAACCTGCAGCGATGTTTTGGCGTGAGCTAGCTTCCAGAGGCTCGAGCTTCTTCGGGGAAGCGATGGAACGACTGCGGTGCCGATGAACGTTCACGCGGTAGCGTAGATTGCGTTCAGAACGACCTGGTCGATCAACCCACTCACACGACGGTAACAACAGCGTCAGCGGGACAACTGTTCCGACGCGCCAACCGCCGACAACGTGTAATCACGGAAGCCACAAGGAACGAGCAAAAATCGCGGAAGGACCTGTTCCGTTCAGTTCAGTGCTTTCCCGCTAGGTGCCGTTCGTTTTGCTCGAGTCGCAATCTGCAGTCTTGTCAAAGGCATGGGCGGGAGCTCGTGGCTTTGGAAAGTGCCTTCTATGCGCGAGCTCTCGTGCAACCAGAAGCATTCTGCTGAGCTATAACCCGCGCGCCTGTTCCTTTGTCTTTACTGAAGACATTGGTGGGATGGAAACTGGAAATATTATCTTTTCTTCGCGTGAGTTGAAACGCGGTCGCGCCAGTGTGAAAAATAGCCCTTAAACACTTCCGGTTCATAACTAGACGGCGGGTTTTGTGGCATTTGCGGGATCAAATCTACGCGCTCTCTTCGGGGAACAGTCGCTTGTAGCACTGTAAGATGCATTGGTGACCGGAAGTGTGCCAGGGCCACCCGATAGATGGCGCCACTGAGTTTGCTGTCAATCAAGAAAGGGCGAACCATATTCTACGGTGACAGCGCACAGAGAAACAATCACACCAGATACACAGAAAGACAAGCACACGCGCTGAGTATCTGGTGTGTGATACTTTCTGTGTATCTGGTGTGTGATTGTTTCTCTGTGCGCTGTCACTGTAGAATATGGTTCACCAACTCGCCCAAGCATCTATCCTATAAAGAAATGGCGGCGATCTGGCTTGGCTGGCTTGGCTTCCAGGACAGCTGGGTGCGCGTCTTCGTCTTTGACTTTGTCTCGATGGCCGGCCACGTCCGCGCGCAGTGTTCCGCAGAGCTCGTGGCTTGCTAGGGGCGACTGTGCCGCGGACCGAGGACAACGTAGCGTCTTTCGGATGTTGCGGCCTGCAAAGAACGCCGAGGAGGCCAGGACAGCCGCGACGCCTGACGACGGCAAGTACCCTCTCCTCGCCATAGGCACAAGTGACACAGAAAACCATTTTCGGGGAACACTGCTAGAGACTCCCTGTAGACCGTTCCAAGACACGGCTTCTGGCCGATGCCATTTCCAGCATTCGTGCCTATGGCGCGTGATTTGCTTGCCTTCGCAAAGCGACAAGCAAGCTCGCGCCGGGCCGTGGACTTGTAAATATTGGAATGATGTATAAACCTCTCCGAAAAAAAAAAAAAAGAAAGAAAATCCTTCTGGCGGTATTATTTTTAGAGCTCGTGCGTACGGTGCATGATTCGCTCGCTCTGTGAAGTGACGAACAGGCGCGTGCTGGGGCTGTGGAGGTTGCACGCTGCGCTGTGGATTTGTAAACAGTGAAACCGTGTATGTACCTGGACCGGCTTGCCATATGGAGTGAGATATTCACTCGACGCCATATATTTGAGTGCGCTGTTGACAGCGCATGCTCACAACGAGCTCATATTAATAGGATGCTAAGACCGGCGATCTTGATGGTGTGGAATGCACGTTGCAAAAGAGCCGTGGAGGATCGGCATTAGCACCACGCTCTCAGCAGTCGTGCACTCAGCTATGGCCGCCCCGAATAGTCCCTATACCAATAGAGCCTAGAAGACAATTGCCTGCGCCTTTCCCCTTAAATGCCATTACTGGATGGATGGATGGATGAGGCTGAACTCTTTGTATCGGGCGACGGCTTGCACCACCTAGTTTCAGCTCTGACTGCTGTTTGGGGAAGGTTGGGGATTCATTGACAATGACGTCATGCGAAGGCCTTGAAGTGTTGGCTATACTCTGTGTCAACATGAGTACGAGTGGAGACTACGCTACAAGCACGAACACCCTCTTTCGGAGGACGCTTTAACTTCACATGCTCGTGTATACACCTTTTCCACAATGGCGCAGCCATCTTGAATGTCCTCACTTCTGGTATGCAGTAAAACATCGTTTTGATTTCTCCACGCCGCTGGAAGGTGTTTACGAAAAATGCGTGATTGTCACACATTCTTTTTTTGCCTCACCTATATTTTCTGACATATTCCAGGTTAAAATGTTCGATTTTTTTTTGTCCCGTATACCAGATACGGAAACCGCGTGACTGAGAACGAAAGGAGACAGGCCTGCTCACAAGCGTTGCGTTAATTCGCTCGTGCAGCTTCGCCACCGCTTGCACTTATGCGGAAACACTGCCAAAGCACGAGCAGAGTGGCACGTGGAGTCGTCTCAGGGACTCGCGTGCCCCATGCTTGGAATGCTGTCCCTTCACGCAGTCTTAGCTAAGTCTCTGTTCCTGGGAAGCCGGCCCTGGGTTTGCAATGGCGGCCATATATCTGAGCTTGTTTGCTGTCACTGAGCGCATGTCCACGGCGACATTCCACACAACGCGCTACCCACGACGGTGCATTCCAAATCACCGAGGTTGTCCCTCTTGGCAGACGATGTACGAGCAAGGCACACGCCGTACGCACGAGCGCTGGAAATGGTATACCGGCCAGGAGCCCGTTTACCGTTTCACCGAAAAGGGACGAGAAAAAGTG
Organism: Ixodes persulcatus; assembly: GCA_013358835.2. Classification (NCBI taxonomy): domain Eukaryota; kingdom Metazoa; phylum Arthropoda; class Arachnida; order Ixodida; family Ixodidae; genus Ixodes; species Ixodes persulcatus. The sequence goes on along the minus strand of JABSTQ010010774.1, from coordinate 169,455 downwards.
GGAAAAAGTTGGCCACGCGCTTTTCTCGTTGCTGGGTTGGGGCAAACGGGAGAAAGACCCTGTGGCGGTCATGAAGCTGCGTTTCATTGGATACCGTCACATTAGCACGTCAATAGCTGATGGAAAAGGTCAGCATCTGCCCTAACTCAGCGCGGCCGCAGAATCATCCTACGCACTCGAAAGGCGCTGCGGTAATCGAAATAGACACCAACGCAACTCTTTGACGTCACGCTACTGGTGGTGGCGCTGCTGTCAGCACTGCGCAGGCGTTTCAGCTCACGTGGATATGTTTTTACGCGCAGCGCCCACACATTGGTTGCGGGAAAACGCAGGATTGGTCGTAAACAGCGTGTTTGGTGCATACGTGGCTTGCGCTCACGTCACATCAGCGGCCACTGTGAAAACTGACGTCACATTAGCGGCCACTGAGAAGACCGAAGTCACATCAGCGGTCATTGGGAGGGCTGACGTCACATTAGGCGTCACTGTGAAGGCTGACGTCACATCAGCGTCCATTGTGAGGACTGACGTCACATTAGGGATCGCTGTGAAGACTGACGTCCATTGTGAGGACTGGCGTTACATTAGGAGTCACTGCGAAGATTGACGTCACATCAGCGCCCATTGTGAGACTGACGTCACATTAGAGATCGCTGTGAAGATTGACGTCACATCAGCGCCCATTGTGAGACTGACGTCACATTATAGATCGCTGTGAAGACTGACGTCACATCAGTGGTCATTGTGAAGACTAACATCACATCAACGGTCATTGTGAGGACTGGCGTCACATTGGGGCCACTGCGAAGACTGACGTCACATCTGCGTCCATTGTGAGAAATGACGTCCTATGAACGGCCACTGCGAAGACTGCTTGTCACATCAACGGCCATTGTGAAGGACATGCGTTCGCTGGAGCATATTTTTCGCACCACCACTAAATTTGTTTTGCTTTCCAAGAACAAGGCAGGAGTGACCGCTCATTCACACTGGACGCGGATTCGCGTTTGCAAAGCGGTTGCGAACGCGGTTGTATAAAGATCCAGTACAATTGCACGCGGACTCGATGACATCGAGTGCGCGTGCAATTGTACTGGATCTTTATACAACCGCGTTCGCAACCGCTTTGCGAATGCGGATCCGCTTCCAGTGTGAATGAGCGGTGACTGTTGGTACGGCGCGATGACGTCACGTGCGAGCCACGCATTCCTGCTCGCGAAGACGTCAACTGCGATCGCGGGGTTACCAAAGGTATAGGCGCTGTTGTCTAACAAGTCAGCGTTTGCACCCCATCAGGTGTTGGCACTGCGCGCGCGCAGAACCAAGAATCGCGTAAAGTGAAGTGTCTGCGAATGACCCGTGCCGACAGCAGCGCCCCCGCAGGCTAAATTGAGAAATCCACACCGCTCCAGTGAGCTTTTATCAGCTCCTATATAAGGAAAGCTTTCTTCATTATATATGTACATAGCCAAAACAATGGTTCCTTATACTATATGTAACGAGAAAGAAAAAAAGAAAAAACAAATCGGCAATATTTTTCTTATGGTTTTTAGTCTTTCGGCCATGGAGCACGTGAACGCCCAGCATAGACCAAAGCACAACGCTGTGATCGACAGGAAGATACGTCGCAAAATTCGTTTCTTTCACACGAGCTATTTGTATTGCGGGAAAAAGCGATAGTGATTTATGTCGGACCCAAATAGACTAGCCCTTTTCGCGTGCAACAAACGTGCCTTCGTTACGGCTACATATTTATATATACTATATATATACTATATATACTATACTGGAGTGCACAGCAGTTTTCTCCGCCACTCTGGGGGCTATTCACGTCTCCCAGGCTCATGCTAGTCGCCGTATAGACATCTTCACGTATTTGCCTTTTACCTTTTATGTGGGACCCAAAAGAAAAAAAAAAGAAAGTACGGTATAAATGTCGCGCGTTTGATTCACGTTAAACTGGAATAGTTTAAGAGAAAGAAAAACCGCCACGTGTTTCGTAGATGCAACACGGTGATGCCGCGAGCGTTTCGTGACTTTAACAATGTTACTGTGCCTCGCAGTCATTCCCACTAATCATTGCGCCTCTTCTAAGACGCTCCCCATACCTATACCTGCTCGCAACTCAGCGGAAAAAAAAAAAAATATTATTAGGAGCTCTTAAAAACTTGAATACCCCCTCGTGCATCTGTTCCCTTTTAGCAGCTGCAGACAGAGAGAATGTCTACTTTTTTTTTTTTTATATATCGGTCTCTTCGTATACTATAAACCTTTTCCGCTTACTCTCGCCCCCGATCGCCAAGTAGGCATATCCGGTATGGGCGACGAAAAAATATCAAAACGTTTCAACCTGCAAATAGTAAAAAAAATAGAAGGGAGGCAAAACAAGAATGTATGACGGTTACGTTTATGTCCTAAATGCCTTCGATCGGCGTGGCGACGGCAAAACAATGTTTTCGCCCATACTGGATGTGACGACAATTCAAGATGGCGGTGCGCTTGCAAAAAAGCTGTATAGCCGGGGTCTATGCTACGTACTTCGCGTTAGGAAAACCGGCTCATGCGTATAGAATCGGAGGAGTGTTCTTCCACCGTCGCGATCGCGTCTTTTGCTCGCGGCCACGGTTGCGAATCGCTGCTTTCTTCACTATGCGGGTGTACAAACTGAGAGGGAGAGGAGGAAACGAGACCGCTCCAGGAACGCCATTACGCCGAGCTCTGATTGGAACGATTACTGAGTAGACCTAAAGCTAGGAGCCCAAGTTCGTCTGCTTCTTGCACAGGGGTTGCCATGATGTCGGAACGCCGAGTTCTTATTGGCTGATTGAAAAAAAAAAAAAAATAGTGGGTACACCTCGAGGCAGCTTGCTTTGAGGTCTTCTCGCTATCCTTCATTCAGAGCCAATCAGAGATCGGCGTTGTTCTGACGTCACCGCAACTCTCGCGCAAAAAGCAGACGACTTGCTCTCCGCGTAAACCGTAGATTTTCCGGTGTTTATTTATAAAGGACATGGCCGAATGTTTGTTTTTCGGTCTTTACTGTTTATTCGTTTTTAAAACTTATCGGTGTGTTTCGGGTGGACGGTAAAAACGGTAATTTTCGGTGAAGAAAAAAAAATCTTGCGGAACTTTTTCGAGGGGAGGGTTTCGACAAAAACAGTCCTAGCTGGAGCTAACATTTGCATAAATCAGTGTTTTTGTTTGTTTGTTTGTTTTTTTGTACTTTTAACGGTTCGTGTATTGACATCAACGGATGCTTATTCGTGTTTTTTCCGATTTTAGCCGATTTGGTATTTTCGACGATCCCAACGGACGTCGTTTATCAGCGTTTTTCGGTTAAAACCGGAAAGTCTACACTGCGGCCCTCTTGAAGGTCGCGTAACATTCGAAAGGCGTAGGATCGGCTGGGATGCATGGCTCGTGGTACCCGCTGCAATCCATCTTAACTGCTTCGACAAAAACTGGATTTTACGAATAGCGCACGCGATATTCGTAAAATCCAGTTTTTGTCGGAGTCGCTTCCGCCTTTCGGAAGATAAATTGAACCAGTCGAGTTATTGCAACCACGTTGCGAGTGGGATAGATCTTAGAAATTGTGATCGCGTTTCTTGAGTAAAGAAAAAATATCCTAGTCTTCCTCATTCGTCTTAATACGGAATCGTTAGAGTTTCTTGTATATTCAAATAAGCCCCGAAACTTAATTGGCTTTGTCAAAATCGTAGAGAACCGAAAATAAAACCCGGATGAAAACTGCCCTTGCATAAGGTATTTTTATTTGTATCTTCTCTTAAGAGCAAGAAAGAGAAATAACAAATGGTATCAAAGCAAAAAAATATAACGGAGTGAGGACACGTAACTTAAACGGGTGGATTATTCTTGAAGTGAAGCGCTTACTTATTACATACGCCGGATTTTTCGATTTTTAGAGCTCTTGCAATTGCAATAATCAATTTACGAATGTTGATCATTTTCGTCTGGGGACCGGGCAACACTGCTCAAGTGAGTCGCACCATGGTGCCCCCATAAACCACGTGATCAGCATCTATTTAGTCGAACGCTCTTTCATTCTAGGCGCCCCCATGCTCGCCCAACGATATACTCTCGCCCCCTTGCCCTTTGACCTTTCAACCAAATACTTTACTAGGGGGAATACATTCCACTACGCTCATTTGCATTAGACAGAACGCCTACAGCGCCGAATCCAGCCCTGACGGAGTGGAGGTCCGCACCAGTCCACGCGCATGTGCACGTGGATGTTCGCGGCGGCCGCGGCGGTGTCGTCTCCGATTCCACCTAAAGCCGCTTCATGTTTCAAAAGTAGCGCAAGGTGCGTCGATGCACGAGGCACGCGCAACGTGCAACCCTTGGGAAGATCATGGCGGCACAGCGTCGATGCACGTGCCGCGACCACTATACTTCGTCTCACCCTAGCATGGACTAGGGTGCCTTCATGTGCGCTTTGCTTAGGGTGGAGTCATCCGGCCATTTTGTCCCACACTTTTATTTTCCTTTTTTGTTCAGAAGCGCGTGAAAGAGCGTGTCCCTGCACGCGTTTGTGGCGCTGACTGTGCTAAGGCGACATTTTGTTTTCGTCGATTTCTTTGTACTTTACCCGTGAGCGCGTGCTGTCGGCATCGGGTACTACAAAGGGTGGCATCACCCTAAACAGAAGGACATTGAGGCACCCTAGCATGGACTAACCGCGAAGGCTGTGCTAGCGCGAGCGGCAAGCCTTGACTGCCTTGACTAGAGCACTTGCTGCACGAGCGCTCGTGCAGCCGCCGCGGCTTCATTCAAAGCTACTAGCTCGCGCCTTTAGCACGCGCGGCTAACAATAGTCCATACTAAGGTGAGACGAAGTATAGAAGTGGCGCGCGGCACGTGTCTCGAGCATTTCCACAACAATGAATGTGGTATGTAGAACAACCATCGTCATCATCATCATTTACCGCCGAGACCTCCCCGACGATAGATGGCTCTCACCAAGCCCAGAGAACCTGTCCGCGCCGAGGCCATTGTATTTGAGAGGAGTGGAATGTCTTGCCCCTAGTAAAGTATTTGTTTCAACCGTCGTGCACGTGCGAGATTGACGTGGACGACGGCGAGTTCGCCCGCCCGTGACGATCTCATCGTCGTCGCTGGAGCTGGTCGCCAGCGGGTCCAAGTCGAAATGACCAGCTTCCGACATCTCTCGATAGCAATCGAGGCTAGTCCAGCCCCGTTTTCTTACGTTTGCGTTACGTTCGCTAGTTTACGTACATCTGTGCTTCGTATGGAGTGTGGCTGCCCCAGTTCAATGCGACAGCCTGGCGCGCGACATTCGAGCAACAAATATGTGACGTAAGAAAACGTAACAAAGCTGTGCTGTCTGAACACAGCCTCATCCGGGGGTTTCCCCGGAAGACTCCGACGAAGCGAGCGATGCCGTGAACGTCTCAAAATCGCGCGCTCGAAACGCGGAAGCTAAACGAGCTCGAAGCTAAAAGCGCGACACGCCGAGTGAGATCCGAGTCTGCGAGTGCGCTCAAGGGGAAACAGCGCGTTGGCGGCGAACGACGTCACAGACCCAACCCCCCAACAAACATGCCGGTTCTTCCCGAATGGAGTGGATCCGAGGGTCTCGCGTATTAATCGATTTATCCACGAAACTGTCGCGCCATTCTCAAAACAAATGTTTTCTTCAACGTTAAGCCTCGACAAGCACCGATCACACCGAAAATTGACTCCGAAAAACATCGAACCTTCATTAAAAATAAACCCCGAAAACGCCGAACCCTTATTACGTTCTATGGGTATTAATGAACAAAGAGCGTGTGTTGGTTCGGGTCAAGATTGAAGAAGGAATAAACATGTGAGACGAAGACGACACAACCACACCTTTCAAATAGCAATCGACATAAAACTGTTACGTTTTATGAGTTGCTAGTCCGTTGCTAGTCGTGGTTGTGTCGTCTTCGTCTGACACATTTTTTTCCTTCTTCAATCTCGATGTTATATAGGGCTGGCTTGCATGACGTGGGCGTGTATACCGTTCGCAAGGGGCATCACAAAGATCAGTCGCTACGACCGCTAAATTTGGTGGGCGAGGCATCACCTGCCAAATTTAGTGGACCCCCGAGGTCGGGAAGTCTAGTCACTAAACGCTCAGTCCGCAGCTCGATGAGGAGCAGGAATTTTGTGTCTAATATCCGTGGGATTAAGTTTCCCGAACAGCAGTCCATTTTCGAAACCGTCCATCAAGCAACATTGGTGGCCGCCGTTCAATTGTTAACCTAGGTGGCGCAAGCTGCCGCCCGTTACAAAGGGTATAGCCATTATCATCCATCCATCCATTGATTTGACTCGAAGCGTGTGATTGGATCCGCAGACTTGTGCCTATCTTAAATACCCTACTCAAGATACTGTATTTCAAATACTTTTGGTGGCATTTTGATAGCTCGGAAATTCATTTCGTCTTGAGTATTTGCTACTCTATCTTAATTACATTTCTTACTATGTTGTACTCATTATTTAAAAAAAAAAAAAAACATTTTTCAACCTTGAAAAAAAAAGTGTCGCCGGTATAATCTACGGAACCAGGGATCGTCAGACTCAACTTAAAAGCGGAACCGATCGCAAACTTGGAGCGGAGCGAACGAACACGGAGCAGGAACCAATAAAAGACGAGCAAAATGCAGTCTTCAAATAAAAAAAAATATTATGAAAAAATATATTTACACAGCCTTGAAGTTAGTACACAAGAGTGACCTGTCTCTCAGCTGTAGACAATAAGTTTAGCGAGTGCAGTACAACCGCTAACCTGGGGTCTTTAACGTGCATTACGCAGTAGTGGTTACACGAACGCGTGCCGGTACGAAACTCGTCCAGATCGAAACGGGCAAGGGGAGGGGATCGAACCCGGGAGTTTCTGCAGCGGAAGCTTTCGCTCCACGCTCCGGGCTGAGACGCGAGCCCACTCGTGATGTGTCCTTGTCTCGCTTTAAACAAGAGGGAGGTGACCTACCCGTTTTTGCTAGCAGGAATTACATTCATACACTATTTTTTTCTTTCGCTCCATTTAGCCTTTAGGCGTGATGTAGCTCTCAATACCGAACGGTGAACTTATTTTTTTTTTTTCGACTGATATTAAGTGCGGAGTTTATGAGGATGAAAAAAGCTGTCCTTAAAGGGAGTCAGTCTTGCTGTCCTTTGAGGCGAGCGTTTTGATGATGAATGAAAGGGTACGTATGCCTCTCGCTGGTCATTCACACGCGTTGCTAATTGTGGAAAGCCCAGGTTGAATATAATGTCGCGTGGGTTACGCACGTCTATGTTGCGAGTCATCACCGCATGCGCGTGATGAGTGCTTTTATGTTGAGCGGTCGTGAGACATTCGTTCGAGGACGTGGCTTCTCGCGGTCTCTGTATCTGTGTGACCCGAACTGTATAACGAGCGCGTGAAGCCTTCGTTAAGGTAGCTAACACATAAACATTAATATACGTTAAACTAAGACAACCAAAATGAAGGAAAAAAAAGATAGGGGCTGCGTTTTTGCTGGGTTTTGCTGCAGACAACGTCGAAGTGCGAAAACATAGCGTGTCTTCTATAAAAGCTATATTCTGCCGATTCAATTGCAACGAACCCCTAACTGGGTAACTCACCATCAAATGTACTCACATGTTCATTCGATAAAGGCGGTCATGGCAGCAGCTGGGGCTGTAGGACTATTCGTGGAAAGACAACTCGTAGCAGGGCAACTCGTAGCAGGGCAACTCGTAGCAGGGCAACTCGTACCAGGGCAATTCGTCGCATGGGGCAATTCGTCATAGGGCAATTCGTAATATGGCAATTCATCCCGATGACGATTCGTCACCCTATTAAAAGCTTCTTATGTATTTAATTTTCATAGTTTATCGAGCATATTCTTCAAAATTATTAATTACTAACGAAGGTTCTTTCTCATTTGGTATTTTCCTTTGTAGCACAATGTTTAAGATTTGGCTTAAATGCTCTGCTTTCGCAGTAGACCCTGTTTACTTCTGTGGGTAAACGCTACAGCCGAGTTATAAATATGTTTCAATAATTTTGGTAGGACAACCACACAGGTGTCAGTTCACGAAAAGAGTTTTATTTGCATCGCTTGCTGAACCCATTAAACTGTTGGCCTTGAGGGGCAGCGGACATTTCATCGAACGCCGTATCATCGAATGAGTGGACATTTCATCGAACGCCTTTTTACGAACGCCGTTTCATCGAATCTAAGGGCCGTTTCATCGAATTTCTCTGTACTGAGTTTTGGGGCATAACAGTGCTTTGTAGATGTTTTACCTTGCATTTGTTAAGACTAACGTAGTCACTTGTGAAACTGTTTTGAAGGTGGAGTCAGATTACTAGAAATAAAAACAATTGGTATAAAAAGAAATAAAAACAAATGGGTATGCAACTTACTGAAAAGCTTTACTCATGTACACGACTGAAACCATGACACTGCAGGGAAAGGACCGACACTTAAAACACTTTTAAGTGTCTGTGTCGTTTTTTATCGGCTGTCTGAGGTTTCAGTAATGTGCAAGTCAACCAGCTCGTTTGCACCCTTACGCTTAGTTCAAGGTTTATTCACGGAGAGCATTTAACTTCCAGGACAGCACGCTTATGGTATAACGATACTCTGCCAGGAGAGCTCGCGAAATAAAATATAAAGGTACACCGATTATCAACTTTATGCTCAGATTAAACGTTTCTGCTTTTTTTTTTTTTTTAGTTTTCAAAATTAATGGAGACAAGAGCTGCACAAACTGTGTGCCAACATTGTTTCGGGCTACACCCGGACTGGAACCACCTCCCCTTCACTGTCATCTTTATCACCGACCCTTTTGCCTATGAATGATCTTCAGGACGCTTTCTTAGAAAGGCCAACCCGCACCAGACAATAGTAAAGCCCCGGGTGTACTCTGTCACCCAAGACGACAGAACCCTTCCGGATCGTCACATAACCCAAGGTCACACGTACACGCTGTAAGACAATAAAACACTACACGCGTCCCAGAAAGCACATCGTGCTTTCTGTTATTTGTCTATGTTTTTAATTGTTTTATGTGACATAGAGGGGGGGGGTCATTGTTTCATGGAGGCTTTCTTCTCGAAGCAGGATATGTTCACGATGGAACTTATCTCGTCACCGCACCCTGTGATTTAAAAAAAAAGGAGAATTAGATGACGTTGTGTATAGAAATTAAAATAAATTTCAAAATTATTACAGGCTGTAACGGCGTTCGATGAAAAGGCGTTCGATGAAAAGGCGTTCGATGAAACGGCGTTCGATGAAACGGTGTTGGACGAAATGTCCGGACCCAGGCCTTGAGTGATGAGATTGGCCCGGCGACCAAAGCACCGCTCGTTTTTGGTGTTGTTTTTTCTTCTGTGGTGCCGAACTGTGTTTTTCAAGGAAGCGGCGTCTATTCTTCCCTTGTGAGCTGCTTCGCTCAACGCGCTTTAATCTTTCTATGTAGCATTCTTTTCGAGGCAGTTTGCCAACCCCGGTTTCGCAGGTGCATTTCGTCTTTCCGTTCATTTTTCCTTTTCGCGTCATATGAACCGACGTCAGTGTGTGTGACGTCACGTGACTTTGAACTTTTCGCGAGAGCACTAGCTTTGCCTGTCCGCGACGCAGGCAGCTGATTTCGCTTGTTCATCTTCAATGCGCAGCGAAGGCGAAGCACCGTCACTGCGCTTGTCTGTTTGCGTTTGCGTTTGATATCACCGAATAAACTAATCACGCGCAGAAAAAAAAAAAAAAAAGCGATGGAACACGGCGCATTCACTGTTCCTGGCTGCGGTCAGTTTCTATCGTGACGTCACGACCTTCGTGATGTGCTTTCCTGTGACGTCACGAGCTGTGGTCCTGGCTACTTAAGCGACCGATAATTTTGATGACGTGTTTACTAGGAAGCACGGTGGAAGCTCGGAGCCATCGAGCGTTCGTAAACGCAACATCGTCGAAGGTCGGTCGTCTGACGTTGCTCTTATCTCCGTCGATGAAAGCGCGATAAATTCCACAAAATTAGGTCACAGTGAGCTATTGGCTAATCGCGGAGGGCCGGCTGTGTAGCAACGTTTGAGGTCGGGCACGTTGTGTACCGTGATGGTGGTCATTCTTGCTTGTTATACTCCGTCTCACCCTACGATGGACTAGGGCCCGAAGGCTGGCGGGCGGAGCACTACCTCAGAAAAGCTTGCATCCGCATCGTGAAAGAGTGCGCGAGAGAAATTCCGGTACACAGAGTACGAGGAGCACTAATCTTACACATATGGTTTTGTGATGTGATAGTGCGCTATTTAACATTGGTGAAGTAAAGGTACGTGGTATTTAGTTTCATGAACATTCATGCCATATTTCGTAAAGATGTCAACTGTTCGGAGAAGTTGGAGGACGCGCAGGCAACATTGACATAAAGTCGTTTCGCCTTAGCCGTAACAATCCAATTCAATCCAATCTTTGTGTACGTGAAACGTACCCGTACTAGGGGTGTCGCGAACTTTTGTCGAACCAGATTTTTAGGTCGAACTTTCGGGGTTCGACTGGGTCGAACCGGTTCGACGAACCTTCGAACTTTTCACCAGATTCGACCGGTTCGACTTTGTGGACAGTGTGGTCAGACCTTGATACAAGCATGTCTACGTTTGGAGAATTTTTTTTTTTTTTATGCAAAGGGTTATTTTATTTTATAAACAGTTGAAATTAAAAGAAACCAATTCTAATCACTGAAGAAGTTAATAACTTCATTTTTTGTACTGTATTAACTGAAATAACCAATCAGCGCTGCCCTTAATTCATTCCTGAGCCATCACCATCCCATCCGAAGCCAACTGGCCAGCCTGTCGCGCATGCGCACACGAGTCGAACCTCAATACAAGGTTCGTCGAATTTTCCACTAAAAGGTCGAAAAAGTCGAACCTGGTCGAACTCGAACCTCGGGCGGTTCGCGACACCCCTAACCCGTACTGTACCCGTACCTTCCTTCCGCGCGTGGTCCGTACATACGCTCCCGTGTCGAACACTCAATTTTGATCCCGGGTTCTCTTCGCCACATCGCAAGTTCCAGACAGCATTTAATCCCTTCAGTAGTCTTGAGGAGCAGCAAGCAGACGGAGCCGTCCCGAGGGCTCGATAAGCAGACGAAAAACTCATTTGCGCATGACGCGTCTTGGCGCACTGATACGTACAACGGAGCAAATATACCACGTAGTTTCTAACAGGCTCGTGATTGGACCCGGCGGCTTGTAGCGTTGGGCTTTAGTCCATCGTAGGATGAGACGGAGTATAGGCACGTTGCTGGCAGTGGCGTTCCAACTTGTTTTTGAATAAGGGGGCGAACCTTCTATAATGCTCCTGCGTCGTATAGATTCCTCTCTTTATAGATAAATAAACATTGGCGTAGCACTCGCGTTCCATCTTTGACCCGCGCTGGCCCTCGCTGGGGATGACGTAGTGAATTTGGGTAGAACAGTCTGGGTCATCTAGACGGAGTTGCCTCGTTCACGAGGATGACGAATCACCGCGGGACGACGAGGTCTCCTTCGACACTTTCGGGTGACGCACGGGCTTCACATAGGTTCGCCCTGAGGTCGCTGTGCAAACTTGGGCGCCGAAAGGACCCGGACGTAGAGTTCAGACAAGGCGGACTCATAACCCGCGTTAACTCCCCTCTCGGATAACCCCCAAATAGACACTTGTAGATAGACCCGAGGACAGCGGGAGTCAGGAGCGGGGTGGTCCCCTCTTTCACGGACATTCTTGGAGGGGGGCAGGGGGGGGGGGGGGGGGGGGGGGGTGAACATTCCTGACCGACAAGCTGTGCACGAGCACGTGTTCGGAAGGATAATACAACCGCAAGGACTGACAAAAAAAGGGGGGGGGGGGGGTGAACATTCCTGACCGACAAGCTGTGCACGAGCACGTGTTCGGAAGGATAATACAACCGCAAGGACTGACAAAAAAGGGGGGGGGGGGGGGGAATCTGCTTCTGAAAGCGGTTTGCGCATAGTGGTGACGTCGTCGACTTGGAATGTTCTTCAGATTATGGCTCGCTGATTCTGACTCGGTCTTTGGCATCTCTTTCTCTGTCTATCTCTCTCTCTCGACTCCCGCTCGATGCATTTGGGTAGTGTGTCGAGAAACGAGATGTATATGTACACTGCCGAAATGTTGCCGTTTTGTTCGTTGCTCATTATTTGTTGTTTTCTACTTCCACGAGGGCTTGAAATGTCGACGTCGTGCGATGCGTTTGTGGGTCGTGACGTCACGAACGCGCGTTTTAACATTTCCTACGTTCGCGAGAAGCGTTTGTGCGTTGTGACGTTACGAACGCGTGTTCAAAACGCACTTCGTGCGTTTTGGCCTCTGTGTTAACAAACTCAACCACCCCCCCCCCCCCAAAAAAAAAAAAAAAAAAAAAACTTTTTGTTGTTGGGATGTTATGTCGTTACGTAATTTAATTCATTTATTCGGCGAGTAGAAAAAAAGTTCTGAGAAGGTTATGTGGACAGTGGATAACGTTGTTGTAATTTCTTCACCTCTATGTGGATGACGTTGTTGTTGTCTGTTGCTGTGCTTTTGTTTGTTCCGAAAGAGAAGCGTTGACGACTTACGTCTTGAGCAAAATCATTAAATGCCTACATCCGGGGGAACTGCCCCAACACCCGGTCAGAGCTCCGTTATCGTAAGGTTAGAAAGTGTGCGTAAAAGTCACCTTGGCGTTTTTTTGTTAGCTTTTTGTGTGTGAAGGAGTTGTGTATTCATACGCCCCCGCAAACAGTGGACGTGTAACAATAGGGAGCTTTCGTAAATCGCCTTCTCCCTCCGCTAAGCTCTCCGCAACGCAGAAACCTCCACTGCGCCTGCGTGCCGCTAGCCTTGACTGAAGAAACCCGGATCTCGTAGCGGGTTGCGGAGAGTGTTGCGGGACGGTGGAAACGATCTACGAAAACTCCCTAATGGCTTCACGAACACGTGAGAGGCGACAAATGTGGAGGGAAAAGAAATCTATTTTTCAGCCTAAGCTTCGATTAAAACATGGGCTATTGATCCGTATTTATTTTTTGTGTGTGTTTTCTTTTCGCACTAAACGGTGTGAAACGATCTTGCTTGTTTCAGCTTCTCTGCGCAGCTAAAAGAGACGCGATTTGTGGGTCACGTGCTGTAAGGAATACGCGCCAAAACGCAGTGGTGGGCTCCAGCCGCGAAATCGGGGAACGCTGATGGTTCGGGATATCCGATCAAAATAGTCCCGTTCAAAATGGCGTCGATCAAAATGTCCAGGTCAAAAGGCCCTTGGCGCTGATAAAGGATTACAAAACTTTACATTATGCAGAGAATATATATATATATATATATATATATATATATATATATATATATATATATATATATATATATATATATATATATATATATATATATATATATATATATATATATATATATATATACCGGGTGTTCATTTTTAATTCGAACAGATTTATTACAAAAAATCCGTAAAAGATGCACTAGTACGGTTTGTTCGAGTGAGTTATACGGCTAGGGGGACATTATGTGGGTGGCTAATCCTTGCGAGAAGTTGGCTAATTACTTAAAATTCGTTAATTAAATTTTTAATTAATTGAAATAGACATATGGTTCCAATTAGAAATTTGCTCAGCGTCGTCGAAAACCCCTAAATCAGTCATTTTCAGAAAGACTTTGAGCGCGTGAGAAGCGTAGTAGTGAACTGAAGTTACCGCTGGTGGAGCAGGTACTACAAAGCTAGAGGTTGCGATAAGGCGCCCGTGCGATTTTTTCGTCTCTTATCTAGCCCCAGCCTTGTACCTGCTCCACGAGTGGTAACTTTAGTGCACTACTGCGCTTCTCACGCGCTCAAAGTCTTTCTGAAAATGACTGATTTAGTGGTTTTCGATGACGCTGAGCAAGTTTCTAATTGGAACTATGTCAATTTTCATTAATTAAAAAGTTCATTGACGAATTTTAACTAATTAGCCGACTGATCGTTACGATTAGCCTTCTATATTATGTCCCCCTGGCCGCATAACTCACCTGCGCAGACCGCAATATTCTATTAAGCTTAAAAAACACACTGTAAATATATATATATATATATATATATATATATATATATATATATATATATACATATATATTTGGGACCAGTTTGCCTGGCCTCGCAGCTTAGAGATATTCGTCGATGAGGTTTCTCTCCTCCTCCCCAGCCTTCCTAGTGAATGCCCTTTCTCCCCTCGCCTGGCGTTGCTTTCATGGATAGAAAGATATAAAGAAAATGCGCTAACAAGCTTTTTGCGCCACATACATCCTGATGGCTCTTTGATACGCTGTGACCTAATATGGCTTTTCTTCCCATTGTGGACAATTCTTTGGCCTCGAGGTTGGTGCAAAGAAGCCATCTTCCCTCTCTGCTCGGCCAGCAGAAAGAGAAGCAGGGGATCATATTCATTTACTGTCCAACCCATATTTCTGGAAAAAAAAAAAAAAAGCTTCATAGTGATCTCGGTAAAAATGGTAATCTCTTGTAATTTTCCGTTCTTTTCTCGGTTCTTAATTCTGACTTTTTTTTTTTTTGCTTTCGTAATTTTGCTTATATTCCGCGACTTCACAAAACATCCTCTAAGAGTTTTTTTGTTTTTTTTATTAGTTTGTCTTTTTAAGTTAGCAGTATGGTTTCTGTGGTCACTTTGTAAGGCGGAAAATGACGAACAGGCGATGGCGAACAGAACTGTCGACCACAATAGATCGTAGCACGCACGAAATGAGCAAAAACTTGTAATTAAAAAGCCGGGACTTCCTGGGTGCTGGAAAAAATATTATTAGTCAAACCGGCCCTTGTTCCTGGCAGAGCATTGACCGTGGCTTTTTTTTTTTTTTTTTATTGATGAGTAAAACGAAAATAATGAGTGTCCGAAAACACGATGCTAAGAAAACTCTGCGACGTCATTGAATAGTAGAAAGGAATAGTGGAAGTGAGGGAAAATAATAATACTCGATTCAGTCGCAAATACGCCCTGAAAAACAAAATAAGCAGGAAACAAAAAAAAAAAAAACACGGCTACGCTGCTTTTCAATCTTCCGATGAAGTATATCAGGAAGCTTTCTACGATGGTGGTCGCGCGGTCCTCCAAGTCCCGTCGGCACCAGCCCCCCGGAAAGCTGACAGCGGAAGCGATAGTGTCGTGTTTGCGGAACGAATCAGACGTGAGCCTGGGTCGCCCATGATACCGGAGAGCACGTGACGAGCAGTCGAGGCGTTGATTGGCCGAGAGAGTTTGCTAACATCCACTCTACTATCGTCCGAAGAAGACAGTAGGATGGAGTTTGCGGCGAAGCGACTCGAATTGACCGGAAAGGTATTAAAAACGGCGGACTCCGTAATTAGTCTCTTCTCGTGTGTTTTTTTTGTTTTAATGTTTCTTTTTTTTTTGTGACCTTTTGAGTTGGTCTTAACGGCCGTTTTTGTTTTGTTTTGTTCAGCAATAAGCGGCGACTGGCACTGAAGCCTTCTTGGCGTTTTCAGAGAGTCGCATTTTATTTTTACAGTAATCGAAGAGTTGTTGTTGTTGCCCTGGTCGCTCTTTATTTTTATAATTCTCTTTACTTGTGGATCGCTGCTTGTTGTTGTTTCTCGACTATTTGAGGCAATGAACGTGTTATTTTCGGAAATAGATTAAATGAGCCCATTTCACGGACGTCTCAGAGAGTAGAATAAATAAATAAAGGCCCTGCTTAATGAAAAGGCTAGCTCGCAGCTACAGGTGGTAGGCTTCCCAGATCCCGATAATCTAAGCGCGTTCTGTTTTTTTTTTTTTTTTTTTTTTGTCTCGTCGCGTGAGCACAAGTTTGTCGCTTATCATCTGCTATAAAAAGGGAAACAAAACAAAAAGAAATAAATTGACAGTCCCTTGCGTGCCTAAAGTGACTGGAACCCTGGGAAAGTAGCGCCAAGCTCCCCGTATTGTCGCCATCTTGGTCCGTGAAATAAACAATTTGTCCTTGACTTCTCCGTTCTTGCTTGGCGAGCCGATCTAAATTCGTTGGCGACAGGTAGCTTTATGGAGACGTTTCTTGTTTACCGAGATTTTGCTATCCACACAACAGCGAAACAAGCGTGCATCTTCGTACCACCAGCACAAGCTGCGTCGGTGCTTGGAGGCACTGACAAATATTTTTACTGTTTTGAAATACGCAAAAAGAACAATATAATTGTAAGTGATCCATAGAGATGGCCATGATTGACAAGTTGATTGCATAGACAGTGCCGAAGACGCTTATATTGGCAAAAAACGCTTCCAGTGCGATGATGCTCCATGGGGGTGTAGGAAAAAATGTCCCCGGAAAAAATGTCCCCGGAAAAAACGTCCCCGGACAAAACGTTCCCGGACAAAATGTCCCCGGAAAAAAAGGCCCCAGAGGGAAGTAGGAAAAAATATCCCCAAAGGATTCTCTATCTTTGGGCTTCCCTGATCCTCATGGCCTTCGGGCGGTCCGGTCATATGTCCTTAGGAAAAAAGGCACCCTGTGGCAAGTAGGAAAAAACGGCCCCAACAAATAAGGAAATATACGATTCCCCGAGGTACACATCGCGACACTGTTAGCGCGAACACGACATCGGCGCATTTTCACATTTTACTTAGAAAGTGTATTAGTGGGAACGAAATTTTACCGTCTGCATTATATCCTCAAATGAGTACTTTCAGTACCGATGATAACTTTGATGACAACGTTTTGTTTCTACAAAAATAAAGAAAAAAAAAAAAAAAAAAAAAAAAAAAACTAGCCATCGCTTGTTTGAGCTAACAGTGTAGCGCTTTTTACCTATTTGGAAATGGTACACACGTACTTCTCAAATTCCCCCGAACACAGAACTTTGGTTTTCGCTAAAAATGTTATAAATGTGTTTTTTTTGGTTTTTTTTTCACAACGGAAAAAGACAAAACAATATTCGTTGTGGCAAACACAATAATTTGGTTTCCAAAATATTCCACAATAGATTATTTCGGTTGCTTTGTGTGACTTCCAGTCTCCCTTTCTACCTCTAGGTGGGTCAGGTCATTTGTGACCGGATAAAGACAGGACTGCCTGAAGGCTATGAGACTCGGGGAAAACCCAGCGATAGAGAACCCTTTGGGGACATTTTTTCCTACTTTCCACCTGGGGCCTTTTTTTCCGGGGACATAATTTCCAGGGACTTTTTTTCCGAGGACATTTTTTGCGGGGACGTTTTTTTCGGGGACATTTCTTCCGGAACCCGCTCCATGGTGATCTTGGCGCGACTGGTTTAGAACGACCCTCTGGAAAATTCGAAGATTTGAATGGACCGAGATGGCGATTTCCAACGTAGACAGATTAGCCAAACGCCATGCGAGGTTTTCGTCGTGTGTATGTTAGTATGTGTTTGTGTCCGGCTAGCAGGTAGGGAAGGCAATGACGCTACTTTCCCAGGATCCAGTGACTTTATATAAACCAACTCGCTGCTTGCAAACTGTGGACAAACGCGTACTTGTCTGCGAACAGCGAGTTGTTGTTGGGCAGGGAGTTTTCGTAGATGTTGTTGGCACTTTGAAGCACAAGGTATAAACGTTTCAGGGAGTTTTTGTAGATTGTTTCTCTAGCTCTACTGCGTATGCCCGCCGCTAGTGTTGTCCGCAGAGCTCCGAATCTCGTAGCGGGAGGCGGAGATTGTTGTTGGATGACAGAAACGATCTACGAAAACTCCTCGTCGGGGAGTGGTAGCACTCCGTTACAGCAGGCTACCCTACAGAACGGTATTGCTACAGGGAGCTCGCTCGCGCTCTGACTTCGAGGCATGCACTTCAGCGCGCGCTAGGGGTCAGAGTTTTGTTCAAGGTAAGAGCATGTGCGTTCCCGGCTGCTGATTGGATGTGCCGCCACAACTCGCGCAGAATCAACCAATGATATAGTTTTGTCCCGTCCGCGGGTTTACAGTCGGGTAATATTTTGCCGAGAACGCCTCACCAACGTAGCGAGAGAGGTCTCGCAGCCTTTAATGTTCTTGCCATGAGTACCCCTTCGGCCACCAGTCGATTTCAGCCTGTGTATGGTAGCAGAAAAACTCGAGCTGTGCAAGCTATAGGTGCGAGTTGTCAATGGCTTCCAACGTGAAATAGCAGACGATCACAACCCTCGCTTCGTAGCAGACGATAAACCTTTTTTTATTTCTATGAGCAGACCCTGTACGGTGTTTTCTTGTTTCATTTCCGTCTGCGAATGGCGCTTAGTAGCAGACGAACCGTCTACGAACGCCATCTTGGGCTCGCTCCACGAGAATGGCAAATTAGATATCGCGAGTCCGTTTATCTTGCGTCGGCATCGTCGACAGAGCTTCTTGCAGCGTCTCACAACGATCGGGACGTTCGCGCGCTGCGATGCCAAGACCGACGCGTCTTCCACCCTGCAGCGTCTCGTTTGGCTCCTATGCGGAGAGCAAGTCGTCTGCTTCTTGCACAAGGGGTGGCAGTGACGCCAAAACGACACCGAGCTCTGATTGGCTTTGATTGAAAAAAATAGTGGGTAGACCTCGATGCTAGATGCCTTGAGGTCTACCCACTCTTTTTTTTTTTTTTCAGTCAGCCAATAAGAACTCGACGTTCTCACGTCACCGTAACTCCTACGCAAGAAGCAGACGACTTGCTCTCCGCATAGTGGTATGCGGAGCGCAAGTTCGTCTGCTGCTTGCACAGGGGTTGCGATGATGTCAGAACTCCGACCTCTTATTGGCTGATTGAAAAAAAAAAGTGGGTAGACCTCAATACATCTAGCATTGAGGTCTACCCCCTATCCTTCCAACCAAAGCCAATCAGAGCTCGGCGTCGTTCTGACGTCACCGTAACTCCTGCGCAAGAAGCAGACGACTTGGTCTCCGGATCGACTTGGCCTGCCGCCCGTTATAAAGTCTACAGCCATTAGCATCCATCCATCTATCCGTCCGTCTGATTGCCAGATGTCCAAACAGCTCAAACCGAAATTGAAGGAAACCTGTCTTCCGTCCGCCAGAAATGGAAGGAAACAAGAACAGTCGGCAAAATAGGAAAAACGATATTGCTGGTGCTTCCTGAAACTGTATTTAAAGCTTAACACAAAAAGCGTATTCTGCATTTCAAACATTTTGTAAATTGCTCCTATACGCCAACTGTGTGCCGCTATGTATATTACATACACAGCGACTCGTGTGTGAGGATACGCTGACGATATCGCGCATGTGCACGCGCTTCCCTCCTAATATATATATATATATATATATATATATATATATATATATATATAGCAAGTTTTTTTTTGTGCGTGCGTGCGTGCGTACGTGTGTGTGTGTCTCTGTGTGTACGTGTTCGTGTGTCTCTGTGTGTGCGTTTGCGTACGTGTGTGCGTGTGTGCGTGCGTGCTTTTGTTATGCGCAGGACATGGTGCCGCGAACAAGATAGTTTCCCGGTGAATGAGGATGATCGAGGATGTCCCGATTATGGGCGGAAAAAGCTTCTGCGACCGCGCACGATTTCTTTTACTTTTTTTTTTTACTTTTTTTTTTTTCAAACATCGTGCTGCCAGAGCCGTTTATTGAGAGAGTTTGGCCATACATTGGTTTGAATAGGCGAGCATCTCGGGGCCAACCACAGGCCGCGAAACAGCCCCTAGCGGTGGTCGTGTGCTCTAAATTTGTGACACGACTATACATGGCTTGCACTGACGTCACAACAGCGGCCATCGTGGTGATATTGCTGCCGAGCGCGCACCTTCGACAGCATACACTTCGCACCATCAAACTTGTTATTCTCGGCAAGAATAAATAGAAATGACCACCAGCACGAGGCGATGACGTCACGAGCAAGCCATGTATACTTCGTTTCACCTTATGTGCGAGCGAAGGCAAAACTGGAAGCGCGAGAACGGAAGCTCCGTGCGTTCAGGCTTTGCTCGAGCGCGCGAGCTGGGGAGAAATGCAAAAAGCGCTGGTCTCGCGCTTCTAGCTTTGGCTTCGCTCGCAGATAAAGTGAAACGAAGTATAATTTGAGCCGTGCCGAGCGGAACTCCGCGTCTCAAGACGCTCGCGCACCCCACCCTTTGCACTGCTTTCTTTCAGCCAGTCTCAGGACGCTGTTCTAGCAGTGCAGACAAAGGCATGGGCACGAGCGCGTGGCTTTGGAAAGTGCCTCCTATGCACGAGGTCTCGTACAAACAAAAGCGTTTCGCTGAGCTAGGCTCACGCGCCTGTGCCTTTGTCTTCACTGCAGACATTTGTGAGATGGAGTAGAGGTCTCCTGATTGGTCGACGCTGTGTCACAAATTTAGTTTACGCTCTAAGCGTGGGGGGAATATTCGGCGCTGGCGGCGGCCTTTGCTCCGCCTATTGTCCAAACTCTCCTAATATACGGCTCTGCGTGCTGCTATTTATGTGCGCCACACGCGCGCTTGGCCGTAACTAGTTTACGTGGTCCGTCGTATTTTTAACGTGGTTTCGTATCCACGGGGGCGCGAGCTTGGCGCTGGCGTTCTTTCTTTCTTGAATGTTATTTTAAAATGTTGTTTTTACGTTAGACGTTGAATGGGTAAGAAAAATAGGTGGGTCTGCCGAAATAAAAAACAACAAAGAAATAACTAAACGCGTGAATTCTACCTGCCGGGCGCAGGTAGGTAGCGATGACGGCGAATTTACGTATTGCCGTCATCGTCGCTACCACCGCCACCACCATCGTTATTAGGCGCTTTGTAAACCGACCACTCCCCTCTATTGTGGAAGGCTGGATCGCGGATCGGGAGCGTGACGGTCGCACCACCGGCGGCCATTGCTTCGCTTGACACCGGGAAATCTGCAAGTCTAGGGGAGGAATGAATGCAAATATTTAAGCTTCTGTGACGTGTCTTCTGAAGAAACTGTTATGAGGTTTCGCAGGAATAGTTAGACAGAATTTGTGATCGTCAGTAACTTTTGAGAATGTTATTAAATCACAGAAACAACGCGCCAATCTCTGTCGTCTGCTGCCCTGGACGGAATTCGTCTGCTCGACTGTTCCGCATCGTTATCGTAGTGCTTCGAAACCCCCGTTTTTTGCTTAAAATGACTCGCAACACGAACACAGGTTACTTATGAGAATAGTTTAAAAATAGAAGTTACTGTAGCGAGCAAGAGTAGATCTGACATCGTCTGCTTTGATTTGGAAACAAAGATGATGCTTCAAACGCCACCCGCAACCCTTCGTAAGTAAGAACATAAAAGTAAGCATGGCACTGAAGCAAACCTCTCTGGCTGCTTGCACGACGACGTGGTTCCCGCTCTGCTCGTGGCACCCGTGGAGGTAGTCAACGGAGGATATCAAATTATTTTTCCCCTAAAACTTTAGTGTAAGGAAGTGTTGACATCACAAAAACGCACAAAAAGAATTTCCTACAATTCCTAGAAAACTTTGTCCAACTTTGGTCGTTCAAAACATAACACGAATGAGAGTAATCTCAGAAGTGAGAGTGCAGGCGAGCTGGTTCGGAAACGACATACTCGTAAACCCTAAATAGAAAAAAAAAAAAAAAAGCGGGCAAAGATTTAGGCTAGGTGGCGCAAGCTACCGCCCGTTACAAAGGGTAGTGCCATTAGCATCCATCCATCCATCCATTCACAACAAGATTTTAAACGGCAAAGCGGCAGACGCGCCGGCGATTCGACTGACGCTTTGCGGAGTGTCCCGTTGAGCTGCAAGGCAAGCCTCGTCTTCCAGGTGATATTCATTAAACGCATAGGGTAGTGACATCCGGTTAGTGTGACACCTACTATTAAAGAGTTTTATTAGATGGCTTTAGTGTTCCGATAGCGATAGGAGGACGCGTGAGCAACGCGAAGGCGCCGGATCAGTATCGCTGGTCGTTATCGGAATGCCAAGAAAAACGGATCTTCTGAAGCTCCCTAATCATGGCCCCGAAGGCTCGGTTGTCCCTGTTTTCAAGTTGGGATGGTTCTGTAGCTGAAGCACCCACGACGCCTCCGGGTGGATTAACCCGCGAGATGTGCAAGGGTGGCAATTCTTTTGTCCTTTTATTCGTTCCTAATCCTGGAACGAACGTGGGGGAACGAGGAATCCAAGTCCTTGAGCAAGAAAGCTCAATAAAGCCAACATTGTTTTTTTTTTTTTTTTTCCTTTTTCTTTTTCTTTTCTAAGGCTATCTTGGCTGAGTTTGGGCCACCTGTGCCCATTGTTGAAAATATGCAGGGTCCCCAAGTGATAAGGGGTGTTGACTTGGCTTTGGAAGTGCAACAACATACAAACAAAATAAGCGAAGAGCGCAGCTATGACAGGAGGAGGGGAAATACCTTGGTAAGAAGCTACACGCCCAAGTAGAAGCACATGATTAGTACCAAACTCGAGTCTTCTAAATAAGCACGACCACTTTGACTTCGTTTTTCGTCCCAATCCACCATACTAGAAATAACTCGCGCCACCTGGCAGAGAACGGTGTTCGAGGATTCCGAGGATGAAACAATGCGCGGATTAGGAAACGAACTTGGGGTCGAAAAGCTAAGCCACGATAGGCACAAAAGAGACTTTGGTGGAGCCCAATCTAGGATTTTGCTTCCTCAGTTGCGGGAGTACCCGTGTTCACGTATTTTCATACCGGCGATTAGTGACCTTGAGCGACCTTTGAGTTAGGCGGGGCAAGTCGTCGTTAGAGCAGCTTGTCCGAAAAATCCGCGAGCGCTTACGAGAGTGTCTTGGCTTTGTATTTCGTAGTGAGCATCGTATCCTGTTCCTAAGAACTCACAATGTTTTCTTGCTTTTTTTTTTTTTTCCTTTTTTCAATGTGTTTGGGAGACCTCTTTGTTAATCACATCCTGTTCGGTTCTTCAGGGTTGGGTCGATTCTATTATTCATATTCCGCTACAGCGAAGCATTCCGGGCATGCAAGATAAAAGTTTCGCAGTCTCCATTGTTACCCGCATCCTTTTAGCTTTTCGATTTTTTTTTTTTTCGTTTCAACATTTTTGTTACTAATGTTTATAAGCTAGGTTGCCCGGCTTCTTCTTTTTTTTTTTTTTAAACAGTTTTTCTCTGGTGAAGTTACGGCTGTGATCTCGATCGCTTCGGAATGCGATGACTACAATGATAATGGCAACAATATGCGTCAATGATCTACACTGCCCGATCAGGAACACGAAACGCGGTTTTTTGATCCGCAAAAATAAAGTATGCATCGCAGAAATTTGAAACTCCCTCGATGACGTGACACTAACGATAGTTACACAAAATGTAGAACAATCTTTTTTCTTTTCTCTGAGCCTACATTTATTAATGCTTAGTATCCATCAAGCCAACGGGGAGCATCAGCAGGGTTCACAAGTCAAACACACAGCCGGCGAGTACAATAGACCCCTTTAGAACGTTTGCCCACACTGAAAAACATTTAGCGGCAAAGCGAGAACTGGGTCCGGGCATTTCATCGAACGCCGTTTCACCAAAGCCGCTTCATCGAAAGCCATTTTATCGAAAGTCATTTCATAGAACGCCGTTTCATTGAAGCCGTTTCATCGAACACCGCCTAGCTATAAGCAGTAGGAATTTTGGATCTAGGGGTCTTTTAAAACTGGAAGAATAGCAGACCTTTCTTTTGCTACAAAGAGGGGAACTAAAAATAAGAAAATTATTTCCTCCGCTACGCCTTTTTTTTTTTCTCATAGTAACTAATGACTTGTGCTGCTAATGTAGCCAATAATAAACAGGAACACAGCCTTGCCATTTTATGAAACCTGTGGTTATCGGTGCAGTGACGAAAGTGTACGTCCCTTCAAGGTCGTACCCACGTTCTAGAAGAGACGTATTCTGTCTCAAGCACAAAGTCATGCTTCAAGCAATGACATGTATGTACGTGACATTTAACATCAACAAAAAAAAAAGGTGTCTTTCTTTGTTTATTCTTCGTCATCGGCAGAACCGTGGACTTACAGGCTTCTCAACCTTTGTGCTTAGAAAGCAAGCTATTCTCCTAGGATATAACGGAAACTCGAGTAAATAGATAAATAAAAAAAAAAAAGGCGCGGAGAAGATTAGTTGTAGTCCTTTCCGGATCTACCTTTTTTGTGCGAAGAAATAGGAAACAGAAAACACTCATTACCGCCCACTCAAGTTTTGTTATGTTCTATGATCCAGTAACCAAACTTTTGGTGAAATAGTGACCAGGGTAGTAATTTTATTTCTGGTGGTTCCACAGCAGTGTGGAAACAACTAAGAGAGAGTAAATTATCTAAAATGCACTATAATGCTCCAAACTTCGGTGAAGTAAACTTAAATGGAGACTGCGTCAAGCGGTTGGTGGCAAGGGCGTTCGATGAATCGGCGTTCGATGAAAAGTTCACTTATTCGATGAAACGGCGTTCGCTGAAATGTCCGGTACCCCAGTTAAAGTCATAAAAAAAAAAAATCAACATTGTGGCACAACATTTAGCGTGAATCGAACATATCGGTGCGTTTCGGCCTTTCCCAAGTTTAAAGCGATTTGGAATCTGGTTAACAAATGCCCAGCAGGACGAGCGAGAGATATTAGGTAGAGATGGAGAGAAAATGAATTGTGGTCTCGGAGCGGTTGGAGATATTCTACTTCGTCTCAGTTTGAGTTTGGATGCAGCCGGCGCTACGAGCTAATGGAACCAATTTCGGTGTGCAAATGAACCCCAAGACCAAGACGTTATGTGCCATTCACGTGTGTTCACATTCCTTTCGTTCGTTCCTGTGTGCTGGCCGGTCGAATCTACGCCGATAATCGAAAAACGAGTCAGCAGCCCGCTGCACAGCATCAGCTCCGAATGACCCACACTGACGCCTTCCAAATTAGGATTCGTCATTGACGCCTTCCGGATTGGGCGTTTGAGTCACCGGCAGCTCGCCGCGCCCACTTCTTTCGACGAAAATGTCCGCAATTTTCTACGCCAGCATGACATGAACGACGAGATTTTGGCGCATTTATCTTCGAAGAAATTATTTTTGATTTAATTAAAATCACGCTCTATCCACTATCACGAAGTTGGGGATTTCTTACAAGTGTTTGAGTTGACAAGTTAATTGTCATGCAATCGCAAACATGAGACGACGTTGGACAAGCCAAATATGTGAAGGGTGACAGGTTTCGGATACCTTACTGAAGACAAACATTTCAAGGACTAATGAGATAAACTGACGTACTAAACGAGACGTGAAAACAAATTCAAAACTCTGCATTAAGCATCGCAAGGTTTCTGATTAAACCACCCTCGTGCTCTGAGTGTGTTGAATCTCGGAGAAAAGCTTACCGAAGAAAATCTCACCAAAGAAAGAATCACCGGAGAAAAGCTCAACGAAGGAAAGTTCCCCAGTCTTTAGACAGATCAAAAGAAAAGCTCGATCATCGTGAATACAGTTTTTATGGAACAATCACATATTCCTTTCGCGGCTTACGTCCCAAGTCTTGTAAAAACCTCTTATCCGCGTCCGATGGTTTTGCTGTGTGCTTTACTCCGTTGAGCTTATTTCTGCCGATCAAGTATGTTCTTGTTCGCACAGCCTTTCGTGGCATCCGTTCCAAGTCGTGCAAAAACCTCTTATCCGCATCCGATGGTCTTGGGGTGAGCTTTTTTCAGGTGAGCTTATTTCTGCCGATCAGGTATGTTCTTGTTCGCACAGAGATGCTGCCTAATAAAAAGGCAAAACTTAAAAAACAAAACATAAAAATTAATTTGTTTTAAAACGCTGTAATTTTTTTTTTAATCAAATACCTTACATTATTAGAAAGATTGCTGATTTAGCGGATTTTATTGATTCCCAGAAAGTTTATAATTGAAGCCATAGCTTTATATTTCCTAATTTAAAAAGGTTAAAAAAAGGGAAATATTCGAAAGTAGTTAAGAACCTAATCACTCTGGACGTTGAAAACTTTCCTAAATTAGCCTTCTTGAAAAAAAAAAAAAAAAGAAATAAAAACATTATGGCGTCAACTCTTTTTACGATGCGTGCTTTTCGCGGGAGCGATATGACCTGCTGGGTTCCGCGAAACACCCTTCATGGGCCGACGCGCCATTCACAAACAAGTCAGCGTCTGCTCACACGATACGTGTGAACACCGCGTGTGCTAATGCATCGTACAAAAAGACGGTCTGGTCGTACAAAAGCTGTCTGCAGACGCGTTTGATGCATACACGTGTACGAAGCCAACATATGCTTCGAAGATGCGTGAGCAGACAATTCAGTCGTCGTGCCTGCAGCAAACAAAACACCGTGTCTTCGGTATAATGACGTGTGAGAACTAGGGTGCCTACATGCGGAAACATATGTAGGCACCCTAGTGAGAACCAGTGTGACGTCGGGGTACTCACGAAGGCGAAAACGTCGTGACGCTACGGCGAAACGACTAGCGATCCTCGCGGCGCGCGACGCCCCGGCCGCTACACCCGCGACTTTTCCCCGTCGCAACATGCTTGCAAAGAGCAAGAAAAAAAAAAACAAAAAAAAACCACAAGGACTTTGATTTTTGCTTGTCGACGGGCGTAACCCGCGGACCGTTACTCTACGCCGCTGCACAACAACGCCGTTCCCTCCGGGCGTCCTTCACAAGGCAAACTGGCGCTTGGGCGACTAGACGTCGCAACGGCTCCTCCAAGGATATTATATATATCCGCGAGGCCGGAGTCTCCACGTCGCCCGCAAACGGTGCAAGTTGGGACGCTTCGTGCAGCGTTGCCGGCCGCACCGCGTAATGCCGAGGTCACGCCGCTAATAGTAAAACCCTTAATGTTCGCGAGCCCTTAATTTTCGCGAAATTCGCGAAACTTAAGGGCACGCGAAAATTTTGGTCCTTAAGAATTTCAATGCAGGCGTCTGGAATTCGCGAAATTTAATGGCCGCGATTATGTCCTCCATGACCGATTCGCAAAAAATAGGGGTCGCAAAAATAAAGGGTTTTACAGTATTACATCCTACGAAAGTCGGTCTGTGTAGGCATTGTCTGGGGCGTCTTCGTCGTATGCCGGTATATCGGAACGCCGAAAGTCGAAACGCCGATTTCCCTTTCCAAGGGCCGCCATGTTTTGGGCACGCATGTGGAACATGACAGCGCACAAAGGACGAGGACAAAGGAAAGGTGCACGCGAGACACGCAAGCGCCGAGTCGCAGCTGAAATATAATACGCGAGAAAGAAAGAAAGAGCGTGGGCGTAAACTTTGAGCACGCTATAATAGAGCCACCGAATAAGGTAAGCTTCGGAGTTAACGACGCTTCGTCCATCTTCTCGGTGCTTCAAATTCTTCGTCTGCCGATCGCCCGAAGCTTCGTCCGAGATCGTAGGAAACGCTTTTCTGTCCTCCAAAGTTGTGAAAAAGAGTCGGCGACGCAGAACAAACGGTAGCCGGGCTTCCTTGGCGGCCACATCTGCAGTGCACTATGGGCACCACCAAGGGGCTTCGGTTGTCGCTCTTGTTTCCTACCTGAGACATCGCTTCAACGTCTGGTACACTAACTGCCACGCGCACGGGCAGCCGATGCACGCTTGGAGCATAGCCTATGGCTGGAGGCATTGAGCACGTGCTAAATGCCGGGCCTTCCAAAAAAAGAACAACAAAACACGCCTTGTTTTTTTTTTTTTTTACTTGTCAGTAATGCGTTCGAGATATTCGGCCCGTAAACGCGGATCAAACCACACTTCGTCGGATATCTTTTTTTTTTTTTTTTGAGGATGTGTTGACGTTGCTTTTCTAATTCCTCTAATCCAGTCGAACGCAGAAGGCGATTCCACGGCTGCTCCCAACAGGAGAGGTCAGACCTTACAAGCGCCTGCCCGTAGACAAGTTCAGCTAATCTTTTTCGAGGCAGCGAGATCGTCCAGCTTGCAGTCGGATAAGCCACACGAGCACTCAAGATGCCATTGATCCGTTAAAAAAGAAAAAAAAAAAAAAAGAGACAAAATAGAAAATGAACAAGTGCAGTAGATCCAACAAAATGGAAAGCTTTGGAAGCTGTAAGCACCTCCTTCAGTAAGCACGTGTCTTGAGCGTGGCATGGCAGAACGACAGATGTGCACTTAGAAGATAAAGCGAAAAAAAACAAAAAGAAGAAAACTCGCAGTATACACCAACTCATGTTTACAAACAAACCGGAGCGCCCCTAGCGGACGCCACCGGCGCCGCGCATGCGCGATGGGGGTGTGGGCAAGAAGCTCGCCGTCGCCCATAAACAAACCATTGAAATGCGATGTTGTCGGCGTCAGTGTGAGTCCCCCTGCCCTTTTTCCCGTTCGAATTGTGGATTCTAAGTCTTCCTGGCGATGTCTGAATATCTTGAGCGGCGTCAGCGAAACTACCGAGGCTCGTTACACCGCAAACCTTCGCGTGAATAATGTGACATGTGGCGATTCATTCTAAGTGGACGCCGCAGTATGTGCGCTAAAGCCTGGTTCGCATGATGAGATTTCGCTCGCAATTTTCAGACGCGACGCCACTCGGGCTGCAAAAGCGTGAACCGTAGCTGAGATGGTCGACGTCGATACTGAAAATTGCAAGCAGAATCGGACCAACTGAATTAGGCATAACAAGTCGGTGATGGTCACTGGTAACTATGATCAACATTTCCTTGTATCTACTGTTTACATCGAGCCTGCTCACCAACCTTCAAATTTAAGTCTTTTGAGGCCTGCACTTACTTCTTATCGAAAGTACCGGGCCAACATTTGGTATACGGGCCGGCGTCGTCTAAGAGAGCAGACGACAAGCGGAAACGTTTGAAAGAGCAGACGAGAGTTCGAACGATCAGGCGGCCGTTTGAACTTGAAGACGCACTGAACGTAGTCCGCAGGTGGTCCGCACAACTTGACGGTTTTCTGGCGTTCATGTTGGAACAAAACAAATAAATCTGATGACCACAAGTATCCCTGAATTCGACCCAAAGTGCTTCCCGCCCAAGCAATCGTTGTCCGACGGCTTCTGCTTTTCCCTTTTCACGGCACATATCCAGATTCTCGGACGAACCGAGCACGTGAAAACTGACCTTCAAACCTTTCTCGACACTTTTGGTACGGCCCCAGTCGCGGCGTTTTGACGAGAAGGCAGGTTTTTGTCTGGTTCCTTTCAAAACAACGCAGGAATACACGTCTGGCATGGGGACTTCTGCCCACAGCCCCAGACCGGAAGTGCGACCGACGCGC
Organism: Ixodes persulcatus; assembly: GCA_013358835.2. Lineage (NCBI taxonomy): Eukaryota > Metazoa > Arthropoda > Arachnida > Ixodida > Ixodidae > Ixodes > Ixodes persulcatus. Next base: position 140,256 of record JABSTQ010010774.1, on the reverse strand, counting down.
CACCACCGCGTCCTGACGTCACAGCATTGAGTTCGTGTATAAGGAAGGAGTAGACTAACCTCTTCTGGGAACACTGCACGTGCACTGGGAGTGTTCGTCGTGGTTTCCGCAGTGGGTTTATTTCATTGTTTGCCTTAACTGAGTGTCTCCCCTGTGGCACACGCGACGAGCAATGTAGAGTGTGGTTGAGGGAAGTTTTTTTTTTTTTCTCTCTTCTTTCTCCAACTTTTGGAGTTTATTATAATCATTGCTGCTGGCGTAACTAACGCACACTTGGCACGTTTCGACGTTGCTGTGTAATACAAGTGTGCCGGAAAACGGTCGTTTTTTTATTTTATTATTATTATTTTTTTTTTTACGTTAGAAGTTTATTAACGATTGCCGCCGTTTGAGCAAACGGGCAATTGCTGCGTGGAATTGTTTGTTCAAAGTCCCCTTCCTGTGTCGACACATAGTGAAGCTCGTGGTCTACAGGTAATCGTCTGTTGACATTGATTTTATGGAGACTGTGAGAGATAAGCAGGGTTCCGTGTTTTGGGGGTTTCTTTTTCCTCGAAATGGGGAGCTTGTTTTTTCGGAGTTTAGATTTTGTTCCTCATTGAATCGGTGTTTCTTAATTTCTATTTCCAATGTAAAAAAAACAAAAAAAAAAACTCTGCGTGTATGTCGAGCAAACCGGGACACGGGCGGCTGATTTTCTAGTTTCTAGGAAACATCCGCCTAACCCAAACGCATAAAAAAAAGAAAACAAAACAGTATTAATAAAAGTAGAAGTCGAGTAAGGGGCTGTGGCTCCCGAAGACGCGGACAGCTCAGTGCTGCAAAACTGTAGATAAAATATTAATTTTCTGGTAAAGTTTTTTTTTTTTTATTAAATAATTTTAAGGATAGTTTAGAATCTCGATTTATCGGCTTTTCCCCGAGCTTGATAAAACCGGCTTTTCGGGGTTTATCTGTAGCTATCGATAACACGACGGTACCCTCACTGGTCAGTTATGGTGTAGAATGGGCGTTTTTCGCGCAAAAAAAAAAAAAAAAGAAACGGCAGCAATTTTTCTCACCCGGACGCGCGAGTTCATGCCTTGAACTTCGGAGCGCTCCGGCGACGAAGAGATTATAAAAGACATAAAAATACCTTTCTCTCCACTTCGGGAAAGGGGTATGTCGCATTCTTCGGCGAAAAAGAGGGGTGAGGGGAATTCCGTAGACGCAGAAGCATTCGCGCCGAGAAAACGAGTTCACGGAAAAAGATGCACGGACGCCGCGAACTGCTCGGAGGCGCTCAGTCAGCTCAGTGACCTTCCCGCGCGCGTTCGCGCGCAAACGGACCGACCCTAGCGCCACATTGCGCCGCCGGGGAGAAGCGCGGGAAATGAACGAAGGAACGAGGGGAGAAAAAAAAAGAAATAAAAACCCCGCGCGCGCGGAGTGCACATAGCGTACATTCCGCAAAGAAACCCTGCGCGTGAGAGCGCTCCAACGCGCGCGCCTTTTTCCTACTACGTCACTGCGCGCGGGTTTTTTTGTGTACACCCTCTCCCACCTCTCTATTGGTCGCTGCGACGCGCGCTCCCATTGGCGTCTCGGTGTCGCCGACGTCACGAAGCGCGTGACGTCGCGTTTTCCCGCCAGCCGCAGCACGCAGGCGCTGCTATCGCGGCGCGGCGCGCGCGCACTTGCTGAAAAGTAGTGCCGAACTTCGCGTTGGGTTTTCCAAGCTAGAAAACGTATCGACTCAATTCAAAACGAGGACAGCATTTCGATAATAATAAATTCAACCAGTTATTTGTAGTTTAGACGAGGATAGCGAGTTGTTTCTGCGACGCTTGTCGCCGAAATTCCACACTGGCGTCAGGAGGCGCGGAGGGATACTAGAGCACGAGCCAGACGCCCTTCTCCGTTGATATTTATCAGAAGAGCGCGGGACGCTCACGATTCATAGTGGGCTGCGTTGCGAGTGATGGTGGTTCGTTGAGCTTGCTTCCGCTAAGTCAAAACAAACCCGTCGCTGGTACGCGCGCCCCAAAACTTCGCAAGAGGTCGTGTGTGGTGTGGTGTGTTCTCCGCGCACTCGCTTGGATTACCGTCAGCTACCACGGATCTCCGTGCTGTGTTGTGTCCCAGTCAGGATTACACTGCTATGGTCGGAAGGCGACTAGCCATGCTGTTGGAACGCCATGGTAAATACAACGGCCGCCTTTTTGCGCGCGCTGTTTTTGTCCGGTGCTACGATCGCTCGAGAACAAGCTGCTCTCTCACGGTTCCCGGATGCTTACCGTGGACTTGCTACGCGCTTTCGCAGGCACAGAGAAGTCCAACTCCTTCGAGAAGAACTACCGGGTCGGAGCGCTCTTGGGCAAGGGTGGCTTCGGTACCGTCTACGCTGGAACGCGAAACAGAGACAATTTGGCGGTGAGTTTTTCTTTTCCCTCTCGAGCCAAGTTTTGTTCGTCGGAGAGAATTTTAGTTCCTTTTCGACGAACAATCAAGTTCGTTGGCGTGTAGCTTTTGGGCAGCGAGCCCAAACAATTTGTGAGAGCTCTTCCTTCCCGTAGCGACGCGCTCAGAGCTCGCCCAGTTCGCCCCGCTCTCCGGGCCGAAGCGGAACTGGCGTCGGTTGGGGGAAGGAGGGGCTCTGTTTTGAAAGTGCGGAATTCGACCGTTGCTGGTCGGGGCCGTTCACCCGTCTGATTTTTTTCGGGGGTTGCCCCTGTTTTTGTCCTTGCAGGTCGCCATCAAGCACGTCTCTCGGGAGAAGGTGACCGAATGGGCCACGGTGAGTTTTCATTCCGATCGTATATTTCGCAAACGGTTCCCTGTTTTGTCGGCGCGTCTGTGTTTTTGAAGCGAGCTCTACTTTCCGTTGTAGCAGACGACGGAGCGCGGGTTTGTTTTGGTTTCGCCGCGCTGGCCGACCAATAGCGTCGGCCCGTAGCAGACTATGCTGGGGCGCGCAGAAAAAGCAGACGACGAGGCGAGCGGCGCGTTGTGTTGCGAGGGTAAAGAAAGACTCCATAAAAAAAAAGAAGCGCATGAGAAAAAAAAATGTCGGCGGTCGGTCGGTTTTGTCGGGTCGACGAAGTTCCCGGGCGTCCGTTGGCTTCGCCGTGGAATGCCGCCGACCTGGTTAGAGGCGCCCGTTCTTTTTGGGGGAGGAAGGCTGGAGAAGGCCGTCGCCGGCGCTAAAGCGGCGACGGCTTCCTTTTATTATATATATCTTTTCTCCACTCCTTCTCTCCCGCTACGCTCTCTGCAGCAACCTAGATGCACTCTCTGCGTGCCGCCATGTTGTGCCGCCACCGCCGCCGCGTCCTTTTTTTTTCCTCCGCGTCCCCTTCGTCCGCGCACGCGGCGTGTTGTTGGGGGTTCGCTACGAATGGCTTCCCAATCGTAGACGGGCTGTGCGTTAAGAGCGCGCGAGGAAGGCGCGCATTGTTCGTTTGCTCGGAAGAAAAAAAGACGTCTGTTCAAGGGCCGCCGTAGCGGCGCCGCCGCCGATTATCTAGGAGGACGCCACTGGAATCGATGCGCACTCGTAGCGTGCTTCGCCCGCGCGCGCCTTATGCATTGTTTCCGTGCAAAACGTCGCGCGACGACGGAGCCAAAACAATGACGTGTGTGTCTTTCTGTGTGCGCGCAGCTGAACGGTCAGCGGGTCCCGCTCGAGATCAACCTGCTGCTCAAGGTGTCCCACGTACCTGGCGTCATTCGTCTCCTCGACTGGTACGAGCGGCCCGATTCCTTTATCCTCATCATGGAGCGGCCAGAGTCCGTCAAGGACTTGTTCGACTACATCACCGAGAAGGGCGTGCTCGAAGAGACGCTGTCCAGGCTCTTCTTCAAGCAAATCGTTGAGTGCGTGCTGGCCTGTCACGAAGCCGGAGTCATCCACCGCGACATCAAGGACGAGAACATTCTCGTGAACCTCAAGACGCTCTCTGTGAACCTGATCGACTTCGGGTCCGGTCACTACCTCCGCGACGGGCTCTACACAGACTTTGACGGTGAGTTTTGACGCGGTCCTCCTCTGTAGCGTCCGTGTGAACGGTCCCCGCTTTGTGTCGTGTTGTCATTTCGTGCCGCCAGTCTTCGCTGCTGTCGGTCTTCCGCCTAGAGAGCCTTTGCGCCAGATTCAAACATTACCCGTTGTACTTAGTGACTTTCTGTGGAAATTGGTTGGGATTTGTTTCCAACTGCCGCTTCGCAGTATTAATGCATCGCAGCCGCCGCGCCGCGGCATGGCATTCACTGTGTATGCCAGCTTCGGGTCGATCTATTATCGATTCGTCGGCGTTTACGGAAATGTGCTCGCTAGTTTGGCTTTTGATTTGAAAGGGGAAAGATCTAAAAGGCAAACTGTGTCGGCTATTTTGGGTTACCGTCTTTAACCCGCTGGCAGAGATCCGCTTTTTATGCATGGATGTTGCACGCCCGTACGATGAGGAGCGCAGCCGTGGATGTTCGATGGCTTTGTGGCCGTCGTGCGGCTTGGTAACGTAGTCCCATTTTTGCAGTATCGCCGTCTGCGCTTTATTTTTGGGGCACAAAGGGCTAACACAAATCTCGGAACAGAGGTAAATAACTGGTACGCGACCGAAAGCAACAAAAAAAAAAAAAATACGCCTGGTCCTGGTATTGAACCCATTTCCAGTGGAGCGCTCTACGCACTGAGCTAAGCAGGAGTTACGAGGAAGCTGGTTTATCAGCTGCCACCAGTCGAACAAAGGGTAAAATTTTTTTAAGGTAATGGAGGTCTTTTCGTTATGTGAAGTTCGCGCCTGTATGTGATCTCGGATATTTCATCTTGCCGAAACGTGGTCCTGTACCATAGAAAAGTGTTCCACGTGGTTTTGCACGCACGTGGTACGTCTCCTGGCATGGGTGCGCGTTTTTGTTGTTTTTTTTTGGGATGCAACTTAGACGGCGCGTTCCGCATTTTAAACGGGACGATTGCGCAAGGCGAAACGAGCACCACGCCGTTTTCCCTCCACGTGTTCCCGGATTTTCGGAACACGTGTGATTTCGTCTTTGTCTCGCGCTATAGTCACTAGCCCATGTAATTGCAAGCGATGCTAAGAAGCGAATCATGTTTAATCGAAATTGCGAGCTTTTCCCGTAGTGACAGCAGTCTACTCTTGACAGAACCAATGGCAGACGACGAAAATTAAAGCAAGCGAGAAATTTCAGTTTTGGCGGCGACTCTCGTCTGCTGTTCACGAAAACAATAGCAGACTAGTAAAATTTTAGTGTTTCCGTAACTGCTGCTATAATGGCAGACGATTCAAGTTGCCGGAGAGGCGGACTCTTGCTTTAGACAAATTTCAGAAAGTAGGGGTTCTTTGTTTTCGGCTACTACAATCGATTGCAGCTTAGACAGTAGCAGGCGACACAACTTGCCGACCACCTTATTTTAAAACATTTCCAGTTCCAGAAGTGGGCTAACCCCGAGTTTAGCGGCAACGAGAGTCGTCTGCTTACAGGGACAATAGCGGACAACACAAGTTGCCGAGAGTCGTCTGGACGCAATTTCTTACAAAAAGGGTTGAAAAAGAAAAGCGCCTTGTTTTGAGCTTCGGTTGATGCTGGCCGGGCGACCTCTGCGCCCGCCGCGGGTCGGTTGACGACGCCGGCATGTCGGCGACTATTTGGAGGGTCGCACGGAGCCGTCTGCCGCCGCTCCGGCCGGAGAGTCACCCGAAATAGCGTGGAGGGGAATCTCGGCGCCAGTCTCCGGTACGGCTGGGTGACTCGGGGCCTCACTTGTACCAGGGGGAGGTTCCGTTATCCGACCCGCATTCCCCTCCATGCTGACTTGGAAAGCAAAGCAGTTAAAAAAAAGAAGGCAATTAAAAGCGGCTCCAAAGGCGTCGCCGTCCTCTTTTTCGCGAAAACTTGATTTCAGTTACCGAATCGGGGAGATGCTGCCACAATTTGGGAAGCGCATGCGTTGCTGCTGTGTGTTTAAACCTCTAATGTGTGATAACCAGTAGTATGGTTGGGTAATAGATGTTTCTGTTTCTGACGTGCGGCATGGTGTTTTGTGTGCAGGCACCCGCGTGTACAGTCCCCCGGAATGGATCCAGCGCAGCCGTTACAACGGCCGTGCCGCCACAGTCTGGTCCCTTGGCATCCTCCTGTACGACATGGTGTGCGGGGACATCCCCTTCGAGCGCGACGAACAGATCCTCCGTGCCGAGGTCCACTTCCGCCGGAAGCTCTCGCCCAGTGAGTACTCTCTACCCCTTTTGTACAGCCTCTGTAGAGCCGTACACATTCAGGATGGACTCGTGGTGTCTGGTGATCCCAAGTCGGTTTGATCTGGTGTTTTCCCAAAGTCTTTTTGTCTACGGCTGTACAAGGCTAGCAGTTGTGCCACTTCATACCCGTTTGTACAACATCTGCTTTGTGAAGGTGAATGGGGTTGTGCACAGTGCCTCAACGGTTTCCCCTCTCTCACTCCGCAGTGTGCGAAGACCTGATCCGCCGGTGCCTGTCGCTGTCGCCATCTGCACGCCCCACCCTGGAGGAGATCCTCGAGCACGAATGGATGCTTGCGGACGACCTCAAGAGCACGGTTTCGGACGGCATCCCCGTACGGTGCGCCCGCGGGGAGCAGACCTCGGTGGACCAGAACTCCACGGGAAGCCACGACAGCATTTGATGATCACGCCCCCCTAGAAGCGCCAATTTTTTCATCCACTCCTCCCCCGCCTCACCATTTCATCGAGAGAGAGAACCATTTGCCCGGGACCGCACGGCTGCCTGGCGCCGAACACCTGGCAACGCCTTTCCAAACGTCTGAATGTGTCTTCTCGTCGGTCAAGGGACTCGGGCCTGTGTCGGTGGTGCAGATACGACGCAACAGTCTTCCCCGACGGATGCTGCAGCACAACCACTACCACGAAGCCATCAATGCAACTTTTTTAGAATCTCTTTTTTTTTTATTACACCAAGTGTGTGTGGACAGACTGACGTTGAAAGGAACCGCGGAACACTGGGAAACTTTTCGACGATGGACGAGGAGCGAGGAGGCAAAGCAACCCCCTTGCCGAGGACTGCCTCTCGTAGCTGTGATATGACGAACGTGTCTGAAAATACCAGCCTGCCCGTGTTGCTGCTTCCGGCGAGGGTTTTCTCCTGCGTTTGCCGTGCGGTCTCGTTCCCGTGTATTTATTTCTCTGCGTGTACATAGGTTCCCCCCACCCACCTTCGAACTCTGCCCTTATCCCCCAACATCCCCACCATTAACGAGCATTTGAAGTGCCAGCATTTTGCCGAGAACGGCCACATTCAGTGTACATAGAGTGGCATCATTTGCATTCGTTCTGTTCAACGGAGGCCATTGGTTTTGCGTGTGTGCGTGCGATTTCATTGCCCTCACACATACGTGCCCACACATGCGAGCTTTTGGAAGGTATTTAAAGAGGGGTGTCTTCTCTTAAGTTATTGTTCCACCAAGGTGGCTAGAACCACTGCTGGGTAAACTTTCCAAACCCCCTTCTCTCATATGTGGCCGCGATGTTTTCCTAATTTATGTTTTTGCCTTGGCATCATTTTTTTTTTTCCAGTCTTGTGTTTTTTTAGTGTTTTAATGTTCTTTTTTAGTTTTGAATTGTACATTGCTTGTACAGTCAGTCACACCAGAGAAGAGGTATTTTTATATAAAAAAGATTTAAAATAAAATCTTGTACTGGCAATTTCACTTGTGTGTTTCCTGCTTTGGCCTACCCAGGCCTTAGCTACACTTTCGATTTGCAAGTCCAAACATTGGCAAGTTGCAGCCCTTGCATCTAATGTCCAGCCTTTAGGGGGTTGTGTACAGGGCAACCTTCTTCCTAAGCAGCTGTGGAGTGCAGGTCTTTTCATTTGTTTCTTAGGTCCTAAAGTGAACGGATGACTGGATTCTCGAGAGGTTCAGCATTGAAGCGGAGGTCATAGTCCCATCTTCACAGGGACAAAGCCCGGTGAAATTGGAGCAAAACCTCCAGTTCCTAGTGTTATCATTTCTGCGGAAAATGTGTGGGGTGCACCCACTTTTAGCTGCTAAGCTCTGTGTCCAAGGTAAAATGCGGGAAATAAAAAAGTGCACACACTTTTCCTATGCAAGCACGAAACCGCCAGTGCACCATTTCCCTACCTTGCAGATCTTGATCGGCAGCCAAGTTTTTGAAAGCAACGCCATCTGCAAAAGTGCACCATCCGGAAATACTAGACAGCAGAAGGTCAATCTCGGGTTTTCGAAGCCCCGGACAGGAAGGGAGCGAAAGAGAATAAAGCGATGGAAATTTGGTCGGGCCATCGGCCATGGGCGCCATGAAACCGAGACGACAGATCGATAATGCCCGGTGGTAGGGGGGAGCGCCCACCGCGCATGCGCGCTCTCCTCCTCTCCCCTTCGGTTTCGTCTGCTACCGGTCTGCCGTGTTGGGGGCCGGTGGCGATCCTGGCGGCGGCGTCCTCAACGACGGACGGGCGGCGAGGCGTGGCATACCCTCTTCGCAGACCATAGCCGCCTCTGCGGCACCGCCGGTAGCATTCGCCCGGGCGAGAAGCGACGGCGTACGCTTTCATGAAACGCGGCACCGAAGAAGGGGCCGACGATCTTGAAGCGCCCTTCGCATCGAGGCAGTCTACAGGGTATTTCCGAGCGGTATTCTGGCCTAAAAAGTTTCGTATCAATAAACCGGTGAAGTGAGTGCGACCAAACTCTTCAGAAAGGTGTCTTTAGGTGGTACATTTATCAAACTAAAACTTTATAAATGTAAATTAAAAAGAAAAAGAAGTGGTTAACGCAGTTACAGATGGCACAACACAAGGCCAAAATGTGAAAGCTTGTTTGAGATGAACAGCCGAAAACAGATCCAGTAGATCCGAGCGTGTCTGGTTCCATCAGTGCGAAGCAACGTTCATCCAAAGGCGTTTACCGTTTTCCTCATTGTTCATAGTAAAAAAACGGGATTTTTTAGGCTTAATATTGTTCCCCTGAAACTCACGCTGATGAAATTTGAGTATGATAAGTGCACTACTTAAGGCCACCTTTGTGAAAAGTTATGATGCACTCCGTTCATTGGCTTATTTATACGACCTTTTTTTTACGGCCGAAGAGCGTTCGAAAACACCCTGTTGGTTGTAGGGTGTGCAGACATATGCAACGGTGTGCAAATAGGGGAGGGCCTTACTTTCAAGGGGGACGACAGTTAAGTTGTAAGATTGTAATGATGAACCGCACTTTTGCCTACAGTCTCGGTATTTAATGAGGCTGAAGTGCCCTTGCAACCGAGGCAGTCTAAACGGCATTCATCGCTTGCGGATGCAGGTGCAAAGGGTAGCGCCCCGGGGGGCTGTTTGAACTCCTCCGGTAAAAAGCAGCTGACACTGCCAACGTGGGGGTCTATAACCGCTCGAGAATCCTCGTCTAGAGACGATTCGCATCGCAGAAAGGTCTAAGCAGTCCTGGCAGTCTAGAAGGAGAAGGGGGGATAGCGCCAAGCAACCTTCTTCAGAAATTGCCGGTTCCAAGCACTGGTTCCAAGTGTTTGGCAGAGAACGCGCGTGCACACTACGCAGGCTGGCACGAGCCTATCGCTCGAGAACCTGCCATGGTCTCTATTATGTTCATGAAACGCGAATGTGTATTTTATGATTCCAGAACCTTTGGAAACATGGTTTCGAGAAGAGGTGGATTAAATATGCTTGTTTTGTTCTAGCTGAGCTGACGATATGTTGCTCGTGCCGATGGTCAATGAGGTCTTCGGCGTCGAGTTGGAGGAGAGTGACGGAGGCTTCGTGACACCAACAGTGCAAGCTGTTTATTTACACCAAAGTATAGACACGAAAACTTCACTACAAACGATGTATTTGATTCGCTATGTATGAAGCAAAGGGGATTCCCGTTGGACCCGTTTAGGGGTCAAGATCCCAGCCGAAAAGACGCCCTTTCTCGTCCAGGGTCTTGAGGGCACCAACCTCCTCGTCTACTGTCAGGGGTGGACCAATTCGCCTGAAACCTTTGCGAAGGCACGTGACACGTTCACAGACCAACAACGGTCGACACCGACGTTCGTCAAGTTCGCGTTCGAAGAGTAAGTAGAGAGGAGACAAAGGCGGTTAGCCTCAGAGGCAACGAAGCAGACAACGCAAGCGGCAACCCATGGCGGATAGTTGGACGGCAAGGCTACTAGCAGCGCCGTCTGTTGGAACACATGTCACTAAAGACGACTCCGCGGTCACACTGCCAATACATCACACAAACACTGTCTGCAGACACGTTCGAGTCTGCATACATATGTACATATGTATGCAGACGCTACCTTTTATATACATATGAGGTAGCGATCACCGTTTCTTTCGTACGGTGTGTGCGGGCTGTGCGGAACTGCAGCTTAAAGCGCCGTTCACACACTTGCAACCGAGTAGGACGGAGAGAGACAATACCGGTTTTGAAGTCTCTTACGACGTCTTAGGACCAGCTCCGCTGCACCGCACCCGGTCCTAAGACGTCGCAAGAGGCTTCTTTCTCGGTCGTAGTCGGTTACGAGCTGTGGATTTCACTAGCTGCGGCCTGCGTAGGCGCAATTTCACACACTGCTGGCGGGAAAAATTATAGCGCTTTTTCTCCGTTTTGCATGTCATGACCTATATATTTTTTTCTTTGTGCCATTGAGAGAGCACTGTACCATCCTTGAGAACAAAAACAAACATCTGCGCGTTATTTTTGTCGACTACGCGCGCGACAGGACGGAGGTGACCGGAATGTTTGTTTTATTGTATGCTGATCTTTTTTTTTTTTTCACGCCGTTATTTATTGACTCATGCCAATCGGCAACGTTCTTAACTATCCAAACAAATCGACAACAAAGTCGAAAGGCGTGGGCATTGGCCCCCGCAAAGATTACGGATTTATCGATGTGCACACAAGGCCTGGGCTGAAATTCAGCGGGTCTCGGCGATGGAATAATATATTGTATACGTACAATATGATGATGCCACACCCAAACAAAAAATATATAAAAAGAATCTAAAATAACGCAGCACATTTTGTCAACTGCGTCGACGACAGTCACCTCACGACGATCAGCCGGAATCCAAGAGCACTGGCATTAGGGCTACCCAGCGCCGTTCACCAGCGCGGGCTAGCTGGTGAACGGTCCTACACATAGGCGTGCGCAGGGTTCCGCTTGAAAGGGGTCCTATTCTCATAAGATTCCCCGGCGATGCCGCCATTCCATTCCCATTCCATTACGGGGTCGCGAAAGTGCGGAATGATTCCGGAATCATTCCAACTCCGGAGTGACAACTCCGCAACACTGGTTTCAACAGCCCATGGTGGTGGCAGACACTTTCTAGCTACTAGGGGTCGCGAAAATCGCATTAGTTGCATCATCATTCATCAGCAATATGGCGGCGGCCTAGGAGCGTTTTTCTCTTCTTTTTTTTTTGTTGGAAAGGTGTATCGGGGAAGAGCCTGCGCCATCCACGCCATTTTTGGCCGCAAAACTGGGAGTGCGAGAACGACAGAACATGGCATAACGAAGGTATGAGGTCGGTGCGCCTTTTTCCTTCTTTTGTTGTAAAAACAACAACAACAACAACAACTTTGTTTGTTTATTACATCTTCCCACCTACGACTTATCCTCCCTTAAAATTCCCTCCTCGGAGCATCCTCCCACTCCCTCGTAGGGTAAGTCGTAGCGGAACTATGAAGAAAGCCGTTTTTTTCTCGTCTCTCCCGCAAAATGCAAAAAGAGTAAAAAGAGGTGGTTCTTCGTACGGCCCCTATTAGCGGCGAGATGTTTTGGTGGCGCCCTCCTGTGGTTCCCCCTTGTGACGTCATTACCTTGCAGACAACAAGTTCGATGGTGCTTGTTATTAGCATGGTGGAAGCTTGAAATCATTGCGCTCTGAAAGGAACACTGCCATAGGATTCGGCGAGTGGCGCTGCCTTCAAGACAGGCCCCCGTGCGCTTCTGCTCTTCCTTCCACCTTTCCCGCGGGCCGCGACATAGCTCTGGCGTACAGATGAGGGAGCAGACGACGCTGGAGGCTGGCGCGGATAGTCGTGTCGGCCTCCCGCTTTGCAAAACAGGGTGTCGAAGGCTAAACGACAGAGCACCAGGTGTTGCAGTGTAGTCAACTGCCGCTACAGCGTCTTAAACACAAATAATAATGTCTGCCGCGAAAGGAATACTCCCGCGATTGTTTTAGGAATCACCGGCCTTTACGCTTTCCGGTATGCTACTTAGTATCGCGAAATTCAGACTAGTTATTGTGAAATCGGCAAGTGAAAGTGATGCCAAAACCAAACTTCAAATATACCCGCGCTTTTCAATGCCATGACGTCGGGGGAAGGCAAGCTTGCAGGTCGAGCGGGCAGTCTAAAAATGGTCTATGCCGAGCATTTGTTTCGTGCTGCTGCGTGGGTTCTGGAGCGTGCTGCCAATGCATTCATTTCACACCACCAAACTGCTTGTAATCAGTTGGGAACTAAGTCTACATACAGTCCAATGAGTGAACCTCTGCCTTCCCTTGACGACACTTTTTCATTGTTGTCAGTTAGATACTTTCACTCTGAAAAACACGGCGAGGACCAAAAAAATTAATTCAATAACTTCGCGAAAAAATATATTTTGGCCAAATATTTGGTTGCTATTTCAGCGACGTTTGTTGGTGTGTTTAGCGAATTTCCAGGCCAATCGGGGACTATGTAGTAAACGCCGGAGTACACGTTAAAGTATGATTCGTTTCCCGGGAGGTGATTTCAGAAAGGTCGCTGAGAAGCATTAAATGTCTGTGCGGAGAACAGGGTGAATTCTATTTTTCCTCGGCGTCTCGCTTGAATCGGTAGCTCCGCGGCCACCGACAAAAAGAAACAGAAGAGCTAAAACAATAAGAACTAAGCAATGGATGGATGGATGGATGGATGTTACTGGCTATACCCTTTGTAGCGGGCGGTAGCTTGCGCCACCTACCAGCTTACCCCCCAACGTTGTCCCTCGATGCATGGCCTCCGAGACCCCGAAGCGCGTTCGCGCGCTTCGGGATCTCGGAGGCCATGCTCGAATCTTACGAAAGAAGGCGCCTACGCGGCAAAAGACATTAGAGGTAAAATGAGGCGGAGATTCGCAGTTCACGTTGTGCACAGACTTTCACGCACATATTTTAATGGCTTCTAAATAATTTTAAACGGACTTTAAAGGACTTTAAAGGATGCAGGACTTTAAAGATAAAGATCTCTGCCAATTTTTTTTTAAATGTTGTTTGCGATTGTACTTTTTTCTTTGTTGTCCTAGTACGTACGGTTACGCGACTCTATCGCAAGGGTCAGCGACGTCGGCCAGCGTGATGCAGCGTCTCGCGCTGCGATGCGTCAACCTCCCAGCGAGCACGGGACCGCGGTGGCGCGTCGGAGGGGGGCCCATTTTCGCGATTCCCGCGTCACGCGCTCACAGCCGTATCCGTCGCTCCGCGGGTCGCCTCTCCGTTCGGCGACAAGTCACCCAAGACCCGGCGCCGGCGGCGGCCTCCGCACGCGTTGACGCCGCCAACGAGTCTCTTTGGACCCGGGCCTACTTGGCACCGCGCAGACCTGTCTGTCTCGAAAACGAGAACGGGAAGAGGAGGGGGGGACAAGTGCACGATGGCCCCCCTCCCCGCTTACTCCTCCCTTGGAGTCCCTGACACTGGTTCAGCACTTGTAGACTCTGCAGGACGTCCTTCTTTCGACGAGGAGCGCGGGAGAGCCGGCTAACCTTTGTTCCACACGGTCTTTAACAGATGGGGAGTCCTTGAGGACTCAAACGCAGTTCTACTCTCCGACCGATGGTGCTCAAGACGGGAGCAGTGACTCCCTTTGGTAGCAGATTAAGGCGATGACCATTGTCTACCGGGCCTGGCGTCTTGTCTATGTTGCTTTTGGCTCTCGTCTATTTTAGCGCTGTTCCGATTTTTTTTTTTTATCATTGAAACATGTGTAGCAAGTTGTGGGTACGGTACTGGTAATAAATGAACTATTTATTTACATTAGTTACAGTAGCTATGGATGAACGTTGTTCTTCGCTGGGACACCACCAGACAAGAATCAAGCGCGCTGCTTCATCTTCCTCTTCATCCGTGGTTGCTGCGATTGCCACACAAAAGGAATTTGTCGACTAATTACACGGACACCGTTCGCTAAACGACAGTTACCACACGATACTCGCGGACAGCTGTACCAGAAGAGGTGAAGAGCGCGCGTGCGCACCTTTGATGGGCGCTCAAGATGCACACGTGCGCTTTGACCTGATAGCCACAGAAACTTTTGTCCAAAGGTGAGCGTGGTAAATGTGGCTGCAGTTAAGCGTGCTCGTGTAACGATGCTATGGTGGTTTTCTGGCAGCCACAAAAGAACTTAATTCTCGAGACTTTGATGATTTTATAAATATAGTGCCGAGAGATGTTGTATAGTGTCGATGCAACTGCCTGCAAAACTCTAGCTGAGCAATCGTTACAGGACTTTAGAAAGTTTCAGTATATCGTTCCGATGACACACCACCGACGCCTTTGCGCATGCACCGTGTACTCATCGGATATCGTTATCGGAGGTAGGTATCGGAGCGATCTGCTAAAACTCTATTTTGTTAGAATAAAACGTTCGAAGGCAGTAACACCGTTACACGTGGGTTGAAGCTCCATTTGGAACTGCACTGTCTGCCTGTTGCCTCAGCTAACGTCAGCAGGGGAGCTTTTTGAGGACATGTAACATAGGCTAGCAACATGCCTTAGTATACAGAGTGTTCTTTTTAAGCTTTACAGATTTGTTAAAAAAAAAAAAAAAAGCCGTGAAAGCTACACGTACGCGGTTTGTGCAGGTGAGTTACATGCGGCCAGGTGGACATAGTATAGGGGGCTAATCGTGACGATCAGTCGGCTAATTAAGGAAATGTTGTTCATTAACTTTTTAATTAGTGAAAATAGACATATGGTTCCAATTAAAAGCTTGATGAGAGTCATCGAACACCACTTAATCAGCTCTTTCTAGAAGGATATAGGGCAGGGGCAGCATTTCACGGCGTTCTGAAAAAAACGCTCAGTTTGTCCGCGTTTCTAGGTTTCGGTTTCTTATCGGAGCGCATCTTTGCGCCCGCGGTCCTGCTCCCTGGTGGTAGCGGCGCGAGCCACCCCCTCGCCTCCGTCGTAGGATGGAGGGAAATAGGGCGCACGTCTGTTGCGTGTTGCGCGTCTCGGCCACTGGGGAGGAGGACCGCGGGCGCAGAGCACGTGGCGCAGAGATGCGCTCCGATAAGAAATCAAAACTTCGAAACCCGTCCAAGCTGCTCGTTTTTACAGAACGCCGTAAAATGCTGCCCCTGCTGCCTTATATCTTTTTAAAAAGGGTTGATTTTGTAGTTTTCGATTACACGCAGCAAGTTTCTAATTGGAACCATATGTCTATTTTCACAAATAAAAAGTTAATGAACAAATTATACTTAGTCAGCCGACTGATCGTTTTGATTAGCCCCTATACTATGTCCCCTTGGCCGTATAACTCACCTGCACAAACCGCATTCGTGTAGCGTTCATGGCTCTTTTTAAACAAATCTGTTAAGCTTAAAAAAAAAAAAAAAGTAGGTATACCGCCGCTTATTCGATACTGTTATTATATCTCATCATCGTTGAAGTCACACGCGCTTGAACCGACATACAGGTCAATAACAGCGTCGCGCCACTTCTTTCTGCCTTGCCCAACCGTGCGATTTTGCAGCTTTTCATCGGAATCTGGGTTGGGTCGCACAATATTACAGACATCAAACGGCTGTGTTATCAACCGCGGGTATACAATTCGGGGAGCAAGTCGTCTGCTTCCTGCGCAGGAGTCGCGGTGAGGCAAGAACGACGCCGAGCTCTGATTGGTGTTGATTGAAAGGATAGCGGGTAGACAACAATGCAGACGCCTTGAGGTCTACTCACTTTTTTTTTTTTTTTTTCAATCAGCCAATAAGCGTTTAGTGTTCTGACATCATCGCATCCCCTGTGCAAGAAGCAGACGAACTTCCGCTCCGCACAGCGTTTGCTCGGGCTAAAAGCATTGATCACTTTTGTAATAGGTTGAATAGCGTATCGGGTGTCCGACGGTGACACCGCCGGCGGCCATTGCTTGACACCAGGCAAGACATGGAAGTCTATGGAAGGAATGAACAAAAATGAACCTTTTGAAGCTCCTGTGAAGTTTATCATAGGAATACTTTTGAGGTTTCCCAGAAATCGTAAGACAGAATTTGTGATCGTCAGTAACTCTTGAGAATGTTATTAAGTCACACAAACAACGTGCCAATCTCTGTCGTCTGCTGCCCTCGACGGAATTCGTCTGCTCGACTCTTCCGTATCGTTATCGTCATGTTAAAAAAAAAAAAAAGAAGTTTTTGCTTAAAATTACTCGCAACACGAGCACATGTTACTTATGAGAGTATTTTAAAAATAGAAGTTGCTCTCGCGAGCAAGAGTAGATTTGACATCGTCTGCTTTGATTTGGAAACAGAGATGATACTTTAAACGCTATCTGCAACCCTGCGTAAGTAAAAATGTAAAAGTAAGCATGGTATCGAAGAAAACCTTTCTGGCTGCTTGCATGACGGCGTGGCTCCCACTGGCTGCTCGTGGGGTTTATGGAGGAAGTCAACGGAGGATAGAAATTTCCTCTAGAACTTTAGTCTAGGAAGTGTTGACATCACAACACAAAAAGTTGTCGGTATTCCTAGAAAACGTGGTCTAAGTTTGGTCGTCCAAAATATATAACAAACGAGAAAAATGTCACCCTTTCACGTTTTCACCATAGGGTTCAATGCCGTTTGCTGGTGTCAAGCAATGGCCGCCGGTGGTGCCACTCGACCCCAGCAAAACAGGCCTCGATCCGCGATCAGGGGTTAAAACTAGATATACACCAGTGGTTAAAAATAAAAAGTTGAGAAATCGGGGAGAATGATGACGACGATAATGATGTCTTACTAATAACAACTTTATTTTACATGAAAACACGTGCTGGCTAACGAAAGCGAGGTTGCTTGTATCTGTGACCGGGGCGTCCAGAAAACAATATCAGCATTATTATAGAGTATAAGCAAATCAATATAAGCGAAACAAATCACGAAACAAGGGAACGACAACAATGGGCTTACGTAATCATCAATGCGAAAACAAATGACGCCATTCTTGCACATACTTTTTAGTGATGATGATGATGGCGATGATGATGATGGTGATGAAAGCTTGACGCTCTCCCAGGCCGTTATACTTCGGTCATTTTGGGTCAAAGTTTCTATGGTGCCTTGAACGCGTCTCCGACTGATGTGTTTGTCGTAAAAAGTGGTCCTTCGTTTTCAATCGGTTCGCTTTTTTTTTCCTTTTTTTTTCTCGGCTGATATGGTTATCGGTGTTTCTATGCTTAAAGCAGGCGATGGCAGCGTCCACGTATTTAACCAACGCCGCCGAGTCCGTGTAGTTTTGATATACGACACCCGTAATTGGTTTACGAGGGTCAGAATGTCGAACCCGACGCCGTGTCGTCTGCCCCTCGGCTAGCAGACGACACCGGCGTCGTCTGCTCCTCTCGGCTTGCAGACGACACCAGCGCCGTCTGCTACTGAGCTCGCAGACGATACAGGGTGGCGTCCGCTGTCGCAATACCACCTAGAAGACAAGGCACACGAGTGACGTCATCGTTAGTGGCTACCCTACCCGCCCCAAGCTGTCTTCTTGATGTTACTGGCTGGCGCCGTCTGCGAGAGGGCGACGGCGCTTTTTCGGCGAGCTCTGCGATGAATGAAAGCGCCTCGTAGGCACGTTATCAGTGAGAGCCAACGGAGCCGATAGTAAACCGAGACCCAGTGACTGACGCAGGGACTTGCCCCCGGGGTTTTTCCACGGGAGGCTCCCTCTCGCAAACCGGATGTACAAACGATAACTAAAAAAAAAAAAAAAAAAAATCGTGTTGTTTGTTTAGACAGACGGGTGACTCGTCTCTTAGCTGCAGATGAGAAATTTAGCCAGTGCAGTACAACCGCTATAACCTGGGGTCTTTAACGTGCATCACGCAGTAGTGATTACACGAACTACACGAACGCGTGCCCGGTACGAAACTCATCCAGATCAAAACGGGCAGGGGGTCAGGATCGAACCGAGGAGGTTCTGCAGCGCTAGCTTTCGCTCTACGCTCCGAGCTGAGACACGGTAGCCCACTCAGCCACCGTCTCGGCGCATAGGTGTGTAAACCACTAAAACAAATTTCTGTTGAAAACAAAAAATCATTATACAATAGTTATCATTCAATACACAGCATGCACGTGAAAAAAGAAATATATATATACAGGATGAATGGGTCCATAATTATATATCCTTTATTCTAGCTATAGAATGAAGGGTATATAGACGGAAGCCGGGACAGAAAAAACTCGCCAGCAGCATAAGGTAGGCTACGTGATTGTTCAAAGTGACCCAGCTAAGTGGTCAGCTATTATTACTGTCAGGTTTCGGGATGAATGCATCGTCAAGGGCCAGTGTATTTTCAGAGATAGGGCGGAATCATTTTCGTTTCCGAAAGTTTGTGCAAAAATGCGAAACGCTTTCTGCGTGACAGGCTGTAAGTGGGGAAGTGTACGAGCGACACTCGTAAATCTGTTCCAACTTCCAAGTCCGGGGCTCGGTTTACTCTTTCATGTGGAAACTATTTCTGAATCCGATCCGCCCGACTTCCTTCACCACGCAAGACCTTTCTGATTGAAAGAGGGGAGATAAGAACGTTCGTGCACATGAAAACAGTGAAAACACTACTCCCTGACGATATTGCTGAATCGCTCTACTTTTCGACGCAATTTTCTCAGTTTCTTTACAATAGCCAAATATCCCAGTAGTGTAGCAGAGGCGGGGGCAAGATGCTTATTAGCCAAGGGCTTCGATATTTCTTAATCCGGCCCCGTGTCCAGTGAGTGAGCTAGGTTCGGCTGACGTACTTGAGCACTACGTACTTGAGTGATAAGGCCAAGAGCTTTCGAAGGAAAGGAGGTAAGACATAGTCAGTGTTGTACGGAACGGCGTTGCTGGAACGCGTTCCTTTTAGGAGGAACGAAGGAACGCGCCGCCGTTCCATCTTGCATCGGTGCGACTGGAACGGGAACTCGTTACATTTTTACTAGAACGAAAAAAGGAACGGCGTTCCTTTTCTTTGTCCAGTGGGGGAATTTTCTAATTCAATCCTAAGAGGGAAATTCTAAAAGTATAAAAACAATATCTTTACGAAGAGCAGGATCTCGTTAACTTTTTGACTACTTATCTTATGGTTTATTTTGTGTGATCCTCGCTTGGTAACAGTCTGGTACAGGAGAGCTACTGAACATCGATTCTTTTTTTTTTTTAGTGCCCGAGACTGCGGTACAAGGGGCGAAACTTTTAGTTGATGGACAAGACACAGAAAAAGGGACGTTTCAAACTTAGCTACTATCTTTGATTCAAGGAATCCTCATACACCGAGAAATCTAAGGCCGACAACAGCCTTCAATGAACTTCAACAAAGAGACCTACAGTTACAACAAAAACCAGACATCGAACACACCTTTGTACCGCGAACATTGGTCACTTAAAAGATAACAAATAAACTTTACTCCTCCTCCCCTTCTCCCGCACCTTCAAACTGAACAACGAATCCGACATTCACGAAGAAGGACTGGTAGCTTTCAAGACTGACTTTCCAAAAGCCCCACCTTCTTCTTCACTTCGTCGTCTTGCGAACAGCAACATCGAGAAACAACTGTTGTTAAGTTCGAACAGGGAACTTTGTTAGATGGAAACGTGTGACGTTGTTGTAAAACGCTCGTGCAATGTGGGGTAACAGTACTTTTGGCTCGTCTGAATTGCCCACCCCAAACATGAATATGGTTAAAAGCTGAAATTTTTAAAGGTGAATATATCAACAAATGAAACCCTGCTTCTGCTTGTTTTTTTCCCCTGGTGCCCTTCCATCGCGGCATTCAAATTCGTATGCTCCCATTTGATGGGATAGATTAAAAAAAAACAACAACAACATTCCTTTTTGGCCTTTTACACTCGTGTACTGATTTTCTTCAATGTTACTGGATTCTGGGAAAGTAGCGTCAAACGGTATGGTCGCCATTTTGGTTCATAGAATGAGCAGTTTGTCATTGACCTCTCCATTCTTGGTGAGCCGATCCGAATTCCCGATGACAGGTTGCTTTACCAAGAAATTTCTTGAATACCGAAAATTTTGTTATCCAGGTAAAGGCGAAACAAGCGCACATCTTTGCAGCGCCACCACATGCGGACGGCATAGGTGCGTGGCGGTATTGAAAAATGATTGTCTTGTATTGAATTACTCAAGAACGACAATTGAGAGAGATCTGTCGAGATTAAACATGACCGATAAGTTGATTGCGTGCACAGAGCCAAATACGCTTATATAGGCGAGGGACGCTTTGATGATGCTCAATGGCGATCCTGGCGCGACTGCAGATTCAGAACAATCCTTTCGAGGTTTCGAAGATTTGAACGGACCGAAAGACCAATCAGCCAATGTTCCTGAGAGGGTTGGTCGTCTGTACGGTATCTGTTCGTGTCCGCCTAGCAGAGAGCGATGGCAATGGCGCTACTTTCCAAGGATCTGGTGACCTCGGTTTTCTTTTGGCCCATTAAACGATATGCGGCTCGTAAAATCCTAATGTAAAAGCATTTA
The DNA here is from genome assembly GCA_013358835.2 of Ixodes persulcatus. NCBI lineage: Eukaryota > Metazoa > Arthropoda > Arachnida > Ixodida > Ixodidae > Ixodes > Ixodes persulcatus. Next base: position 119,543 of record JABSTQ010010774.1, on the reverse strand, counting down.
TCGAAGCCTAAAAATTAATTTCATTGTCCATTTAACATGTTATCTAAAAATTTCAACATGTTCGTCATAAAAAAAAAAATTACGCAGCACAAAAATAAATAAATAAACATGAGTAAATTTGCGGATTATGGTCCGGAAAAGGCTATAATTTGTAAAGTATGTACCCTCAATATAACGTGCCCTTTTATTTTGCCTCAATTTTTGGTTATTTTTGTCGTTGCTCTTCGGAACGAGTTCGTCGAAGAATAAAAAATCGCAGGTCGAGTACACCAATTAAAATATCTGCACGGGTTTCGTTAGTGAGATTCGCATAATTTGCAGCTAACAAAACGAGAAAAACATATTTTCTCCACTCTGGCTTGTCTCTTCGATCTGGGCCGGCTTGCTATGAAACAGCGTCTCAGCTGAGACTGAATCAAAGAATGCACAGCCAAACCATAGCCAAACCCAGCGCTCGAGCTGAGCGGGACTCAAACCGCGTCTCAAGAGCCTCGCGCGCCCCAGCCTTTGCCGTGCTTTCTTTCACGCAGTCTCAGGTCAGACGCTGTTCTAGCAAGCCGGGCCAGGTCTTCAAAGCGAAGGGCGCAACCTGTGGCTTGTCTCATCTCACTCAATGTCATTTTTTACGGCTTTAATTTTACCTAGAAGTAAGATTATTTAGTCGCTATCTATAACTTACGATGAGCAACGATCCAGGATCGTTTTCAGAATTACGTCAGTGTAATATTTCCACACAAGTTATTGTGACGAAGCCCAAGCAGATATGGCGAACACAATCGGAACCAAATATTCCCATTCTTCTACACTCGTATTCACCTAAAAAAAAAAAAAAAAAAAGTTTTGCGGGTTGTTTGCACGCCGCGCTATGTCGTTCGTGCAATGTTTGGATGTAGGAGGAAGAAGGGGTGCTTTTGGCGTTTGGCGCGTCTACGTCTTGATAAGGTAACATATATGTAGTCTAAAACGCAGCTACATATATCTTAATTCTTTATATAAAGGGGTATAGGAATGCTCCACGAGAAGCCGGGCTTTTCTTTTATAACGGTTATTGCGGTGAAAACGAGAATAGTAATCTACAAAAGTAGAGCAAATTAGCTGTTAGATGTTTGAGGTATGGCGACACAGGCTCACGCTCCAGATGAGTAATTAAGCCGGCGAAGCACGACTGCTAACAAGGGCTCTCTAATGTGTGCACCACGTATACACCCTTGTACGCAACTTCAACCTGCTATATCTTACCTCGTGAAAAAAAGTTACATACCTCATCAGCTAACATACACTTAATACCTAATTAAAAAAATTGCAACATATACAATACTATTAAAGCTAATCATTGCTGTACAAAAAGCGCAAAAAGCTAGTATACCGCCTACAGTTTATCCAGGAATAAATATCGCTCCCAATTCGTTTCAATTGCCCCCCCCCCCCTCCCCCCGGGCTTTTTTTTTTTTTTTTTTTTTTCCTAGAAACACATAGTTCACCCACCTTGCACGCTTGATTTATTCCGCATTATGTGCCGCGCTATAGGTTTATGTAGCATCTGATCTGCGCATCTTTGTCATTTCACTCTGTGTCGTAATGTTTCTGTCAAATATTTCGCCATCTTTTTTCCCTCTCCTTTTTGCGTTGTTAGAAGAAAAAGAAGAAAAAGCTAAGCTTTTTTGCTTACTTTCGAGCAAAGCACTCGGAAAGTTCAGTCACATGCAGTCTATAGTAATAATAATAATAAAAATAATTTTCACTTTACAAACACAGAAATAATGCGTGAGATACAAAAGCAGAATCCTGCTTGTACGTAGGGCCAGAGAACGCTGAAAAATACATACCAATGTAGCAAGAAAAATACAACGAACATGACTATGGCCATCGAAACCAAGAGCAATACAAAACAATGCCAAAATTCGGCAGAGCAGAAATAACTAAATCGATGAATTCATCAAATATTCAGCGAGCACAAAAAGGAAAATCAAGAAATGGCAAGACAATAATGTAGATGGTTGAAAGTGTCGGTATCTAATATACGATAATGAAATAGGGACATGATGGCGATAAAAGTCGCCAAATATTTTAATCTATATTATATCATCACACAATCAGCATGACTAGACTTGGCACCGCGGGCCTTCATGGTACGGGCTGTTGCTTTTCTGCGGTGCTACGGCTCTCCTGAGCAAACAAAGATTATTATTATTATTATTAAGTATTGTAACGTTTAAGGAGTAGATGAGTGGCACAAATGTTTAGCTCTTTTTTAGTACTTTCATTGAATTTATTCTTATTAAAGGTTCACCAAGCTCATAAAATAAGGTGGGAATAAAGCGACTACTACATCTTTTTCCATACCTTGTGTAAATTCTGGGGATCTTGCACCTTTCTGTACGCCTTAGCATCTTGTATACGTAGAATCGTAGTAATCAGGCACTCAGCCAGGATTTTGAATCCGGGGGGGGGGGGGGGGGGGGGGGGGCGCCCAAAACAAAATACTCTGCGAGATGGAGAGGGAGAGGAGGCCCCAGCAAAATGGAAGATTTCGGGGGGGGGGGGGGGGGTGCGGGTCTCATGGCGCTTCCCCCCCTACCTGGCTACGTGCCTGGTAGTGATAATTTATAAACATAACATATATATCGATATAATGCATTTAATGCATTTAATGTGTTTGTCCTTTGTCCCCTTTGTTCCCCTTGTCCAGGAACTATTATTGACATACCTACGAACACTTTTTTGAAAAATAAGATATGGCCGGAGCTTCTTTGCTTCATCTTCCATAATAATAATAATTGGGGTTGTGGGGATATTTAGAAAGCGCGTAGTTGGTCATCCATTTCAAAGATGCGACGAGTCACTCGCCATAGATGAGAAATTTAGCCAGTGCAGTACAACCGCTAGCCTGGGGTCTTTAACGTGCACCACGCAGTAGTAGTACATGACCGCACGCCGGTACGATGCTCATCCAGATCGAAACGAGCAGGGGTGGGGATTGAACCCAGGATCTCTGGGTTCTGCAGCGCGAGCTTTCGCTCCACGTGCTCCGAGCTGGTGTGCGCTAAAATAACTGGACCGTGGAAAAGTAGCGCCAAGCTCCTCGTATGGTCGCCATTTTGGCCTTGACAGGAACAATTTATCCTTGACGTCTCCTTTCTTAGGGAGCCGATCTAAATTCTTTGGGAACGGGTAGCTTTATAGACACGTTTCTTGTATACCGAGATTTTGCTATCCACATACCGGCGAAACAAGCGTACATCTTCGTACCACCACCACACGCAGTGTCGGTGCTTGGAAGCATTGAAAAATAATTTTCCTGTTTTTAAATACGCGAGAAGAACAATATAATTGTAAGAGATCCGTGGAAATGGGCATGATAGATAAGTTGACTGCATACACAGTGCCAAAGACGCTTATATTTTCGAAAACGCTCTCAGTACCACGATGCTCCATAGTGATCTTTGTGCGACTGGATTAGAACGACCCTCTCGAAGCTTCGAAGATTTGCAGGGGCCGAAATGGTGCTTGTCATGGCAACGAAGACCAATTAGCCAATCGCCTTGCGAGGTTTTGGTCGTCTGTACTGTATGTTAGTATTTGTTTGTGTTCGGCTAGCAGGCAGGGAAGGCAATGGCGCTAGTGTCCCAGGATCCAGTGAGTGCGCTAGCTCACTCGGCCACCGATCCCCCTCTTTATCCTCCACCTCTAATGTTCCGTGCGGCGTTCCGTATCCAATGTTTTTCACCATCTGCTTTAAAATGCTGTCTATCGATTTTGTCTTGTATTGAAAACAAGGCCCATATGAGTAATTGCATACCGCAGAAGAAAATCAGCCAAAGACTTGAACACCAGTAGTCTATATCTTTACATTGCACAAACTTCTTATCCTGTAGAAATATGCTCACTTCTTATCCCGTAAAAAAACAACAAAACAACAGCAACAACAACAACAACAAAGTTTTGTAGCACAACTGGTTCGGATCCCGATTTTCCATAAATGAAGGAGGAGGCCAATACGAACGCACCATTCTTCTGACGACGGAAAAGCAAGAGTATTTGTCAGCGTCAGCTTCCTTTTTTTTTTCGAAATTGGCGGTTCAAAACAGCGGGACCATTGCCCCTCCCGAAACGCCCCTTTCTCGCCGTGATTGGTGATTTCCTCCTGTCCACTCACACCCTTTCCAACATTCGCTCTGCTAAGGTGGGAAGAGCGGAGGGTTTTCTGGAGGGGAGCTTGCCCCGCTCCTATGGTCATACCTCATTCTTCAGGCTCTAAGTATCCGAGAAAACCAAACATCACATTAATGCGTGGCCTATTATCGAAAGGAGGAGTGACACGGCAGCGCTGCGTCCGTGTCACTTCTTTGTCTGGTCCTCGTCTTTTCGCGCTGTTTCTAATTCCGAGGCCTATTTCTCCGTTAAAGGGATCATAAAAGGATACCGGGTTGGAATGTTCATGACCTTACAGAGGCGTACTGGTCCTTGTCTGGCCCAAGTATAGTCGCACGGACCGCCACTGATTCGGAAGCTTCTTTGTCGCGGGGAAATTGCGAGGATAAAAGGAAACTATTTCTTTTAGTCTGTCCTTCGCAAAGATTGATTACGTAATTGTGGGATCAAAACCACCCGCCTGACGACAGTCGAGCGCGGCTCATGGATTGGACACGAGAACTGCATTACAACTCGACTTCGGCTCGTAACAATCAATGCCTCGGCGGACATTTGGGTAGTGGCTCGTGTTCAACCACTGCGGTGATGAGAATAGCCAAACTCTAACAATGCCTGGAGCTCAGCACGCTTTCTCTACTTTGTCAGCCCCAGCGCGTGACTGATTAATGTTGGCGGCAGAGGATAGGCACCAGACCACGTGGACGCTTTGTCTGGCTCCGAGTGGAGGGGATGAACAATGCTCATATTTCCGAAATTTCGTTGCAGACTGCCATTACTTAGAAAGAAAAACTGAGGCAAGTTTATTCGGCTATTAACGTTAGGGCGTGATTCTGGGTAGTATGTAGCGAAAGTAGAAAAATCGTTTCATGGTCCCTTTAAAGGGATACTGAACCGAAATTTCGAGCTCACAAAGCAGGGCTGGAGAGGTAGGCAAAGCACTGCAGAACCCCAGAACACCACTCACGCAGCAATATCTCTAACGGATAGCCGTATTTTTAGAAAAGAAATGCGTGACTGAACACGGCCGACGAGGCCGTCGAGACAAGTGACGTCACGATTTTCATCCCCTCTCCTCCTCGCTAAGTCCTGTTGAGTTGGTGAACCGAAGCCAGGAGAGAAGCGAGGCCCCTCATTCTCAAATGTTCCAGGAGGACAATTACGTCATAGACCTCGTTTGATCGCGCCCTTCTTTTCCAAAAATATGGCCATCCGTTTGAGATATCGATCTATGAGTGAGGTTTTGGAGTTCGTAGCGTCCCGTTCAATGCTTCCGCGGCCTTATTTTGCGAAATACAAATTTCGGTTCAGTGTTCCTTCGAAGTCGCCCACGCATGAATGTAATTTTTTTTTAGGATGCTTAGAGTTTGTAGATTGAGTTATGACCATAACTATACACCAACTCATGTATACAAACAAATCGGAGCGCCCCTAGCGCGTGGACGCCACAGTATGTACGCTAAAGCCTGATTCGCATGATGAGATTTCGCTCGCAATTTTCAGTCGCGACGCCGCTCGGGCTGCAAAAGCTTGAACCGTAGCTGAGATGGTCGACGTCGATACTGAAAATCGCAAGCAGAATCGGACCAAGTGAATTAGGCATAAGAAGTCGGGGATGGTCACTGGTAACAATGATCAACATCTCCTTGCATCTACTGTTTACAGCGAGCCTGCTTACCAACCTTCAAACTTTAGTCTTTTGAGGCCTGCGCTTACTTCTTATCGAAAGTACCGGGCCAACATTAGGTCTACGGGCCGGCGTCGTCTAAGAGAGCAGACGACAAGCAGAAACGTTTGAAAGAGCAGTCGACAGTTCGAACGTCTTCAAGTTTGAACTTGAAGACGCACTGAACGTAGTCCGCAGGTGGTCCGCACAACTTGACGGTTTTCTGGCGTTCATGTTGGAACAAAACAAATAAATCTGATGACCACAAGTATCCGTGAATTCAACCCTAAGTGCTTTCCGCCCAAGCAATCGTTGCCCGACGGAGTCTGCGTTTCCCTTTTCACGGCACATATCCAGATTCTCGGACGAACTGAACACGTGAAAACTGACCTTCAAACCTTTCTCGACCCTTTTGGTACGGCCCCAGTCGCGGCGTTTTGACGAGAAGGCAGGTTTTTGTCTGTTTCCTTTCAAAACAACGCAGGAATACACGTCTGGCAAGGGAACTTCTGCCCACAGCCCCAGACCGGAAGTGCGCCCGACGCGCCACCACTGCGCCGTGACGTCACAGAGTTGAGTTCGTGTAATAGACTATCGCAAAAAGTGGTTTAGTAGTAGTACCCATTTTTAACCTGCAACAGATAGATACCGGAATCGATCGAGAAAATAAGACCCGGTTTTTTGACCCGAATAAAGAAACTATAGTCGCTGACAGGTTAAAGGAGCTGTGCAACGGTTTCAGTGCTTTGCTTAAATAATTTGGGAGTCGGTGTCTCGACCTTTCTGAAGTAAAGAGCAAAAAACCGCTTTTGCCTGCATGCCCTAGTTTTTATTTTAAAAATGGACAATGATTGAGGTTTTCGGCACCTCTCAACTCCTTCACCATCTTCTGAGTCACGTGCGCTGTGACGTCAGTGGGGGTTGCGCGGGGTTCCGGTGAAGCTTTCTCTCTAGAGCCATCAGTGAGCAGCGATAACTCACCCGCTCGCGACCGCGTGACCACGTGCTGGCGGGCGCAGCGCGAACAATATGGTGAAAGGAGGAAAGTCTCATCCGGGTCCGGCCATACCCGTCTGGCCCTGTCCCCCTCCCCCTCTGGCTTCTGTCGGCTGTTCGCGATAGCAGATAGAGCTGACGGTTTTGTGGACCTAGAATAGATGGCGCCACTAAAACTGCGTATAATAAAATTTTTGTCGATGATACCAGGTTTTTGACGCATTTATATTTATGTTGGAACGATAAGATTTATAGAAAAGTTACCTTTTATCGAGCAGGTATTCGCACAACTTGCTATCTTTCTACAAGACCCCCAATGACGTCATGCCGCGTGTTTCTCGTGGCCGCCGCTCGCGGCTGCAGGTCAGGGAATATTCTAATTTTTGCCTCACGATTACGCGGCGGAATCGCAACGTTTCGATGGAAGGAGGTGTGTTTTCTGTCCTTTGTGACACGGTGAACGATTTAAAAAGTAGAAGATGCCAATTCTTTCTACGCTAAAATCGTGGAAGTGTGGGAGGAGCTTCCCCTTGGTCCGGGGAAGCTCCTCCTACACTTTTTCCACTGTAGCAGAGCGAGCGCTTGAGAGGAGGTCGCCTTCTCTCCAGCGTCCGCTCTACTAAACTGGAAAGAGGTGGGAGGAGCTTCCACTTGACCCTTACATCTGTGAAACACTAAAAGAAAATAACACTCGGGGGTGAAAAAAAAAAAAAAATTCAAACGCGTGAGCACATTATTTTATCCGAATCAAAAGATATTAAAGCAAGCAAAAAATATCTATGAGCCGACAACCACCCAAGCTTAATATCAAACAGAAATGTTTAGATTGTGGCCGCCTGTAACATTTATTTGAGTAAAAAGAAAACATTGTCGGCAAGAAAGCAGACATTAGGTCTTTCTCCTTTGTCTTTCTCTGTGTCTTTTGTAGGGTGTGTGAGCGGTGTGACTCCAATATGCATTGCGCATGCGCAGGAAGGAGCCAAGAGCCCTGAAGCGATGCGGCATTAAGAAACACAGAGATCCGGCAGGAAGAGAAACGGCATATTGGCGATGCCCTTTAGTAGAAGAATGAGAAGACTAGGACAGAGAAACAGCAACATTACGATCGTTCCGCATCTGGCGTGGCGTCGGAGAGTCGAGTTGGGTCGGACAGGCCTATGGTCGAGTTGGAGGAAGACGGATCAGGTAACAAAATAGCAACTGCCCTACTGCCGGACAAAGGAAAACGTTCTGCCGGACCCAGTCTATTTTAGACACCGGCAGTTTCGTATCTGTCTATAGGCTCCTTGCACTGACGTCACATCGCATACTTTTGAACACCATGTAAGAGGAGGAGAGAGAAGCTGCTTTTGTAAGAATTTTGAGTGACAGGTTAATCTTCCATAATCTTATAGGAGGAGAATAGCGACGCCTGTGCAAATCCGGGAGGCACAAAGGAGGATCCTGATAAGTGGGGAGCTCCTTCTTCCCCTTTTCTCTGGAGGGCATCGGAAATGACGTCATGTGCAAGCCACGTATTTGAGGGGGGCACTCCCATTCCATTCCAACCCTGTACAGGGGAATTAGAGTTTCCGATGATTCCATTCCTTAGACACCGGGACCAATCCCCTTCCTGGAATGGCTGAACTGAACCGTTCTATTCCTCAAATTCCTAAACGCGAAGAAATGGCGCCTTGACAGCTATATTGCCTAACCGAGAAAAAAAAAAGTAGCCTAAAGCTGACATTATCAAACGCAGAAAAAACAGCGTAAGTATGTTATATGACGTCCTCAGGCAGATCTAACGCCACAATTTGATTGGCTGTGAAGCTAATGAGATGCGCGGGACCCACCACGCCCTCCGTTTCTTTGTCTGCCAGTCATATATACATGAATGCAGGTCTCGTTGATATGTTCACCGACTGCGCTGGGAGCTCCTCCCACCTCATTCAAGATCCGGACGTAGATCTTACACAACGAAAACCATACACGTAACTCGAACACCTTTTGCTATTGGCGAGGAGATGAACTATAGGGGGCGCTCTGTCCAGTTTGTCTTCCGCCCTAAAGCTCTGTGTTTACCAAACACAAGGCCCGTGGACACGAATATTTACGTAATCTTTCTGGATGAAGCGCGGGTGGATGTGTAACGTAAGAAGTGTTGACAACAAACCGAGTGACGTCGGCGGGACTCAACAAGCCGGATCTCTGTCGAAAGCAGCCGTCAGAGGATGCGAGCTTGACCCATTTCGGCCTTCGTGCTGAGCAGGTGCTGGACAGATAGATGCACGGTGCATGCTGCATTGTTCGCGCAGGCTCGGAGTGGCTAAAAAAGAGCCCCTCCTCGGACGACAGGAGAACAGGAGCCCCAACCAAACGCTGCGTCATTGTCTTGTACCCCCCCCCCCCCCCCTTCCCGCCCCGATGGGTGTAGTTCTCAAGTTAGCCTCTAGGGACGCGGCGGTTGCATCTCCTCGGCAATAAGCGCTTGCAAAACTAACGTTACGTCGAAATGCGTCTCTCACAAAAGCGCGTCCATAAACAGACACGTTCATGCAAGCTCGTTACGAACGCGACGTTGTCGGCACTGAAACTTTTGGATGCTTTTCGATAAGCCCGTCAAATAGCTTGCGTACAAACATTAAAACTGACAGCCCTCGCAATTAATATAAATAAATATTTTGTGGTCGAGAGTGACTCCGCTGTAGTGCAGCTCAACGAGGCGAGAGTTACCGCGGAGTCGGTGGCGGTTTCGTTGAGTTGGGTTTAGCAGACGACAAGCTCGAAGGCTTTGCTACGCGGAATTCGCTCACTCTCGGAAAGCCGTTGTCGAGATGAAACTTTGTCATTCATCAACGTCTGGGCTTCCCCGAGGACGGTCTCATTGACGGCAAGTTCCTTTGTTTACTCCACTAGGAGAGCAAGCTTGCCAGCTCAGCCGTGGGTGCTCCGGTACGTTTGATTTTTTTATTCGGCGACCGAACGTTTGACAAATACTGATTCGATCTCCAAACACCCGACGTAAGGATCGCAGTGCACCATAAAATACTCGCCTCTGAGCACAGCGTACATGCTTCAATATTCTTACTGTTGTGCGTTTCTCCCATAGGCTTGCGTGTATTGCCTGGTGTCAAGCAATGGCCGCCAGTGGCGACACCGACGGGCTCCCGATACTAAAAAGGCCAGCTGAACCACGGCCGGACTGGAAGCGCGCGCTCCAGTCCGGTGTATGAACAGAAAAGCAGAGGCGACAAAAACACAAAAAGCAGAGGCGACAAAAGCGACATCATCGCAAAACACAAGAACCAGTATGCACGAGAGATGCTCGAGTCCTTGGCCATCGAGGAAAACGAAGCCACGTGCGTCAGCGAGCCCTCAATCAAGCTCAATACCAAAGAAAGACAATATTTACGGTGTTTTATGACTCGGTGAAGTGCGGGTGATTCAAATTTTAGTTTAGTTAGTTTTCGGATATAAGTGGTGTTTTATGTGGGTTTAAAACAAAAAAAAAAGCAAAAAGAAAAAAGGAAAAAAGCACATAGTCAAGGTTCAGAAAAAGGAGGAAGTATTAAACCACAGTTGGTAGTCCAGCGGTATGCCTGTCTCTTTCTCTCTCTTTATTCTATTTTCCTAAGTTCAGCTGGCCTTTTTAGTATTATGCACCAACAAGCTCAACTACAGCCTGGGGCTCCCGATCCGCGATCCAGCCTACTAAAATAGAGATCAGTGGTCTATACACCAAGTCCTGTTTGGATGGATGGATGGATGGATGGATGAATCCGGCTGAGCCCTTTGGATCGGGTAGCTTACGCCACCTAGCCATTTTGTTTTAGCATTTAAGCTTAGAATATTTAAATGTAAAAAATGTGTTCACATGTTAAATGTGTTCACATGTTAAGTGTAAATGTTTACAAACAAACCGGAGCGCCCCTAGCGGACGCCACCGGCGCCGCGCATGCGCGATGGAGTGTGGGCAAGAAGCTCGCCGTCGCCCATAAACGAACCATTGAATTGCGATGTTGACGGCGGTGTGAGTCCCCCTGCCCTTTTTCGCGTTCGAGTTGTTGATTCTACGACTTCTTGGCGATGTCTGACTACTCTAGCGGCCTCAGCGAAATTACCGAGGCTCTTTACACCGCAAAACCTCGCGTGAATAATGTGACATGCATTGGCGATTCATTCCGCGTGGACGCCGCAGAATGTACGCTAAAGCCTGATTCGCATGATGAGATTTCGCTCACAATTTTCAGTCGCGACGTCGCTCGGGCTGCAAAAGCGTGAACCGTAGCTGAGATGGTCGACGTCAATACTGAAAATCGCAAGCAGAATCGGACCAAGTGAATCAGGTATAACAAGTCGGTGATGGCCACTGGTAACAATGATCAACATATCCTTGTATCTACTGTTTACATCGAGCCTGCTTACCAACCTTCAGACTTAAGTCTTTTGAGGCCTGCGCTTTCTTCTTATCGCAAGTACCGGGCCAATATCTGGTCTACGGGCCGGTGTCATCTAAAAGAACAGACGGCAAACAGAAATGTTTGAAAGAGCAGACGACAGTTCGAACGATCAGGCGGCCGTTTGAACTTGAAGACGCACTGAACGTAGTCCGCAGGTGGTCCGCACAACTTGACGGTTTTCTGGCGTTCATGTTGGAACAGAACAAATAAATCTGATGACCCCAAGTATCCGTGAATTCAACCCAAAGTGCTTCCCGCCCAAGCAATCGTGGTCCGACGGCGTCTGGTTGTCCCTTTTCACGACACATATCCACGTTCTCGGACGAGCCGAGCACATGAAAACTAACCTTCAAACCTTTCTCGACTCTTTTGGTACAGCCGCAGTCACGGCGTTTTGACGAGAAGGCAGGTTTTTGTCTGGCTCCTTTCAAAACTCATGAATACACGTCTCAGATGGGGACTTCTGCCCACAGCCCCAGAGCGAAAGTGCGCTCGACGCGGCACCACCGCGCCGTGACGTAACAGAGTTGAGTTCGTCTATATGCACGGGTAAACAGATGGGAGTGATTCGCAACTATGTTCCTGTCAAAATGGCTGTCATCTGGATGATCGTCATAGAAGAGCAGGACGAGGTTGGTTGTGCGACGCGTAGGTAATTCTAATTTCGTGAGATACGGGCAATGTAAGCGCCGTACCTAATACTTCAACGTTAGGAAGGGGTAAGCAAGCACCTTCGTTCGGAAGCCGATCATCCGGGAGCTAGGGAGCGCGATTCTCACACTGCGGTACCATCATCGCTGAGTGTTGCGAATTACGCGCTCGAAGCATATTTTGCAGTTTGCACCATGTAACCGTTCGGTTGCTTCTGTTAGCAGTTTGTCACGGCGACGTCCATGGTACCAAACTTACAGTGTGAGAATGGTTTCTTTTAGCCCTCCCGATGAACCACGTTCAGTTATTTATAGTATTTTATAAAATTATTACACAGATCTATAGATTGATACTTAAACAATACACTATACAGCACAACCATACAGTGTCAAAACAACTTAGCGCTGAATAACATGAAAGCCGAATAGGCATTCTAAAAACAACAACAACAAGAATGTTTACGGCGTTTTTTGTTTGGTTTTTGTATTGCTGGCGTGAGCTTTCCTAGCTTTCATTTCGCACCACCCACCTTCTTGTAAGCCGTCGGCGACAAGCTGTAGTGCCCCCCATATCCCAACATATGGACGTCACAGCTACTGAGACAAAATCTAAAACTTCATACATTTTGTGAGAAAAAAAGAAATATTCCGACTTGTAACTTTGGTTACTAGTCGAGATGTGTCTAGTAATGTTCTTAACTACTTTTGAGGCAAACCGGTGATTAACAAAATTTCGCCGGAGCTGTGGTTTTAAGCATGCATTGGAACGCAAAGGATATTTATGTATCAATAGCCTTCGCACTCTTCGTCGATTTGGGAGAAAATAGAGATTGTGGGAACTGTAGGTGTAAAAAAGAGCCCAGACCGAGTGTTTCAGCTTATATTGTCCCGGCGGTGAACGAATATAAGTTTGCTTGCACGCAGTGTTTGTTGGCAGACAAGGTGTACGCTAACAGTGTTTGCTGCAACTCTTTGTCGCCCCGGTAGGATGCATCCACGGGGCGGACGAGACCGTTGAGGGTACTCAGGACAGAATACTCGAGAGTTTGCACAACTCTTGTAGGGGAACCCGTTCGACGTGCCTTCAGTGCACAGTTCTTTTTGGATATCGGCGAAACGGTGCCAATGGGGCCGTATGGCCAATCACTGCGGCAGATGTTGTCGTGTACCGCAAACAGCTGAAAAAAACAAAATATTGAAATAAATGCATAAATGTGCGTAAAACAGTTGGAGAAAGCTTTTTTCCGAGAGGATAAAGCGCGAAACACACGTACGACGAAACCGTCCGATCCGACGTCCGATCAGGCAATACGACGGTCGGAGGCGAGGGTTTTCAACGCTCTCCGATGCTACGAAAACCCTCGTCCCCCAAGGTCGTTCCGGAAGCACGCACGTCGGATCGGACGGTTTCGTCGTACTGTGCCAGTGCGCAGTCATCAGACCATTCATATAAGGACAATTAAGTTTATTGTATCGTATCGTAGGAAAACGAAATGTATGAGAAATTGCTAGGCAGTTGTGTTGCGTACGTAAAACGTTCTATAGCACCCCAAACTTTTAGCGATACTCTGAGTTTCACCGTATACGCAATAGTAGTTCCTAGAACGAAGCGAAACTGCCGCTAATCGGGCCGATAAACCCGGCGATCTTTGAGAGCCTTCCGTGCTCGTGAGCTCCTCACCCTCAGTGCACACAGGTGGTGGAGTTCCTCCTCGCCTACCTCGCTCCTCCTCGCCTGCCCCTCTGGTCACGTGATCTCCCCCGTTTACCAATCAGCACCGAGCTTCGCGGCACGCACATGTCTGCAGACATTTTGTTCTATGACCAATGTGACCGTCACACAAGGAACAAACACGTCGCAGACACTGTCTGCACGCTGTCCGTTGTACGATGTGTTCGCAGCGTCACCGCGGCTTTCAAGTCACAGTGGATAAGGACTTCAGCAATTATACTTACCACGAAGTAAGCAGGGATTGCGCAAGGAACCAACTTTAAGCTTTAGGCGCCAAATTTCTCCAACAATGTTACCCTTTTCACCCACTGCATAGCTTGTGAACTTGGCGGGACAACGCGCGAACGGGTTTATTTCGCCACCCTAGCCTATATCATAGGCTAGGGTGGCGGCTACAATCCGAAAAAACACTTGCCGGAAAAGGTTTCGTCAATTCGGATACATCCGAAAAAAATTTTTTGATGTCGCAACGACAAAATAAAAAGCAAAAAGACGGGGATTTACAAAAGTTGATAAGAGCAGAGGGTCAGTGGTCTCGGGATACCAACGGAAACTTCAGTTTCCACTCAAATCTGGCCGGCTTGCTAGAACAGTGTCTCAGCTGAGACTGGGTGAAAGAAAGCACTGCAAAGGCTGGGGCGCGCAAGCGTCTTGAGACGCAGCTTGAGTCCCGCTCAGCTCGTGCGCTGGCTTTGGCAGTGCTTTCTTTCACCCAGTCTCAGCTGATACTCTGGTTCGGGCAAGCCGGCCCTGGTACTACTGACAAACGGCGTTTGCCTTTTAGCTCGTCTTTTATGGGGAAAACGGTTCATGGTGTCTGGACTTTATTTATTTTGTTTTGGAAGTTTTAGAAATTGGAAACATAATCAAAATGAACTCCGAATTTAAAAAAAAAAAACAGCTAAAAACCTATAAACATTAAAAAACTCCGATAAATATTGATTTTCTTAGCGATAAATAAATTTCAAAAAAACACCCTCCTAATTTCACGAGAAATAAACTCCGGAAACGCGGAATCCTAATTCCTACAGACAAAGAGCACGGCACGCTCACGTGCGCCGGGTTATCTTTGGAACTGCCTGTCGCGCGCTAGACGTTTTTATGACGGAGATATTGATCGCGCTCCGTGAATAATGGCGACAATAATTATCCGTTCTCTCAAATTGTTATCCCGCCCCCTTTTCTTTCTGCCTTGCAGGAAGGGAAGGGCGCCAGTCATTCCAAAGGTTTGCAGACGGCGTCGCCACCTCAAGCACATTCACCCAGATACGGTCGGAGCCACTTTTGCGCTGTTTCCCGACGGATTTGATTTATTCTCGGAGAGTGTCGTTATTCTTTGTTTGTTTGTTTTCTCGGTGACAAGCTAATTCTTTCGTCCCCAACAGGTATCTGAACGATAGCACGTATAAAAACGCCCCGAGACGCCGACTTTCCGAGACGCCGACTTTCCAAAACGCGTACAGAAAAAAAAAAAAAAAAAATGCGAGCGACCCTCGAGGTGTTTGTGAGCTGCGCTGCCATCGGCTCCTCCGTATCACGAGGTTGCCCACACAAGTCACGTGATATGAAACGCGGCCGTGTACTTCCGGCTTCTTACACTGACGTCACATCGCATACTTTTGAACACCATGTAAGAGGAGGAGGGAGAAGCTGCTTTTGTAAGAATTTTGAGTGACAGGTTAATCTTCTATAATCTTCTGGGAGGAGATTAGCGACGCCTGTGCAAATCCGGGAGGCACAAAGGAGGATCCTGATGAGAGGGGAGCTCCTTCTTCCCCTTTTCTCTGGAGGTCATCGGAAATGACGTCATATGCAAGCCACGTATACACGAACTCATCTCTGTGACGTCACGGCGCGGTGGTGGCGCGTCGGTCGCACTTCCGGTCTGGGGCTGTGGGCAGAAGTCCCCATGCCAGACGTGTATTCCTGCGTTGTTTTGAAAGGAACCAGACAAAAACCTGCCTTCTCGTCCAAACGCCGCGACTGGGGCCGTACCAAAAGTGTCGAGAAAGGTTTGAAGGTCAGTTTTCACGTGCTCGGATCGTCCGAGAATTTGGATATGTGCCGTGAAAAGGGAAAAGCAGATGCCGTCGGACAACGATTGCTTGGGCGCGAAGCACTTAGGGTTGAATTCACGGACACTTGTGGTGATCAGATTTATTTGTTTTGTTCCAACATGAACGCCAGAAAACCGTCAAGTTGTGCGGACCACCTGCGGACTACGTTCAGTGCGTCTTCAAGTTCAAACGGCCGCCTGATTGTCCGAACTGTCGTCTGCTCTTTCAAACGTTTCTGCTTGTCGTCTGCTCTCTTTGACGACGCCGGTCCGTAGACGAAATGTTGGCCCGGTACTTGCGATAAGAAGTAAGTGCAGGCCTCAAAAGACTTAAATTTGAAGGTTGGTAAGCAGGCTCGATGTAAACAGTAGATACAAGGAGATGTTGATCATTGTTCCCAGTGACCATCACCGACTTGTTATGCCTAATTCAGTTGGTCCTATTCAGCTTGCGATTGTCAGTATCGACGTCGACCATCTCAGCTACGGTTCACGCTTTTGCAGCCCGAGCGGCGTCGCGACTGAAAATTCCGAGCGAAATCTCATCATGCAAATCAGGCTTTAGCGTACATTCTGCGGCGTCCACGCGGAATGAATCGCCACATGTCACATTTTTCACGCAAAGCTTTGCGGTGTAACGAGCCTCGGTAATTTCGCTGACGCCGCTCAAGATAGTCAGACATCGTCAGGAAGACGTAGAACCAACAATTTGAACGCGAAAAAGGGCAGGGGAACTCACACTGACGCCGACAACATTGCATTTCAATGGTGTGTTTATGGGCGACGGCGAGCTTGTTGCCCACACCCCCATCGCGCATGCGCGGCGCCGGTGGCGTCCGCTAGGGGCGCACCGGGCGCTCCGGTTTGTTTGTAAACATGAGTTGGTGTATAGAGACACGACCGGAAGTACACTGCCCTACACTTTTCTGCACCGGTGCAGGAGGTGCAGGATAAATCGAACGAGCCTAATGTTTACGGTTTACCAAAATGGTGGCGGCGGCTGCGGCGGCGGTGCGAGTCTGCCTGGACACGGGAAATGCGCAGCATGATGCGCAGTAGGCTAACTTTTGAAATAGGGAGTGGGAGATCTGCTCCCTGGGAAGAGGTACAGTAACGCCTCTCTCAGCCAGCCAGCCAGATGAAAAATCGGTTAATCGATCGCCATCGGCGACTATCGACGGTGATTTCATAGACTTTCGTGTTTTCCTCACCCAGCTGCAGTGACGTATTCTTACACAAACTCGAGGAGAGAAGATGAGGGCGTGGTGTGACGTCAGGGCGCCGAGTATTTTGATTGGAGGGACTAGTGGGGAGACGCGAAGGCTACAGCCACCTCTGTCTCTACACTCACTGCTCGAACG
Organism: Ixodes persulcatus; assembly: GCA_013358835.2. Taxonomy (NCBI): domain Eukaryota; kingdom Metazoa; phylum Arthropoda; class Arachnida; order Ixodida; family Ixodidae; genus Ixodes; species Ixodes persulcatus. The sequence continues at coordinate 102,494 of JABSTQ010010774.1, read as the reverse complement.
CGTTCGGACGCCAAACGCCGGCGTCCGCCTTTCGAACAGGAGACACTCCGAGAGGAGTACGCGACGCTCTGGTTCGCTCTGATTGCAGGAAGACAGCGACTAGAGACGAAGGCGGCGTGCCTTCGATTCTACCCTCTAATCCTTCCAATCGGAGCTCGGTCCCCTCTCATATCCTCCTCTCCCTCAGTGTCTCATCGTACATAGCAAGAATACAGAGCCCTAAGCCGCAATAAATAAATGCAGCTATGTTCTTTTCTTTTTTTTTTTTTCAATTTTCGACACAACGGTTGACAAACGAGAAGGCTGTAGGCGTTCGTAGACTGCGGAAACAACGCGCGTCACGATTGGTCGTCGTCGATCACGTGATCACCTCCGCCCACCTGCATCCCCTCGAACGGAAGTTCTGAGATGCACGGCAGATTATCGAATATTTTTTCTTATATACTTGTTTTATGGTTTTTACCCAGCTGTGCGAATAAAACGCACGAACCTAGCGGCAATAAAAAAAAAAAAAAAGACGTCAAAGGAGGAATATAATCGCTTTGAGCGGATAATAAGGGGGCCTCGGCGGATCATTACCGGTCTGTTATTGCTCCCTCCCCCGTCCCATTTCGCACGTCATGTAGACGAGTTAACGCAGCGTGTTTTGTTCGTCGGCCTCGGTCGCACTCTTTTTGGTTGACGCAGGATACTCGACCGACAACAACGCCGCAGCTGGTGCCGGTACACGATGCTAAAACTCTGCAGTGGGGAGTAGAACTGCCGTTGTGGCTTCGGTAGGTTGGAAACAAAAACACCGGAAGCAAATATATGCCTCCCGCCGTCCTCGCCGCAGTTCTTGGCGCGGCCCCATCCAAAATCTGCTATAATTGTGCTCTTTCAGATTTTATTTCTGTACCATAAAAAAAAAAGAAAGAAAAACAGACGAGCAATTACATGTTTCTTTTTACGCGTCTGCATCCATGAAAAAAAAAAGAAAAAAAGAAACGAGCTATTAGAGAATGAACTTTATTAAACGATTTTATTACCTTCATTAAACATAGCACCTATATGGATCATTGACGTTATCCAGAATCGTAGACACGTGTACGAGAAAATTGAGAAAAACAACCCGTGAGGTTGGCAGTCAGAAAGAAGAAGCAGTCACATGAGCCGTATGCTGGCAATGTTTACCACAGTCACGTGTGGGATAAAGGAACACTGACACCCCCGAAAAAAATTTGTTGATGTTTTTTCCAGGCGATCTATTATGGTGTCAAAAGACTGCCCGATCAATATTTAGTACAGTCTCGCGTACACTTTTAATAAAGTAAAAAAAAAAAAAAAAGAAAACCACAACTGCTTTCAACTGAATCCGAAACTGGACTGAGGAGGATGAAGAAATGTAGAGGAAGAGATAGATAGCAGAAATCACGTGGCTGTGCTACTTTTTTTTTTCTTTCAATTAACGTATTTGCAGCTTTTTAGAAGTCACAAAAAATGGGTATCATATTTTTTTGTATATTTTTAGCATTGAGTGTGTGCCTTCGATGACCCACGACTTAGATTATCTTTAATGGTTTGTCTAAGCCATGGAAAACGGCACGTGACCACGGAGAAGAGAGTGCATGAGTGCGACTCAAACGGGCCAGTTCTCGATCGGCGGTTTTCGGGCGGAAAGAAAAGTAATTTCGAGCCGCAAATTGTGTCCTGGGTAGTTGGGCTCTCATATGTCATGTACAAATGAGAACCTTGGCGAGCATAAATACCCTGTGAGTGTCCCTTTAACGATGTGAACAGGGCACGCGCTGTGTCCCGGGTTTCGCTATACACGAACTCATCTCTGTTACGTCACGGCGCGGTGGTGGCGCGTCGGACGCACTTCCGGTCCGGGGCTGTGGGCGGAAGGGCCCATATGAGACGTGTATTCCTGCGTTATTTTGAAAGGAACCAGACCAAAACCTGACTTCTCGTTAAAATGTGTCGACTGGGGCTGTACCAAAAGAGTCCAGAAAGGTTTGAAGGTCAGTTTTCATGTGCTCGGTTCGTCCGAGAACGTGGATATGTGCCGTGAAAAGGGAAAACGAGACGCCGTCGGACCACAATTGCTTGGGCGGAAAGCACTTTGGGTTGAATTCACAGATACTTGTGGTCATCAGACTCATTGGTTTTGTTCTAACATGAACGCCGGAAAATCGTCAAGTTGTACGGACCACCTGCGGACTACGATTAGTGCGTCTTCAAGTTCAAACGGCCGCCTGATCGTTCGAACTGTCGTCTGCTCTTTCAAACGTTTCTGCTTGTCGTCTGCTCTTTTAGAGGACACCGGCCCGTAGACCAAACATGGGCCCGGTACTTGCGATAAGAAGTAAGTGCAGGCTTTAAAAGACTTAAGGTTGAAGGTTGGTAAGCAGGCTCGACGTAAACAGTAGATACAAGGAGATGTTGATCATTGTTACCAGTGGCCATCACCGACTTGTTATGCCTGATTCAATTGGTTCGATTCTGCTTGCGATTTTCAGTATCGACGTCGACCATCTCAGCTACGGTTCACGCTTTTGCAGCCCGAGCGACGTCGCTACTGAAAATTGCGAGCGAAATCTCATCATGCGAATCAGGCTTTAGCGTACATTCTGCGGCGTCCACGCGGAATGGATCGCCGCGTGTCAGATTATTCACGCGAAGTTTTGCGGTGTAACGAGCCTCGTTAATTTCGCTGACGCCGCTCAAGTGGTCAGTCATCGCCAGAAAGACGTAGAATCAACAATTCGAACGCGAAAAAGGGCAGGGGGACTCACACCGACGCCGACAACATCGCATTTCAATGGTTTGTTTATGGGCGACGGCGAGCTTCTTGCCCACACCCCCATCGCGCATGCGCGGCGACGGTGGCGTCCGCTAGGGGCGCTCCGGGCGCTCCGGTTTGTTTGTAAACATGAGTTGGTGTATAAGCGCCGAGAGGTTTCGGTGGCGCCCTCTTGTGATTTTCATTCATGACGTCACGACGGCCAGGATTTGCCTCGCCTTGACGTTACGAGTTGTAAACCTGACTACTCATTCATCAATTGCGATTTACAAATATATATATATATATATTGTGACAGTAGGGCATTGATGTGCAACGAGTGGGACAAAAAGGAGAAAAAGAAGAAGAAGAGGTGGGTCGTAGACGAGAGAAGGACGAAGTGGGAGCAACGAACAAAGCGATCTGTAACATTTTGGTGTCAGAAGTGGGATCTGCAAAAAAATGCCCTTCACACGACAACAAGCCCGGTCTGGCGAACCTTCTCCCGAGGACACTAGCAACACTGAAGGTTCAGTTACCTACGCCCAACTGAGGGATCTGTTCGCGGAGCAGAGACAAGGCTTCGAATCAACGATGGCGGCTATGGTCCAGGCGCAGCTGCAACCCGTTACATCTGCGCAAGAAGACCTTCGACAAAGAATTATAGCGCTAGAGGAAAGGAGAGACTCGGAGAATCGGACCGACTCAGCAACAGTACGTACATTTTCGGCCACCTCGAATCCCCTTCGTTTGAAACTGAAGCCTTTCGATGGTAGCGGGCCACTTGACCTTTACCTCGAGCAAGCTAACATTGTTGCTCAAGCGAACCAATGGTCCGAAGATGAAACAACTTACGCTCTTGCGGCACAACTACAGGGACCAGCCATCGCGATATTGGCCCAACTTCAAGGAAGAGCTCTAACCTACCAAACGTTGGTAGCGGCACTTGAAGACCGCTTTGGCGACAAACATCTACAACACGTCCGCTATGGCGAGTTACGTTGCCGTCGACAACAGCCGGGGGAAACACTCCAAGTCCTAGCAACGGAAGTTGAGTGACTAGCGCGAAAAGCATTTGTGGGAGTTGCCGCCGACACTTTTCACGTTCTCAGCACTACTGCCTTCGTCGATGCCATTGCGGACACTGACGTTCAAAAATTTGTTCGACTTGGAGGGCCGAAGACGGTTCGAGAGGCTTTGGCTAAGGCGTTGGAGATCTCAGCCATCCAGAAGGCAACAGCAAACGCCCAGGCTTCTTGCCCGGCACAGTTACAGCCAACTACTCATCTGGAGACGCCTGGAGCACGCCAGCAACCTGAAGGTCACCAACGAGTTAACACTAAGAGGCGCTGTTTTCAATGCGGGCGACAGGGACACTTGGCTGCAGAGTGTTACAGCGCGTCGGGAAACGGATATTCCGGTCCACAGGGGCGGGATCGGGTATAGAAGACCAAGTCCCCCTCGTCTCTCTTTCAAGGAGTTTTACTGGTCTTCCAACTACCAAAGTGGAGATTCAAGGAATCGGGGTCCAAGAAAGCCTCCTTGATACTGGAGCAGCGGTTAACATAATCGACGCGACGCTTGTACCGGCTGATTGTAATGTTTCCCGGATTGCTCCACAACTTTTCACAGTCAATGGGGTCAAAGTTCACACCGGTGGACAAGTGAAGTTGCTGGTCACTGCGCTCGGTGAGACGTCGTTGGTGGACTTCGTAATTTTGTCGAATTCCGTCTCTCCGATCATTCTGGGTTATGAGTGGTGCCAGAAAAACGGATTTTTTAAGTTGAACCCCGAACAGAACAAGGCCACCAAAACCCCGCATCCACCCATGGAAACGTTACACGCCAGCATTCCACGATGCGAAAGTATTTTTGTGTGGCTTGTGTACCTCGTTCGCTCATTTTCTCTCGTCGCCGTGGAAAAGTGGCACCTATTTCTAAAGTTTTTGTCCCAATATACCAACATCATATGTGCTCAAGTACAGCTATCGGATGACTTAAACGTATGCGTTAAACACTCTGCTACAATACCTGCCGAGACTGCTTCAATGATACGCCTGACTGTAAACAACAAAAAGGTTTACGGTGAAGCTGTTTTCGACTCGTGGCTCTGTGCTAAACCAGGGAAGAAACTAGCTGCACCCCGGACACTCGTGGCTTGTACCAATGGAGAATTCGTCGCTCTTGTCGTTAATCTAGGTACCAACGAGATCACTCTCAATCCAGGGAAACAGATTGGTGTACTCCAACCGTTGGCCAAGGACAAGACCTCAATACTTGCGAGTATTTCTCTAGGGTCAGACAACGAGTGCCGTTTTAACAGTCAGGATACTTCTTTACCGTGGGAACAATTTAAGTTTGGACCAGAATTGAGTGTCGAGCAGAAAACAAAAATCAAGAGGGTATTGTTGTCACATCGACACTGCATCGCCCTGAGTCCGGACGAACTTGGATGCACACCGTATGCAACACATACCATTGACACCGGTGACAGCCGACCAATACATCAGCCACTACGCCGCCTAGCACCAACAGAGCGTGAAACCATCAAACAGCAAGTGACTGAGATGCTCGACCACGGTGTGGTGAGTCCATCAACGAGCCCATGGTCATCACCAGTAGTGTTAGTGAGAAAGAAAGATGGTACTGTGCGGTTTTGTGTAGATTACAGGAAGCTTAATAGTACCACCAAGCTCGATGTGTACCCTCTTCCACGTCTTGATGACACCCTTGATCGACTGCAGGGAGCGGAATACTTCACAACATTGGATTTGATGTCGGGGTACTGGCAGGTACCACTCGATAAAAGGGACGCTGAAAAGTCAGCCTTCATCACACCAGATGGTCTCTACCAATTCAACCGTCTTCCCTTTGGCCTTTGCAATGCCCCAGCGACATTTCAAAGACTCATGGACCGAGTTTTGGGCAATCTGAAGTGGACAATGGCGCTTGTGTATTTGGACGACGTTGTAATCTACGCAAACACTTTTGAAGAACATCTTCGAAGGCTCTCACTCGTACTTGACGCCATAAGTGATGCCAACCTTCGTCTGAAGCCCCAAAAGTGTTTTTTCGGCTTCAAAGAGATCACATACTTGGGACATGTGGTAAGCAAAAACGGCGTTAAACCTGATCCCTCCAAGCTTGAGGCTTTGTTTGAATATCCGACGCCAACAACTATCAAAGACGTCAGAAGTTTTTTGGGATTTGCGTCATATTTCCGCCGTTTTATTGTTAACTTTGCTACCCGCGCTGCCCCCTTGAATTACTTACTTCGGAAGAACGTACCATGGCGATGGGGAAACGAAGAGCAGTCCTCGTTTCAAGACCTAAAGATGGCCCTTCTAAACGCCCCAGTGCTTGCTCACTTCGACCCGTCCTTGTCAAAGACAATTCTCCACACGGATGCTAGCGGGCAAGGACTTGGAGCTGTACTACTTCAAGAATTTCCAGACGGTACTCAAAGAGTAATTTCGTACGCAAGTCGCCGGCTTACACAACAAGAAGAGAGGAATCATTCATCTGAATTAGAATGTCTGGCCCTTGTCTGGTCGGTGCAGAAATTTCGCCCTTACCTTTATGGTCGCCATTTTACTGTTGTGACAGATAATTCAGCATTGACCTGGCTTCAGAGCAAACGAGACTTGACGGCAAAACTGGCACGCTGGGCGATTCTACTGCAAGAGTATAATTTTGAAATCATACATCGTAGCGGACGTAGTCATCAGGACGCTGACTTTCTATCTCGCAACCCACTAGACAAGATCCCTGAGGCCCCGGAGTGTGACACTTGTTTTTGTGGTGCGACTTTCGACCTACGTCTCAGTCAATGTCAAGATAACGAAGTACAAGATATCGTACAGCGCCTCGCATTATCCGGTTCGACAGACATTTTATGGCGACTGCGTCGAGCATACCAAGTGCAAAATGGCCTTCTCTGTCACAGAAATCCCGGGCAACAACAATGGCTACCGGTGATTCCAGCTTCTCTGAGGGCTACCGTGTTGAATCTCTGCCATGATGACCCCACAGCGGGTCACCTCGGTCGAGATAAGACTCTGGCCAAACTTTCCGAACGCTATTGGTGGCACGGATTCCGGAAAGATGTTTCCGGGTATGTCGCGTCCTGTGAATCATGTCAAAGGAGGAAATTGCCCGGTATTTCACCTTTCACCGAGATTCATCCGACTCAACCACCGCAAGCTGCTTTCGAACTTATTGGACTTGATCATTTAGGTCCATTTCCGAAATCACAAAAGGGCAACCGTTTCATTATTGTTGCTGTTGACCACCTTACAAAGTGGATTGAGCTACGTGCCGTGCCTACAACGTCAGCTAATCACATTGTGGAGTTTCTACGTGAGCAAATAGTACTTCGCCACGGCGTGCCCCGCACCGTACTTACTGACCGGGGAACTCCATTTAGCTCTCGTATTTTTAAACACGAGATGATAACTCATGGAATACACCACGCCCAGTCAGCACCCTACCATCCCCAAACCAACGGACTCGTCGAGCGTGCTAATCGAACTATTGCCGATATATTGTACGCTTATGTTAATGCTTCACATGACAATTGGGATGTGTACGTACCATACGCATCATTTGCTTTGAACACGTCGCAACAAGCAAGTACCACGACGACCCCTTTTAAACTGGTGTACGGTAGAACTCCGGTTCTGCCACACGAATCAACGTTATCCACTACGTGGAACCAAAGAAGGCAAGAAATGAACGATCATTTTGAGGACAGGCTCAATGAGGCTCGCCGCCGGGCTCGCGTCGCAATAACCAGAGCCCAGCAGCGGATGCTAACCAATCACCGACAGGACGACCGAATGTCCCCCATCGTGCCAGGGGACCTTGTTCTTGTACGCCGTCCCGTTAGAAGGAAAGGAAAAGCAACCAAGCTACTTCCAAAATACAGAGGACCCTGTGAAGTGCTTCGACAAACCGGACCCGTGAGCTACTGGCTACGAGACCTCAATGCACCCCGAGAAGCATCCCGGACTTTCCCGGCTCACCGTAGTCAACTGAAGCTCTACGTGTCAAGACAGACATTCAGTCAAGACCAGCACGGGACACAGACTGCCGAGGACGGACAGTCAACCAGGAAGGGGCAAAATGTGACAGTAGGGCATTGATGTGCAACGAGCGGGACAAAAAGGAGAAAAAGAAGAAGAAGAGGTGGGTCGTAGAGAAGGACGAAGTGGGAGCAACGAACAAAGCGATCTGTAACAATATATATATATATATATATATATATATATATATATATATACGATAATGCGTGTAAAAAAGAAAAGAAAAAAGAGCGATGGAAGTTTGGAGTCATTGTTAAACCAATAACGTCAAAGCTTGGCAGTTGGCAGTAGGAGGGTATGGAGGAAAGGGCGGTTCCGACTAACATCAGGGTCACGGGTCGCTCGGCGTCGCTCGGCGTCAGTCGGCATCGTTCGGCGTCGCTCGGCGCCACTCGAAATCACTCGGCCTCGCTCGGCATCCTTCGGCATCGTTCGGCGTCGCTTGACATCATGATCAGTCGGCGCTCGCTCAGAGTTGGCACTCTCGCTGCTCAGGAGGCCGGGGGTGGTCGCTTGCTTGTGACGACCCCGCCAAATTGTTTTTCTGAAAAAACAAAAAAAAAAGTGTTTGGGTAAGCGCTTTGACCGACATCTATCATTCTTCTGTTGTATTTTGGGTCAGCTTTAGATCAACACATTCATTCATCCTTGGTGTCATTCATTAATAATAGGCTCGTTTAGACTCACATTCATCTATATAACAGTTCGTTGTACTATATTCATGATGCCGTTCATGGTTCCATTATTCGGCTTCATCTTCGATTAGCTTGACGTCCATTCATTCATTCATTCACTCATTCATTCATTTGTCTACCCCAAACATTAATTTCTTAATATAAATAATGAGGAGAACATATTTATATCATCCTCACCAGTACGCTCTCCCTTTCAAGTTCTTTTATTTTTTTATTTTGGAAGTTAGTAAATAAATATTTTCCTAAACCACTGGCTGGACGAGATGGCGGCTGGCTCTCGGAGTCAAGTAAACTCCCGCATATTCGCCGCATCGAAAAAGGGGTTTGGGGTGCGTGCCAAACCAATACCACCTTTACTCGTTTTTCACCGTCAAAAAAAGAAGAAGAAGAAGAAAAGAATATTTTGCGCATTGTGCATCCGCCGCGCGAAGTAGTTCTTGGAAGATTTGGCTGTCGGAGGAAGAAGCGATGCTCTTTACATTTGAAACGTGTACGCCTTGGTAAGGTAACCTATATTCAATGTAAAACGCACCTACACATTCATTAAGGGGGAAGGGGGGAAGAGGGATTTGTTTTGTGGTATTAACCAATCCCCCTTCGCGATCGAGACCTGTTAGATCTAGTAAGTCGGCCGAAGAATTGCGCACAATGTGCGGCGCGGTTTTCAGCGAGAAATTTTAAATTTGTGGTCGATACCTAGAAAGAACAAAAAAAAAAAAAGATAAGGACAAATTTATCAATATCCCTAACTTGCCGTGCCATGTCCGACAATTTATGAACGGTTATGTAAATATTTTGCTTTTCCTTTGAGAATGGAAGTCGCGATGTGGTTAACTTGCTTAGCCGCGTATTCTATGCCGGAGAGCGTCGCTGTAAAAGAGCAACGATTACGTAGACTCGGTCAACTTGGTGCCGCATCAACGCGCCTCACCAACTGACGTATCAACCTTGGACGGAACCTTTGGCATTGGCAAGCTCGATGTAGCCAACATAAGCGTGCGGCGCCGCGCAACAGAACAGCGCGGACCTGCACAGCTGAGAGGACAGTGCGTCCAACACTCTAAAGATTGAAAAAAAAAGTGAAAGCCGTTTACAACTCCCTGTAACGCCGAATTGGAGCGCAGCTCTTGAGGAGGAGGAGGGAAGGGTACCCAGGGGAGGGTATACCCCTCCTCCTCCTCCTCCTCCTCCTCCCCTCATTCTTCCATCTCCTCCGGGGGGGTCACGTGACCTCGGGGGGAGGGGGGTCACGTGACCTCGAGGGGGTCACGTGACCTAGGGGGTCACGTGATCTCGGGGGGGGGGGGGGTCACGTGACCCCCACCCCCTGAGGTCACGTGGCTCCGGGGGGGGGTCACGTGACCGCGCGGTGCATTATGGGACATTTCCCATAATGCACCGCGCGGTTACGCCGACGGCGACGCCGACGCCGACGCCGACGCCGCTCAAGCCGGAAACGGGCGCCTAAGAGCTGCGCTCTAAAAAATGAAAGCCGTTTACAACTGGAACGCCGAATTAGAGCGCAGCTCTTGAGGAGGAGGAGGGAAGGGTACTGGGGGGGTGGGTGGGTCAAGTGACCTCGGGAAGGGGGGATCACGTGACCTCGGGGGTCACGTGACGTGGGGGATCACGTGACCTCGGGGGTCACGTGACGTGGGTCATCACTGATGACGTCATCAGTGACGTCATCAGTGACGTCACTGATGACGACGATGACGATTCGGATGTCGATGACGTCACTGATGACGTGATCAGTGACGATGACGATGCTGATGACGTCATCAGTGACGTCTCGCGTCCCGTAATGCACCGCGCGGTTACGCCGACGCCGACGCCGCTCAAGCCGGAAACGGGCGCCTAAGAGCTGCGCTCTAAAAAAATAATGATCAACAGGATCGAGTTTCCGCAGATCCGTGAGACATCGAGAATAGCCCCGCCGTGCGCCGCTCATAAGTGTCATGTGAAACTCCAGAATTGTTTTTGAACGTTCTAAAGAATGTAATATGAAAGGTGGCTCGAAGGTGCGCGCAATTCAATGGAAACACCACTCACAAAAACATCATTCGCGTTTCTCGACTAAATCAACCATTGTTACTCGGCATCCATCAGAACTACCATCCGTGCGACTCCGCATCGCGCTCTGTCTGCTCGAATCCTACTCGCTCCGTCACAGAGGGCTCCCGCGCGGGGGCGCCACCAAAACATCTCGTGACGAAAGGCGTCTGCCCGAAACGTCGCGTATTCCTTCCTGTCCATGTTCTTTTTTAGTGTAGCACAACCATATATTTCCGATCTCGTGTTTAGGCTCATTTTGCTCGGCAGCGCTTCCCTTCTCTTGGATACTTAGAGTAGGATGCCCGCAGGAAAGCGTCTCCGACTGGAGTGTTTCCCGCGTCCAAAAACGTAATCCCTCCATTTCCACCTGATGACGTCATAGACGTGTCATGATGTCGCCGGTCGCGATCCTGGCGGCGTCCCAAAAGCTGCGGTGTATGTGGGAGACGCCTATTCTGCTTCAGGTCGCTCTCCACTGTGACAGTCCACGGACGTTTCGGCAGCTAGAAGTTGGGACGCCGCGACGACAGCAACAGTCGCATTCGCTCGTGATTTTCGCCAGCATTTCTGCGACCAACCGCCAGGATCATGACATCCGACAGCGTGACACTCCGGTATCTGTGACATCATTTGAAGCCATTTCGGGAGCACTTTTGATGCATGGGCGAGATGATGAGAAGGCTAAACACTCCCGTCGGAGACGGGCTCCAGGCACCATAGCTGGAGAGTCCAGATTCGAGAGAGAGGGTGCAACGCAGACCACAGAGAGCGTCTGCCATCTGATGGAGGACGCCTCTCGCTCAGATTGGTGTGCACTGTGCGCATCCGTTGCGTTGTCGCGGTGCGAGGAGGGAAGGACGCATGCAGACGATCAACCCTTAAAAAAAAAAAAAAAAAGTCCATGTGGTTAGTCTTCCACGATTAGCTAAACGCCAAGTATATTACGTCTTGAGAATTATGACTTTCATTAATGAAAGAACAGCGATTTCAGACTCTCAACTACGATGGTGCAGCATGGTTTAAGGATGCGATAACTCCAGGCTCACAACGTGCTTTTTACAAACACCATCAACATTGTCGCTCGCAGCTGATAATCCTCGTCTTGATGTCATAGATTGGAACCATAAGAGGAAGGAGGCCATCGAAACAGCTCGTTCGCCTAGCGGTGGTTCAGGCAAAACCAAAGACAAGGACCTTTTCCCCCAAACGTCATCACTGGTGGTCCACTCAGCGCCGCCTGGCACCAAGACGGACCCGTCTGCCGCATTGTGACGACTCTATGGCGTGTCCACGCCGCTTGGGACTGTTTGCGGATCCACTAACAAGGACGTCATGCATGGGCCTCGTGTCTTCCAGGGCGGTATTTGTTCACGCAAACCTGGTAGGTAAACAGGGCCTATGCGTAGCTTTTGCACGTGACGTCGAGGCATCACGCTGGGGGTCATTCCTACGTGTTTGGGGATAAAGACAGATTCAAGCGTGCGAAATGAACACTGCATGCTCACAGCAGAAAGACCACGACAATGGCGGCTGACGTGAGGCCAGTGCGAGTCACGCGTGGGATGTGTTCGTTGAGGCAGGCTTCACAGTCGGGGATCGACGCCACGCAAGTAACCGCCGATAAATGAAACACGACAGAAGACGTATCTTTGTACTTCTTAATAATTATCGCGTCCCTCGACTCGGCTCTGTTTCTAGACCCCGATCGTATCAATCGGCTGGATAACGTAAAATGTCTGTCCGCGTCTCTCCGTCTCTTTTTATCGGCCTAGAGGAAAAAAATGAATTCCCGGTTCCTTACCGCGTTCTGTAAATGAACTAGCGGCGACAGCCGAGGCGCAGGTGCACACCCTGAAGACACTGTTTGCAGGCCCTTTCTGAGGCGTCTTTCCTCCTCCTTGTACGTCGGCCCTGTTTCACTGGTCGCACAAAACCTACCTGAGGACGTTGTCCAAGCATGCATACACATCAGGTGCTTCGTGCTTCGAACGCGCTTGTCCGCAGATCATTCTGCACGTCATCATGCCCGGAGCAAACACAGTGCCTCATGTATGATTGTATCAGCAGTGTTCAACGACGCAGGGTGTACAAACACACCCACGCTTTAAAAAAAGATCAATGATATGAAAAAAGAAGAAGATAATCTCCTTTATATCGCAAATTAGCACACAGGCGGAATCGTTTGCACACGCGCAACACGCGTGCTAATAAAACCGAAAAAAAAAAAAGTACGACGGCTGGTTTTTCTGTTGGTGCGACAGGAACCGTTTCCCAGCGCAGATTGATAAGCAGCTAAGATTAATGCGTCGTTCATTGATATATCCCTAGAATTACCGCTGGGTTTTGCCGTTACGATAAAAGCCGCCGATAAGCTGTTCGTATTGGGTTGGGCTGCTTTCAGAAGGACGTTACATATTTAGAGGCTGAAGTGTCAGCATTCGCTGAAGTACGGTCCTTCCTGATTAGCATTTACCTGCGATAAAACGTTCATGGAGTTAGTTTGATCGGTTCGGTTGGTTATTACGTTGCTTCGGCGCAATGGGGTTTAAACCGCATTCAGTGTTGCAGGATTGGTCGGGTTAAGTTAGGCCAAGTCGTGGTACAGCTCCGGCATGGTTACGTATGACAGTGTTGTTCCTGGTTAGGTGAACACGGGCTGCTACTAGGGACTGTTAGGTTACGCAAGTTGGCGTAAGGTCAACCCAGACTAGGTGACAAAAGATCTGGTTAGAAAGAGAGTGAGAAACAAGTTCGAGGTCGAGTGGGGTCAGGTCGGGTCGGATCGGGTCGGGTCGGATTGAGTTAGGCCGGGTTGGGTCGGGTTGGTGTGGGTACAGGCCGGGTTGAGTCGGTCGGTCAGACAAGGTCCGATCAGGTCGGGTCGGCTTGGTGCGGGTAGGGTCAGATATTGATTTAGGCCGGGTTGGTGTGGGTAGGATTGGGTTGAGTGGGGTCGGTCAGATAAGGTCGGGTCGGGTCGGGTAAGGTTGGTCCGGGTTATGTGTCCGTCAGATCGGGTCGGGTCGGGTCGGGTTGAATGGTTCACTCAGATCAAGTCGGGTCCGGTCGGGCTAGAGGAATTTCTTTTAATCGTGACATGTTCCACTCCTCGGAAATAATTACTTATGCTTATTCTCATTGCGTGGATATCGTTTTGCGGCAGAGTGGTCAGTATACGCCCAGAGCGCCGCGATGCGCTCTATCGAGGGCACGTTGGGTTGTGAGTGTGAAGCCTCCAGACCCACTTCTATTGAGAACATCCTACTACTCTATCGACGGTGAACGAACGGGCACAAGGTCGTGGGAGGAAAAAGATCCCCACCGGCTGTGCAGCCCAATCGAAAACGTCCCGTGACATCCATCTGGCAGGTGTCGACAGCGATAAGAATGCCCCTCACAATGGGCCCTCCTTCGATAACGGCCAACAAAGAAAGAAGAAAATAAAGACACACACACAAAAATGCCAAGCTCGCGGGTAATCGGCGTTGTCACGGGAAATCTATCATCAAACGAGTCAGATGATGCGTTACCCTTTCTCTCTCTCTGCCAGAAATTTCCGGAACTGGACGTTGCGCGACAGATAGCAACCAGCAGAAAAGTCAAGAACACACGTGGCGATGCCGGGACAGATTGATTGTGCGCGAGGCATCGGAGTCTCCGCTTGTTGCCAAATCGTCGTCGGTGTCCTACCGGATGGCGGAGCTATACGTCGCCAGGATGTCGGTTTCGAATGAGACGATTGAGCGCGCGGTTTCGGCAACGACGTTGCGTGCTCGTATCTATTAAGCGCCGCTTGAGACTATCTGCGCGACTCCGCCGCCAAGTTAATTGTTTGTCCGACCATTCCTTCGGGGATTTTATTGAACATGTAACGTGTTTATTTTAACTGGAGAGAAAAAATAACAAAATTTGTAAAAAAAAGACGAAAAAAACAAAAAAAAATGAAAGCCGTTTACAACTCCCTGTAACGCCGAAGTGGAGCGCAGCTCTTGAGGAGGAGGAGGGAAGGGTACTCAGGGGAGGGTATACCCCTCCTCCTCCTCCTCCTCCTCCCCTCATTTTTCAATGTCCTCCGGGGGGGTCGCGCGGTGCATTATGGGACATTTCCCATAATGCACCGCGCGACCTCCCCCCCCGGGGTCACGTGACCCCCCCCCCCCCCGAGGTCACGTGACCCCAGGGGGGGGGGGCTCGCGCGGTGCATTATGGGACATTTCCCATAATGCACCGCGCGGTTACGCCGACGCCAACCCCGCTCAAGCCGGAAACGGGCGCCTAAGAGCTGCGCTCTAAAAGTGAAAGCCTTTTACAACTCCCTGTAACGCTGAATTAGAGAGCAGCTCTTGAGGGCGGGGGAAGGGTACTAAAAGGGGGGGGGGGCACGTGACCTCGAGGAGGGGGGGGGGGTCACGTGACCCCCTCTCCCCGAGGTTACCCAAGGTACCCGAGGTCCTCCCGAAGGAGCCCGAGGTCCTCCCGAGGTCCTCGGGGGGGGGGGGGGGGGGGGCGACTCGCGGTTACGCCGACGCCGACACCGACGCCGCTCAAGCCGGAAACGGGCGCCTAAAATTCTGCGCTCTAAAAAAAAGAGGGTATAGACCACGTTTTAGGACGTTGCGTGTCCCCCCTTTTTTTTTCTCTTTCTTTCTTTCTGATTTTATCTTCGTGTTCCACCGCAGTCACGGGGTTTATTATCATGTTCAATATACACGCTTATCTGCACTTCAAGCACTTTTTGGTGAACAGTGCTTATGCTTTGGCCCTCAAGTTTCACCTTCGGAAGTGGCAAAGAGTGGGTCGCGTGTTTTTAAAGGTTGTTTCATGCCAGGTTCTAAACACCGAACGATAAAATGTCAAGCGGGCAATTAATTCCTGCAGGTCTTATCATGTTGAAAAAACACAAAGCCTTTGTCTAACTCGTCGAATGCGTTCGAACATTGAATAAAGACAGAGGCAGCTATAGGTTTGCCTCTAGCCGCTCATCATTCCAATCAGGGTGCGGACATCGCGGTCCCTGCGAGTTCTCATCTACTCTCCCTCAGTAAGTGTGTTCGATTTACTTACAGCTCCTTCACTGGTGCAGAAAAGTGCAGGGCAGTCTACTTCCGGTATGTGTATTTAGATACGACCGGAAGTACACCGCCCTACACTTTTCTGCACCGGTGCAGGAGGTGTAAGTAAATTGAACGCGGCTAGTGTCTACCCGTATATGGACCAGGGGACGGTGCCCTGCGAAAATGGCGACAGCGGAGTGTCTGCTCTGTTCCGGGGGCACCGCCGTGTTTATTTACGAAGTCTCCATGGCACAGTTGGGGGGGGGGGGGGGGGGGGGGGCTGCGCTTTTTACGAGACTCCGTTTTTAGAGAGCGATAGCTTTCAGGAGCACGTGTCGCAGAAATGCCGGCGTCGGTAGCGTGACGGAAAAATCCTGATTGGTCGATAGGGACGCCACAGCCACATAACCTCGCGTGGGGATTTCAAACAACCCACAACCCTCACGTGAAACCTGACGTCACGCTGCAATCAAAGCGATTAAAACATGCCATGTAATGCGAAGTAAAAGTCACCGCAAGTCTTCAAATGATTTCACTTTATAAAGTAATCCACGTGCCTTAAAGAAAAAAAAAAAATATTCAAGAATTTTAGCCGGAGGCGGTATTCGAACTCACCACCCTTCGGTTGCGAGCCAGACACGCTACCCACTACAGACACGCAGACACTGTTTTTTTTTAAATTTATTTTCTTTCTGACATGGAAATATTATCAAGACAACAGTCAAGGCTACAACGTAGCACGGTTACCACGAAACAACTCCTATTACATATAATTTCTTATCTCCACGCTTGCACGGCTTGGGGACGAGCGGGATTTATATGTTTAGGAATCTCGTTTCATTCTTAAAGGTAAAGCTTAAGCGTCCTCCTGTAATTTTTAGAAACCTTCTCACATATCGTATCTTCGTCTCAACCTACGATGGACTAAAAGCCAAAGCCACGGGCAGCCGGGTCCAATCAGGTTCCACGCTAAACTATGACACGCTTAGCATTGATTAGGTTTGGACGAATGATGCTTCGAATCCAAAAACGCTGCGTCATTTTTATAGCTTCGACACCGCAAACAGCCAGTACGTCGTGGCTTTCTTTGCAATAAAAAATTGTTGAGTCACTCATTTCTCGATCCGAACCACTGTCCGCTCATTCCCATCAGTGATCCGAGACGCGGGCACCGATACGCGCGTCGAAGCGAAATACCACGAAATGTCTAAGTGGCTCGTGATTGGATCTGGCGGTTCGTAGCTTCTGCCTTTAGTCCATCATATGGTGAGACGCAGTATGGTGCAAGAACGTCAGAAATGCATAGTCACGAAGCTCCAAGAACAACAACACCAATGCCCAGAGTGCTGTAAAACGAAAAAAAAAAAAAGTTTAATGGGCAGCCTTTTTTTTTTTTTCGCAAGAGCCTGCGTTTGGGATTGCCTATAGACCTTTCCAATGTTTACAAAATCACAGTCCAGCGTGCGATCTTCACAGTCCAGCACGTGCGTGTTCGTCGCTTCGGAAAGCGAGCAAAGAACGCGCCATACGCACGAACACTCAAAATGGCACCGGCCACACGCTCTTTTTTAGAATGGTCTATAGACCTTTGCAGAAATCGCCTCCTGCGCGCTGCCATCTTTGTCTGCTGGGCTGTGGAACGCCTTCCAAGCATGCGCTGTTGCTCTGCTGTGCGGTATATCGGACGCTGCGCATGCGTCCACAGCTCAGTGACTCAGCATTTTTTGTCCGGTCGCTCCGTTCGAGACTGCCGCTGGAAAGGTCTATAGGGGGTATTCACTGGCCGCCATATTTGAGGTCACTGTTTAGAGCGCATGCTCAGAACGAGCTCGCATTAATAGGCTGCCAAGACCGGCAATCTTGATGGTGCGGGGTGCACGTTGCAAAATAACTGTGGAAGCTCGCCATCAGCACGTGCTCAGCATTAGCGCACACAGATATGGCCGCCAGTGAATACACCCTATAGCAAGACGGTCCTGGAGGCATATAAAGCACTACCTTTCGCACACGCACAATCCGTGTGCTCGCACATCCTCTCACACGCATAAACGCGCTCGCGACAGGTGGCCACGTGACGCCGTGTGTGTCGTCCGGAATCACCATTAAAACGCCGCGGCGATGTGGTACGGAGCTTATGAAGTCGTTAAACTTGTACTAGCATGAGAGCTTTTGCGATCGTCTCCCGGCTGTTCCTGCGGCGAGACAATGAACACTTTTTGTTAGCCCTCGGGTCCAACGACTAGTGCAGTTTATGCAAGCTAATTTGGGGGGTCGATCCCCCAGTGAAAGGGACTCCTCCTGCTTCGCACGCCGCGGGCAGGGAGGATAATGTTGGCCGTTATTTTGACTACGCAAAACAAAGCCAAACTCGCTTTTTTTTTTTCGTTGTTGTTGTTGAATTTTTGCCCGTCTCAGGAAGGTTTCATCACACCCGAAGAAGACAGAAACACAAGAGAAACAAATGCTTAAATTTGCTCTCTCTCTCTCTCTCTCTCTCTCTCTCTCTCTCTCTCTTTTTTTTTTTTTTTTGGTTAGATTCCCGTCAAACCGGCGTGATCGTAAAATGCATTCAGGGCTATTACAATGTCGCGTGACACCGCGACGTAACAACCCCTCTGTGCTAAACTTAGCGAAATAAGAATGTACGCCTCATCTGTGACGTTGCGTACATGTCATTTCAACCTTACCTCCCGAGCAGCAACAAAATAAAGTATCGTACACTAGAAATCATTTTAAAACCGCGAAGGTATACAGGCCATCTCGTAAACTTTCGACACTGAAAAAAAAAAGAAAAAGAAAGAAGAAAGGAAGAATTGAGAGCGGGGTAAGAATTACAATATTTTCCCGTCTCGGGTTGAGCCTCAATAGGGAGTTATTGTAGGTCGTTTTTCCTACTCCGCTACACTCTCCTCAACGAAGACGCCGCTGGCGTTGACTTCAGAGTCCCGGATCTCGTGGCGGGTTGCGGAGAGCGTTGCGGGACGGAAGAAACGATCTACGAAAACTTCCCTAACGTTGACAGAAAACGTCATCGTACACCGTGAATATAGTTCCAACGTGTCAGTTGTGTTATGGCGTTTCGAGGCTCTCTTAAGCCCGCGGGCGTACAAAAGACAGTCTGCGGACGACACTGTTAGGCGCGTTTCTTCCTTATTTTATGGGTCATACAAAAACCGTCCGCAGACATGTGTATGAAACATGTATGAGGCAAACATGTTTTTGAGATGCTCGAGGCGTTCCCGCGGGTAATTGTGTCACCCTGTCCGCGGACCGCGTCTTTCGTCCGATGTACGGGCAGCCCGACCGCGGCTTGACACCCCTAAAGTGCACCACGGCGCACGCTGCCGGTGATCCGGACCCATTAGGCATCGGAGACGTGGATCGCGACCCGGCGAACCGCGCATGCACATCTCGGCCGGACCGCTGGGCCGGGTCACGTGGTGCGCCCGCCCGAGCCCTGATTGGTTACCGAGGCTCGCGCCGTTAGGACGCGCTCCGCCTCAAGAGGAACCGGTACTGCTGGACGTACGCGTCATTCAAGTGCGTCCCAAACAGCGAAGCTCTTGACCGGCGCCATCATGAAAGAAAGCAAAACAAAAATTGTATCCTGCTGTTGCGGGATACATTATGCAGATACATCGTGCCCCATCTTTTTTTATATCTTATGTTTGAAGGCCAGAATTGCGCCAAATGCTTTATACCTTCAATTTATGCTTTGTACCTTTATTTTTTTTTATCTTTGTCTCTTTTTGTTGCCACTTGGTTCAGCTGTACCAATCTTTGTATCACGTTCCCCTTATAAAATGACCGAAAGGACTTTTAGGGTTAAAATCAATAAATAAATAAACGTAGCAGTGCCTGTGAAATCCTACACAATGTCGCTGATTATATTTTCACTTTTACAAAAATATATAAATCAAACCTATAGACCGTGCGGTTTGCGCCAATAAAGAAATATTTATATCTAAAGAAAAAGGTAAAAACCTTTACGAAACCTTCTTCAGTCGCATAAACGAATAGGTGGATTGTTGTATAAAGAACGACCGCTTACAAGACACACACGACGCGAAACTCGCCGCGTTGCTCTCTGGCTTACAAAAGAACGACAGAAACGGACCGCCGGTTTACGCAACGCTCGCCAGAGAAAGCACGTGCTCGCGACCGAGACCTTGCAACAAGTTCAAAATGGCGTCGTGCTTTTTCTCTTCGTTTATTTTTTTTTATTTTTGCTTTCTTTGTCTCGGGGTTTTAAATTATGACGATGTTTGGAGCGGAGGCAGAGCTGTAATTCGAGCTTTGGTAAACGCAAGCTGGAACTCGGGTAACGGCTCTTGCTCCTGTTTGCGCGGATGTAGACCAACTGCGCATGCGCGCGTGCCTTGTTTCTCCACAGCACATGCCCAGGTTTCGGGACTCTGAACGCCACACTGACGTCCGAGACGTCAGTGTGACGTCAGAAAATGTGTGCATGCGATTCTCTCGTAGAGTCAGTCATTAAGCTACGCTCAGACTATCGGTACTCCGATTCCGAATTGTCTTGCGGGAGCCGCCATTTTTGTGCTCAGCGGAAGGCGGGCGTAATAGACCTCTTTCGAAACTCCACCGAGGAACATTGGCCTCCGCCATTTCTTGGGCAAGAAGCATAGAGTTAAAAACTACAAAGACAAGACTGCTAACGTGTCGGAATGCGAAAGCATTCGTATACGTAGCGCATTCCTCCAAGCTGCGAGCCGCGCAGAGCCCGGCCAGGCGACCTGTGCGGATGCTGCCCGGGCGAGCTCTGCGGCCGGCCGCTCTGCAGAGCCCGGCCACCGTCTCCCTCTTACCGGCGGCCGGGCCGCTGTGCCATGGCAGTGGTGTGGCGTTCTTTGGAACTATGCCGCGCGCGGGCCAATGGGAGTCTATCCACCAATTCCCTGCTACAGACTACAGGCTTCGCTCCATCGTACAGGGGGATTTAAGTGCCGTTTGGCGCGGCTTCAAAAGCTGATAACGGCGGTTCGCTCCACGGGAGAGTTAATGCTTTCGCATTGAAATAATTCTGGAGCAGGGGTCTCCAAGCTTTTTGGCTAAAGGGCTGGATTGGGAGCCGTCGCAGTTTTGGTGGGCCGGAAAATAAATAAGACAAGATAAACGAGAAAAAAAATAATAAATAAAGCTAAAAGGGTATTTAGATATGTAGCGTTCTAAAAATACAATTCGAGATAGCTAAGGATATAGTGCTTTACTCAATCCGCCATTTGGAGAATCCTCCTTTTTTTTTTTTTTGCTATCCCTGCTGTGCCTGGTTTCCTCTTCTTCTATGTCCATCATCTAGCTGTCACAGTATACCAACCGTTTTTTCTCATTCCTCCTGGGCTGATATGGAAACGTGGCGCATTCAGTGACATTTGTTAAATAATTGGGGTTGTGTGGATATTTATACAGAGTGTAGTGGGTTAGCCATTTCAAAGTTGCGACGAGTCACTCGCTGTAGATGAGCAATTTAGCCAGTGCAGTACAACCGCTAGCCTCGGGTCTTTAAAGGGGTCATGAAACAATTTTCCTACTTCTTCCTCTTTAGCTTTAATCCTCAACTCAAATGCGAATTGTGAAATCACGTCGCCGTGATATTCTTCGGCACCGGTGTGATGACTCCTTGCTTCCACCGTGATGTTTATGCACACCATAGAACTTGTCATTCCCCAGTGACGATAAGTTCCGTCAGGGCACTCATTGGCCACGAACGCGAATCCGAATATTCGTCGACGGATTTATTGTTGACGAGCGCATACGTCCGAGTGACGCAGTTCTCGTGTCCAATGCGTGAGCTGGGCTCGGCTGACGTCAGGTTGGCGCCGCTGACGCGCTTTGGGAACCGCGGATGTATCATAGTGAAAAGGCGGAGAGCTTTCGAAGAAAAGAAGGTACAAAATAGTCCGCTATATTTTCAAACGTTCGTACCGAAAAGTTGGCTTTTGACTTTCTGTCCTTTTTCTTTTGGCCAACTAAAGGATATGCGATTGGTAAAGTCCCAATTTAAAAACATTTATCTCAGCCCAAAATTCGTTTCATGGCCCCTTTAACCTGCCCGTTTCGATCTGGATGAGCATCGTACCGGCGTGCGGTCGCGTATCACTATTGCGTGGTGCACGTTAAAGTGACATTTTTTGAAGTGGTATACCATATGACTTTAAGGATACCTTGCGTGGTAGCTGTTTTCGTCACTTGATAGGGCCCGGAAAACTTTGTGTGTGTTCCATGCACGCCTTTGACAAAGCAAAAACAATCACAAAATCGCCCACTTGAATGTCAGGGACTGAACAAAATCTTTTGTCAAAGATTTGCTTCATTCTTTTCATATAGAGCTCTTGCTTTTGAAAGGTCTTCTTTTCTTCCGTCAGCACTAGATCATCTTTGATGCCAAGTTGTACATCTGCCGGCAAGTAAGGTGCAAGTCCGAAGGCCGCGTAGTTGGGACTACAGCCTAAGGCTGTATGTAGTATTTGAGCGGTTATGATGGGCTACTGCTGCCTCTGGGGCACACTTCCAACCGCCGACGAACTTCGGGTACATAAGCAAGTACTGCTTCAAGTATCGAATCAGTCTTTCTGCGAGGCCATTCGCCTCCGTGTGATATGGGGCAGCAAAGCGCAGCTCGATTCCCCTTGATAGTGCCCATGGCTCCAGTTTTTTACTCCGGAACGCAGGACCATTGTCTGAAACAATAACCTTGGTGTTATTAAACATGTCCCTTTCTAGCATTGAGATGACGCTGTTTGCGTCTTCTATTCCTGCTCTTGAAGCAGCGATGCCCGTACACTCGTCTATGGCTATAAGAAAAGCTTGGGTTCTAGTCACTCCCTCAGCCCTTGTTTCTTAATTTGGCAAAATCTAGATGAACTACTTCGAATGAAACATCCGAATGAAGCAATTCGGATGAATTGCTTCACTCAGAAGCAATCGTTGCTTCTTCTTGGCTTTGTTCATCTGGCATTCGTGACACGAACGCACATACTGGTAGATGTTGCTTCATGCCAGCAGAATCGATGAGCCAGTTTACTTTACGTCTTCCAAAATCCATCATGACCACCTGATTCTGGACTATCATGGTCCAGAAGCCTGAGTATGGAACTTGCAGCCGTGACTGGAACTTTAAACTTGCCATCGGTGAAAGATCTTCGGTTCCCTCCCACAGTCAAGTGTAGAAGACCTTCTCCGTCTCATGCCTCATCTCAGAAATCGACAGACGAGACAATGCATCAGCATCTTTCAGCTGAACTCCTGGCCAATGAAATACTTCAAACTCGAATTGTTGGAGTTCGTTTATCCACCTAGCTGTTTTTCCTTTCGGTTCAGTCATGCATAGGATCCGTGAAGAGTTTGAACTTGTGGCCCTCGAGGTACGAGCGAAAGTATCGCACGGCCTTGAGAACAGCTAGGGCTTCTTTTTCTGTAGTTGTGTAATTTACTTCAGCATTAGGAAAAGTATATGAGTGATATCCTATGACGGAGAGCTGTTGAGATGTTGGCTTGGTCGGATTACGCTGATAAAGAACAGCACCTGCACCATAATGGGATTCAGGCTCGTAGCCAGGATTTTGTTTCGGGGGGGGGGGGGGGGGGGGGCGCCCATGACAAAATGCTGTATGAGGGGGAGGGGGGAGAGGAGGCCCCAGCAAAAAAGAAGCAAGATTTCGGGGGGGGGGGGGGGACCGGGCCCCATGCCACCCCCCCCCTCCCTTGGCTACGTGCCTGGTGGGATGCATCTGTGTTCAGTCCAAAAGGCAGGTCAAAATCGGATAAACTCAATACAGGATCAGAAGAAATCGCCTGCACTAGATGCTAGTAGGATTCTTCACTCGTTGGACCATTCGAACGGTAGATCACGCTGCGTTAGTCGCGTAAGGCACCTTGTCTTCTCTGCAAAATCCTGGATGAAAGACCTGAAATGTCCGGCAAGCCCATGAAACACTTTGAGCGAATAGACGTCAAAGGGCTTTCGGAGGCTGGAGATCCGAGCAACGGATTCTTGCTTGGTTGCTTTAGACCTTCCGTTGAAGTTCTGCCCAAGAAATACTACCTTTCTTTGGAAAATTCGCTCTTTTTTACATCGATCTTAAAATGTGTTCCTTTCAAAGTTTCCAGCACGTATGCCAGATGGCGACCGCGATCTTCCTGACTCTTCGAATATACAATTATGTCGTCGATATAGACGTTACAGAACTTTCCTAGAAATGGGCTTAGAAGTTCGTTCATCATCTTTTGAAACCAGGCTGGTGAATCCTTCCAGCCAAAGGGAAGTCTGTTGTACTCGTACACATCAAATGGTGTCACGAATACAGTATATTTCTTGTACTCTTCCCTTAAAGGAACTTGTAAAAATCCTTTACACAGGTCAGTCCTAGAAAATACTGTGCATCCTCCTGTCTCATCGATGATATTGTCTATTCTGGGCATCTGAAACGGAAAAAGTTTGGTTTGACGATTAATCATGCGATAATAGGCACATAGCCGTAGTGATTCATCTTCCTTCGCCACGATGGTTATTGGCGATGCAAAAGAGGAGACCGAGGGTCGAATGATTTCGGCATCCGGCATGTCTTCTAGATCCCTCTTTAGCCATCGTTTCTTTTCTAAAGACATGTTGTATGGCTTCCGTCTGACAATGGAGGTATCCGCCAACTCGAATGGTACTTCGAAACAAGTGGTTGCGGATGGCCCACAGGTATTTCTGGGTAGTTGATAAGTTTATCATCAACCGATTCCACATATTCTACCTTTTTCATTGCACTGGCAAGGTTTGTGTCAGATATTTGGACCGCATCATCCCAGTATGTGTTGATGTGCATTCACTTCATATCTGGCCGAGACAGTAGCAAGTCATAATTTAGTCCATTAGTTACTAGAGCTTCGGTCTGGATTTGTTGGGATTCATATTGAATGGTCAGGTGAATCCATTTGGTGTGTATTTTCTTTCTTCCATCGTAGCCTTGAACCTCGATTGCACGACCCTCAAAAGTTCTTTCACGATCGACAACCTCTTGGTTAACTATAGTCACAGACGCTCCGCTGTTGACAAGAGCTTTTAAAGTTCGTCCATTCACATTTACATTTATATACAGGAGTGTTGATTGGGACAAACAGACAGTCTCCATTGTTGTCGAGGGGTGTGACTGTACACCCTCATTTATCAGTTTTTTGTTGTTGTCTGGACTTCATCCGTTTCTCGGTCCTCGAATGTCGCTAGGTGAGTCGCTGACTGTTTTTGTGGCACAGCTTGTGGATGCCAATGCGAAGGCTTTTGTCCAAGGCTTCCATGTCTGTGCGACTGAAGTGTTGCTTCAGTAGGCTTTTGCGCTGCCCGAGGCCACGCATCTAAGCAGAGATGATGAAAACAGTCCAAAAAGCCTTCGACAGTTTTGGGTGCTTCCACTTGGACCTGTATTTGCAGCTCTTTCGGAAGTCCGTGAATAACCAGCGGGGCTACGGATGAGTCTGGTAGGGAGTAGTCTGCCATCTGGAGCAGTCGTCGTTTTTTATAGAAGCATTCCATGACACTCCCTGCTTTGTACTTGTAGAATACAGCTTTATCCCACTTCTCCACGGGATTCTCTTGAAATGCCGAATGAAAACTTCTTTTCTGCTGTTCCCAGGGGTTGTTGAGATGGTCCGTTAAGTGGAGCTCATACCACTTCTTCGCCATTCCGGTGAGAAAAAGTCGCAGATTTTTTTACTTTGCCGTCGTCGGAACGACAGCCATTCTTTTCACTAGCGTATTCATAAAATGACAACCAAGCTTCAGAATTTGTTGAGTGACCATTAAAAGGGTCCGGCTTTACCATTCGAAAGCGTGGAGCTTCCTGGTTTCGTGAAAGAAGTCCGACGAGAGCTTGAAGCAGTTGTTGTTTCGCAATATTTGTTGTTGTTGTGCTAGGATGATCTGGTGTACAAGGTGATTTGGGTCCTCGGGGTTAGTGACAACAGCACGCTGAAGGCTTTCGAGATCAACAAAGTTATTTTGGGGATAGGCCTGCTTATTGTCTTGGGGATAGACCTGTAAGTCACTTTGAGATCCGGATTGGAAATCGCATTGGGAATTGAATTGGAACTCGCCTTGGGTTCCGGTTTGGGAGCCTCCTTGAGGACCGGAATGGAAGCGGAAGCCGTCTTGAGGATTCACCGGGTTCTCCTCCGTGGCTGTATGGTAAAAATCTGAAGATCTGCTACCTTTAGGTTGACCTTGATAGTACATTTCTGTAGGATGGCATTGACGTTCATTCCTGACAGTCAGAAACGAGTTGAATCAACTCCCGAGTAGTGACCTGAGGTGGTAGTGGAAATGCCTCCTCGTCTTGCGGCTGGCAAGATGACAAGACGAGCTCTTCTCCGGCGTCATCTTTTATATTGAGGGTGATCCACACGATAGGATCCTGTCGGCTGCGCCAAAATGTAGCGTTCTAAAAATATAATTCGAGATAGCTTACGAAATAGTGCTTACTCGATCCACCATTTGTAGAATCCTCCTGTTTTTTGCTATCCCATGCTCTGCCTGATTTCCTCTTCTATGTCCATCATTTAGCTGTCACAAGATACAAAAAATAAAAAAAATAAACCAGTACAAATATATAAAACAATATAAAGTGTATAAATACAAATACTTTATTTTTAAATTCAATAGGCTGCTTATTATTACATTAAAACATATTGTGGTCCAGAAAACTAACCCGGAATAAATCAAAGCGCATAGGAACTTTTGGCATTTTCACACAGGGCAGAAGACTAATGATAATGGTAGATCTAATGATAACAATATGCAATAGTTATCACGGAAGACACTTGGCACGATATAACTACATGAGAGTGGAAATGCATTTTTACATAGTTGGACACCAAAGAGGGGACAATAGATTATATGGCGAGGGTAGCCGCGTTTCGGTCTAGTGTTTTCTCATTCTTTTTTTCGTTACATTTTTGTTTGCACGTTTGGTACGCGTTGAGGCGCCATTATGTTTTTTTTTTGTTTTTGATTTTTTTTTTTTTTTTGTAGCAGCGGTCCGCAGGCCGGGCGTGTTGATGTCTAGCTGGAGCCTGCAACGGGACACCGCTAACCTTTTCCCATTTTTTTTTTATTGTTACGTTACGTTCGCTTATCCAGTCACTGACCGCCCGTTCGCTCAACCCGCACAGACAGAAAGTCGCCTCAACAAAAGAAGTGTCCTCCTCATATCACTGAATGCGTCTATAGTCGCGCGTCCTGGGGCTACGATGCTCTTGAAATAGAAAGCTATATAGCCACCCGAGCTGTTTACGAGCGAAAAAAAAAGAAAAAAATAATATAGGTATACTCGATGTATGATCGGCATCGGCTTCGAGTGGCCACTAACCATTTTTTTTTTTTTTTTCAGAAGGGACGACACATACGTTATCGACAAAAAACAGCCTGGACGGCGTGGGGGGTGGACACAGTGGCGTAGTAAAGGGGGGGGGGGGGGGGGGCGGGGGGCCGTGGGCCCCGGGTACTAGGAGTCTCAGTCACGAGGAGGGGTGCCACTTATGGCGGCAATCCCCCCCGGCTTGACTGGTTCGTAAGTGGCAAAGAATGTGTAGACGCATGAGGTCACCACTCTTCCATCACGAACGTGTCTGGTGCAGAGTCGCAAAACTGGCTTGGCTCGCGCAAAGTCATCGCGTACCGGCGGAAAAAACAAGCGCGGAAAGTGCGGGAGCACTCGAGAAAGAGCTGTGCCCGGGCACGCCGAGCCAACGCCACCTAGTCTACGCCAAACCCAGCGCAACACGACGCTGGCTTGCGCCGACCACGGCCGGACTGCGCCGAGACAGCAAGAGAAGGCGCCAGACGAAGAAGAAAGAAATCACACGAAGGTCTTACACGAAGGGAGTCGCGGGGAGGGGGTAAACGTGTTGGGTAAACTCTCAACGTGGCGTCTCCCTTACCCCGGACTCGCACCCATGGCTGTCCACCCGTGCACGGCACCGCACCACGCGCCGAGGGGGAAGTGCCGAGAGGAGGTGCTGGCGAAAGGCTTCTGCTCAGCAAGCTCCTTCGCTCTCTGACCCCGCCGTAAGTTCTAGAAGCGCGTCGCTCGCCGTCGGGAGGCGGTCACAATGTAGTGTTCTGGCAAGTGAATTCGTAATGTTGTGACGGCGACGGCGTTTCCCTGTTGCCACAGCGTGCCATGACTGGAGACCGTCGAGCTTCTGGAAATCTGCGTGGACGGACTGGCTTCAGCGCCGCAGTGTACCGTATGCCAACGATTGTTTGATTGCATTACTTTCCATTTTAAGGCGTGCGGTTTAGAGGCTCGTTTTAGCAACAACATCTTACCGAATTGCCTCGAAACTCTGTTTAGAGAAAATGGCGGCCGCCGGCATGCTGTTGCTTGCCGAATCGTTAGCGGTGAACCCTTGGCGGTGCACGCTCGAGCTTGATATTATATCATATTTTCCCGGAGCGATACCGAGGGTGACCACAAGGCATGTTTGGAAGCCTAGCTTGCCGCCGCGTACAGACCGCATTTCTCTAAACTGAGCCTTCACGTTCTCTAAACCAGAGGTGTGCAAAAGGGGGGGTGTCGCAGGACGATGTCTGGGGTCGCGGGGTTTTTCGAGACCCTTCCAAACCTAACTGTTATATTTCGCTTGTTCCTCACCATTTGTGCTTCAGTTGCCTCATGCGAAAGGAACTTTTCCAAGCTAAAGCTAATCAAAACGTCTCTGCGCTCCACCATGAGCGATGAAAGGCTCTCAAACCTGTCGATACTCTCTATAGAAAAAGAACGTGTCAAAAACATAAATTTTACAACAGTAATCAATAACTTTGCAGAAGCCAAGTGTCGGAGAAAGAACTTATGATGAAATTGAATGTTCAGCTTTCGTGACACAAATGCTCAATATAAAAAAAAAAAGCTTCATGTGTCCTCATTATGTGTACATAGTTAAATTAAAAAAAAAAAACACTGTTTGCTGGCTAACCCTGTATTTATTATTTCATTATCGCTGCGTGACCTCGCGTCGCGGTTATGGCTTTTAGCTTTGCGGTCTCGGGGAGTGGGGGGGGGGGGGGGGGGGACAAAAGACCTAAGGGCCCCGGGTGCCAGATGGTCTAGTAGCTACGCCACTGGGTGGACATCCGAATTTTAGGCTGCCCTTTGTATCCCCACTGCACTCGTCGAAAGCGTTCGAATGCGAAAGCTTAACGCCGGACGCTGCGGCGTTTGACGAATGCAGTGGGGACAAAAGCTGGTAGCTTTAGGTGAACCCACTAATCATTCATTTCCATAATGCTCAGCGTTCATTCTCGTTTCCTCCTCTCCCTAACTTTCTGCCCGCATTGATTTCGCCGCGGTATCTCTTTTTTCTTTCTTTCTATTTCTGTTCTTCAATATTTGTTTTATGAGACTACGAGGCACAAGTATCATCGGGCAATAAAGATAGACTTTAGTATTCCATGTCTTGGAGATCCTAGAAGAAAAAGAAGTCCAGCTGGACTAACTAAACAATTATTTAAAGGAGCTGTGCAACGATATTCAATTGGAATGTTTTTCACTTTACACGAGCTTACTGGCACTAGTGGGACTCAAGGATACTCGCATGCAATGCCACTGGCCAAGAAACTCCTTTGTTGCGGTGTAATTTCAAGGACAAAAGCGATCATTTTCATTCAATCTCTCCCTTGCAAAATTCGATGACGTAACGCGGGGATCGCAGTACACCCGTATGACGATATTTGAATGCGGTTCATAGATTGGACCCGAGCATTGCGTGGGCACTCGATTTAGGCTCGTGATAATTGATAGCTCGAGAAGCATTCGAGTAGTGGCCCGTGTCCAATCGCTGCAACGACGACAATAGCCGAGCCATAACAATGTCTGGAACTCAGCGCGTGTCCTGTGCTTTGCCAACCCCAGCGCGTGGCTATGATCAACATTGGCGGCATATAATCGGCTCCAGATCACGTGGCCGCTTGTTCTGGCTGCGAGTTGAGGGCGTGAACGCTGCTCGTTGTTTTTTAATTTTTTTCTGGGACTTCTAATGCGTCGGCTGAAAAACGAAGGCGTGTTTCATAGGTCATTAACGTCAGGGATCCGTTCTAAGCGGTATTTGCGCAAAGTAAAAAAAATTGTTGCATAGCCCGTTTAACGTAATATGTAATGCAACGTAAGAATTCAATAACTCTGCGAGAAAAAAACAAAAACAAAATGCTTTGACCGCTAGTTCTGGGTATGACTTCGGATGTGTCTATTAATTTGTCGATCCCAATATTGAGGGAATCATAATTTCACACAAAATTTTGATAGCCCCCCCCCCCCCCCCCCTCTCCACCACAAAAACAAAAAAAAAAAAAGTAGAACGCATGAAAACGGGGCCTTATACCGGAAAGTCCGCGTTCGATCCCCGTCACGTTCGCGAAGAAACGTTCAAAGCTCCGAGTCCAAGCCATCCGAAACGCGGTATATCATACGTTGCCCCCCTCCCCCTCATTCCCCTCGTCGCCAGTCTCTGCACCAGTAAAAATGGGAGCCAAGCATCGCGGCCGGTTTTAGCAGAGCGCGCGTGCGCGAGCAAATGGGATCGTCCTCTAGAGGCGGCACGACTTCAAAAGGAGCCGCGGCGAGGCCTCCGTAATTATCTGCGTCACTTCCGCACAATCACAACTCGTTCGCGTGGAACAATTAAAAAAAAAAAAAATAAAACTTACCTCCCTTTTTTACGCCGCCATCTGTGCTTGTACAGCCGACAACAGCACCTCGGTAAAATATTAAGAATAAAAAAAAAGCGCCGTAATGGTAATTTTTACGTTCCCTAAAGCTGCAGTCCGACTGCTTGGTACATGATACAGACAGGGTGATTGCTGGAGACACTACTGAGAGAAGCATCTAAAAAGACAGTCTGTATGACCATAGCCTCCTCTATACTCACAAAACCTGGCAGTTCGGCGACGGAGCCATATAGAGTGCCCGGTCGCAGATTTTGGAGCGCGAGGATCTGGTAGCACTGAGCATCAAAGAGACATTTCTCGGGGAACCTGGACATCAGCGCACAGCTTTTGCAGCGGCGAGGACCCGCAACACACTTGTTCGCTCGGGAAAAAGTGTGTTTTGGCGTCTCGCCGCAGCGGGGCGCCAGTCACGTGGCTCTCCTCTCATCCGTTGTCTGCCCTCCACCTTTTCCCTTTCGGCGGCCGCTTCTCGTAGCGATCTGCCAGGCTTTGTCAGTATAGAGGAGGCTATGATATCACCAGTGTGACCTTCGTGGAAGGGGGAAAGGCGTCTCAGACACTCTCTGCAGGCTGTCTTTTTCTGAAAGATGTACCAGCAGTGTAACACGGATTGGACAAGAGCGTCGCGTCAACGTTCGACTGAGACTTTTTTTCTAGATCGTCTTTTTTGGGTAAAAAAAAAAAAGCGAGGAGGAAGAAATAAGTGAGCCTTTCGTTATACTTTCATGGGCGAAAACTCTGGCCATCAGTTGGTGTTTCGAGCCGTTGTGAGATACCCGAGATTGTTTGCTTTTCGTTCTTGTTGATGTTGGAACGCACCGCGACGTTTTCACAGACCCGCGTCTGAGTGAGTTTAACAAGGAACGATGAAGTCATTATAGCAATTGTGATACAAACGCAGGGGTAATAACGGCATCGTAATTTACGCGCTCAAGACACACACACACACACGCGCGCGCACACACACGCGCGCGCACACACACGCACACACACACGAAGGTATAAAACACAAAAATGCCGGAAGACTCTGAAGTCCGCGCGGCGGAAACTTATTTCTTCAGGGATGAAAGGCGACACGACAAAGTGCGCAGTTAGACGCGGCCATTAAAAAACACAGAGAAATAATTGACGCGCCCAACAACGTAGACGTCATATTACGGGCAGGTGAAACAGACCATAAAACAATGCGGCAGAAAAAAAAAAAAAGAAGGGAAACAAAACGGAACCCTCAACAACAATGGTGGATTATTACAACGTGCATACATAGGTTTTTTTTTTTTTGTTTTCTTTTTAGAAGAGTTAGATTACGTTTTATGGAAATGTTCAGCTATACGTTAGAATGTGCGCGGAACGTTGTTTATGCGGCGCAAATACCTGTAGTCTCCTGTTATTCTACATTTTTCTGCATGCGACATCGGCTTGCGGAAGAACCACGCCGAATGCAATATGCGTAAAGTTTTTTGGGAACGCGGTTTTTACTACGTGTAAAGGGCGATTCACACACTTGAGTCGGACGGAGTGCGGCTACAACATCTTGCGACGTTAATCCTTTTACGGGTTGCTGTGGCGACGGGATTTTAATCCATACGAGACACGGTGGTGAGGGACGTGCCCTCATATTGTACAATCTAGCTTCGAATATATATGACAAGGCTAGCCGGCGCTGCAGAGGCAGGAGCCAGTATCGCATTATTATTAAAGGGACACTGACACCCCCCAAGTTTTTTTTTTTTTTTTTCCTTTTTTGTCAGGCGATTCATTATGGTGTCGGAATACTACCCAATTAATATTTTGCTACAGAGTCACGTATTTTTTCAATAAAGCCAAAAAACGCCACTGCGCGAAACCGAAACCGAAACGGAGAAGTGGAGAGGATAGCGTGAGTGGCGGAAGTCACGTGGCTACACCCGACCGTGCGTTTTTTGGTTTTTTTTTCATCCTCTTTCCGCACGTAGCACCGTAGCAGACGAAATGCGTTCGCTCGCCGTGGTATTCCTTTGCAGTTATGTTTGTTCCGCTCGCTGTTCTGTATTTCAAGACGAGTTGTTTTGTACATTTAATTGGCAATTAGTAGTGAGTGCCCGAGTGCCGTGGTGAATTCCCGTGATCAGCTCCGGAAAGAATACTCCCAAGATGTTGCGTGAAGAGTTGCCTCACATGTCCTGCATCTGAAAGTGGCCAGAGTTATGCCAGAGTGCACAAGTTTCCGGAAGATCAACGGGTCGGGATCAATGGCTGGCTGCAATTCCTGTAGAACCATTACGCGAAGCTCGGAAAGCGGACGCTACCCGATTCATATGCTCCTTGCATTT
Source organism: Ixodes persulcatus (assembly GCA_013358835.2). Taxonomy (NCBI): domain Eukaryota; kingdom Metazoa; phylum Arthropoda; class Arachnida; order Ixodida; family Ixodidae; genus Ixodes; species Ixodes persulcatus. The sequence continues at coordinate 69,808 of JABSTQ010010774.1, read as the reverse complement.
TGTGGAAAGTGATATACATTTGAGTTCGCAGGTGTCAAAAATGGAATCCATATCATATAGTGCAGCGACGTATCGTCCACAAAATTTTTTTTTTTTTTTTCTGTGATAATTGTAAAAAAAAAGAAGTGTAAACAGCGCAGAATGCTTGACAAAAACAAAATGTACACCCACACCAGGTATCGAACCCGTGCCCTCTGCGTAAGAAGCGGACGTCTTTACACTGAGCTACTGAAGGAACTCTATCATGCGTAGTTATGCAGCGGGTAGACTGTATGTCGGAAGTTTGCTGCCGATTTCCCGATTTCCCTTCAATACATGCACTCCCGGCTTGAAGTCGAGCAGCACCAAGCATAGGGCACATTCGCACCTCGTAAAGTAACCGTACGCGTGCGTATTCAACTCGAAGTACGCACTTCGTGCTTGACGTTTGAGCGAGCGATGTCTTCAGCCACGAGAAGGGACGACGGCTCGGCGACGTCTTCGTGCAATCGGCTTGCTGGTCGGGCGTGTCGTACGGGATGAATATCAGTCCTTTTCATCGGTCCAAAATTTCTCTTTCGAAGAAAGACAGAATTCGCCAGTACCGTGAACGACAGTTCTGAAGTATAGGTCCAACGCCCGTCGTCCGCTGCCATCCGCTAGTGCTAGTCCCACAATACGCGAAACGACGCCATGTCGAGAATTATGCAGTGAACGCACAGAAAGCTTCCGGTTGTCTGTGCTACCTTTTTTTTTTTTCAATCAACGTATTTGCAGCTTTTTTGAAGCCACAAAAAATGGGTTTCATATTTGTTTCTATTTTTAATATTGACTGTGTGCCTTTAATGACCCACGACTTTGATTAAATTTGGTGGTCGCATCGATACCTTAGAAAACGGCCCGTGACCACGGAAAAGAGAGTGAGCGAGACTCGAACCGGCCAGTTCTTGATCGGCGGTTTTCGGGCGGAAAGAAACCGAATTTGGAGCCGCAAATTCTGTTCTGGATAGTTGGGCTCTCATATGTCACGTACAACTAAAAACCTCGGCGAGCATAAATACCCTAACAGTGTCCCTTTAAGCAAACTTTCTCACCTCACAGAGAAAAAAAGAAAAGAACAGTTCCAAGACCAAAGAGACGAAACATAGAATAGAATGTTGTCTAAAGTTTGGAGCACCACAAAGTCATCAGCAAACCGAGCCGATCCAGCTCTCCACGGGCGTTTGACCACGTGACCATGAAATAATAGGTCACGTGCCACGTTCGCGGCACCGTATTGGTCGAGATGCTCCAGTCGCGTTCGGCGCGGGACACACTGAAAGGGCAAGAAACGAAGTGTAGAAAGTTAACTCGGTTCAAAGAAAGACGCTACAATCGTCTTACTTACAGTGACGTCGACTGTATACTTCCGTCTTTTCGAACAAAAGGCACCAGGATTGGTTAGAGTTTAGAAATGACGTACGGAGCCGCTTAGCTCTTGGGAAAAATTTATTGTTCATGAGCACGCGTATATGTACTTGTTTCTAACCAAGGGTTCGGTCCATACGTACATATCGATCGTATATTCTTATCCCTGGAGAATAGTTTTCGTTGCTTTCCTTTTTCGCTCCTCTAAGAAGGTACCTGCTTTTTGCTCTTTTTCTCCAGATTTTCGCGTGGGTGATCGCCACCTTCTCTGTTCTAAAGGTTCTCCCAGTGACTTTAGTTCTCCCAAATGGTATCGGCATTGGAATGACCCTGCAGTGATTTAACGCTAAAAAAAAAGTCGCACCCACAGATCCCAATTTTCTCCCAGCTTTGCGTGGTGGTGATCGTTTCCCCGTCCGCTCCTCTGCGTCGCTCCGCTGTTTGTTTACTTCGCGCATTCGCGCATTGCAAATTTTGAACAAAAAACACGCACAAACAAAATGTTTGCATAGCTGGGAAGCGAACGCCAAAGGACGACCCCGTGTGTCAAAATTTACGATTGATTATGAATGCTGCACGCTGATCCCTTTGTGGGAAAATATGGATGCAGGTCAGGAAAAAGAAAGAAAGAAGGACGGAATGCAGAAGTGTTTCGGGGGGCGTTGGATTGAGGAACTCTACTGCGAGCTCTTTATGTTACTTTAGACTCGGTATTGGGAAAGGGGGGGATAGGTTTTCGATGTCGTGGAAAAAAGCTTTTTCCCACTTCGCGGGAATGAAACCATCTAAAAGTTTGGCTTGCAATCACAAAACTTCCATTTGTAAAAAAAAAAAAAAAAAAAAAAAAAAAAGACTACAAGAAAAGAAGGGGTAAGATGATTTTTGTTGAAATGTGAGCAAAAAAAAAAAAAAACCAAGAGGAAGAAAACAAAACAAGTGATAATAAGAAAACAACAGCAAAGAAATATTTGAGCTTCCGCTTTCAATAAAACCTCCATTGCTGTAAAAAAAAAAAAAAAAAAAATCTTTATTTTGAATTTTTTTTTGTGCCACGCTGTCGAGGCTAGGCCAGCTTCCTCAGTACTCAGTCAAAGCTGCGCATTGCATGTGAATGATACGCAAGTTGAAGCCACGCGATCTCGCAGCACTGCAGGGCTGTAACACCGTGGAAGCTACGCTAGCCTTCACAATGCAGAAGAAAAAAATGTTTGACGCCAACTATGCGATTCAGCTTTTCCTTTCAGCTTGAGATGTAAAGGATATGCCCTCGTGCAACAACGGCAACAACATGCATGGAACAGTCACATTCACATTTAACTGGTGCAAATGCTAGGCGCACTCTCGATATATTCTGGTCTTTTGTCTATATTTTCTTTGTGCTCACAAACGCTTTTGCGCTATAATGTCGCGTTATTTCGCGTCTATATGTTCCAATACATCTACCCCATATTTTCGGTTAAAGTGAATATGCACGAGTGCTGGTGTCTATCTTTGTGTTTCTGTGCATTGAAATTCACTCCCGGTGTTCTCATAGGATCAAACGTCAAATTTGGGGGTTTTACGTGCCAAACCAAAGACGGGCATCTGGCACGCCCCAGCGGAGGACTGAGGATTAATTTGGACCACCTGGGGATCTTTCGACGTGCAACCGAAATAACCCTCCGTCAGATTGCGGGCACCTCGGCGGGGATTCGAACCCGCCACATGGGGATCCGTAGGCCAGCGCTCTCGCCTCGGAGCCACCGAGGCGGCTTGTTCTCGTAGGATGCTTAGGCACGGTCGCGGTGATCACGAGGAGTGAAACTCACGTGACTTCCGGTGAACCCACTTTTAGTGACGTAGGTCGATGCCTCCCTTCTGACCGCCCCGACACCTTGCGGTACACTGTTACGTCACAGTGCACGGCGGGAACTTTGAATTGGGCCTCGTATTTCTATTTTTTATAAAAACACTAAGCAACTCTATAGTGAAACAATTTTTTTGTAATGTCCTGATATGCCATTTCAACGCCTAGCATGAAAAAAAATTTTTTTTGGCGTGTCAGAGGCCCTTTAAGCAGCTGCCAACGCTATGAGCTCGCGCTTCTAGCCTTCGCTGCGGTACAACATAAGGTGAAACGAAGTATAGTTGTTCCGCGCCGCCGCGGAGGGCGCTGAGGTGTGAGCACCGTGGGTATGAGGTCTCTCCTCGCCGGCCACGGTGTCGGGGGCGTAGCTTGCTCGCCTTTTTCGCGGTGTGGTGGCGGTGTGCGGTCAGTGGCTGGCCTCATGTTTTGCTTTGGTGCTGTGTCGATCACAGGTGCCACAATCGTGCACGAAGATGAGCTTTAACCAGGGGTTTCCCCAGGATTCTAATCAAGGGGGGGGTGTCCCAATGGCTCGGGGGGGGGGGGGGGGGGGGGGGAGGGGGAGGGGGAGGCGAGGCGATGCGAGGCGAGGCTAGATAAAATATAAAACTGTTTCTTTTTTTAGTCCACTAGCTACATTACGGACGTCTATTAACCAAATGCTCATACCCGTAATGTATGTTTCCCTTTCTCTATATATACACCTGAGAGGTGGTGTTTTCTACTTAATCTAAAAAAAATTTTTTTTTTAGATTCAAGGGGGGGTGTTCAGGAAAACTAGGGGGGGTCTGGGGAAATCCCTGGCCTTAACCCGAAGAAGAAGTTATGCTATAAGGATGGGAAAGACGTGCTTCGTTCCCACCTGCAATTCGGGGTACCGGAACTGCGCTGAGCGAGTGTCCTTGTTTAAAGCTCCATCGAATGACGCTCGCCTGGAGCAGTGGCGTCGTGCAATCCCGAGGGCCGATCGCAAGTTACTATCTAGTCTCCTCATCTCGTTAACCAAGTGAAGACCAAGCTTGACAGTCTAATTTCTGTCGAAGACTGGGAATGCGAAGATGTCTGGACAGAAAAGGCTCAAGAAACCAAGGCTGTGGACTGCATGCTATATTATGTAACTGGTTTTTTGAGCGTGAAAATAAAAAGAAAAGCTACACGCTGCCCTGCATGCCGATCCGCTTTCAGCATCGACAAGAACACTTCTACTGAAGCAGCACTGACAAACGTGAAGAACAGAAGAGGCGTAATGCACCCCAACAAGAACATTTTCCAGCTACTGAAGAAAGCGGAACAGTTCTTCGTGGAAAATAAAAGCCACCAGACTGTCTACTGGGACACAATCGACAGTGTTCTTGACACATGCACAGGGACACAATCGACAGTGTTCTTGACACATGCACAATAACGTTTCCATGCGCTGAACACAAAGAAGAAACAATTGCCCAGTTGCTCCACTACTACTTCAGCATGCGAATGCGACAACACTGTGTTCGAGGCGGGGTTTAAGCCGCACGTCCGGAGGCTTCCTGGCTCGTGACGACGACCATTCCCCGAAGAGAAGAACCCAAGGGTCCAGTGGAGGTGGGAGAATTGGTAACGTAACGAACGGTTTAATTACATGGTTGCGATACAGTCGTCAAATCCGAGAGAACAACCGGAGCAGCCTCACGCTCCGCCTTATATAGGGTCCGTTTCTTCCTCACTCTCCGCCAGGGCAGCAGGTGCGACGCAGCAAACCGCCGCCAAATGCGTTGCAGCAAAGACCGCCGCGTCGTAGCCAGAAGTGCGTCGTAGCCATGGTTCTCCGCAGTTAGGCCCTGCCTCTCTCCCTTTCAAGTGCGATGTAGCCAAAGTTCTCCGCAGTTAGGTCATGCCTCTCTCCCCTTCCGGAGCGCACGAACCCACACGCACACACACACGTCCCGTTGACGTCACGGACGCGTTGAGACTCGTTTCGGGCAGGCCCCGACAGGCAGGCGACAGGCGGGCGACAGTCCCGGACAGATCGTGACTCGTTTCGGCAGCGTTGAAACTCGGAAGAAGGTCGCCGAAGGTTCCATTCTTAACAGCCCCTCCGGGGCCAGGGAAACCTCGAAAGGCCGGTGGTACAATCGCTGGCCTGAAGAGGTGGGCTTGGGGTAGGCCTTGAGAAGACGCTGCAAGCACTAAACAAACTCCCAAACCTCTTACAACGGAGGCATCAGCGGAAACGTCCCCCACAACACCACGCCACACCGCAGTGAAACGCTCGGAATTCGCCAGAGACCCGCCAGACTGGACTACGGATTACCAAAATTTGGTGCAATTCCGGGTATCGAGACCCCCTGTCGCCAAAAAAAAAAAAAAACTCATTTTTCCACGAGGTCACAATGAACAAAAGACAAAAACTCTTCGCAATTTGTGAGGTCCTTTTTGGGTTTTAACGAAGTGCCCCCACTTAGATCCTCATTCCCGTGGATGACGAAGACCTCTGAGATCATCGCTACTATTTTTCGTGATGTCAGAAAAATCTGCTCAACCCATCGGCATTGCCGTTAAATTTGCCTTTCCTTTTTCTTACGCTGAAGTCATAGTGATCGATTTTCACGTGAATTCTAGACGTGAAAATGCGGTCCTTATAGCGCCGATAAAACAATCCGCCTTTTTTATGCCCCGTCACATTGGTCCTAGCAATCTCCTGAGCTGTACCGCGAAATCCTGACACACTAGGGTCGCTCTTCTGCTCGACTGTCAAAGACACTCTGTCTACTAGTAGCAGAGGACCAAAGTTACGTGACGCCGGAGCTACGAGAGATCTTTCACTGATCCCGTCTTCCTCCGCCTTTTTCGCCGGCGCGTTGGGACGGCGTACGCTTTCTAGTGCTACGAGGTCAGGCTGTTCTACAACCTGGTCCCTCTCATCCCGGTTTTCTGCCTCCAACTCTGGGAGTGCTTGCTCCCCGTCAGCTGCCTCTGGCTGTGGATCACTCGTCAACAAAGGGGCGACCTGACGCGATTTGGACCTCGTACACGACTGAACTAGCCCTTCTTTCAGTTGTTGACCCCTTTCGCGCAGCAGGAAATCTGAGCGGTTAGAAAACAAATAAGGATACTCCAACGGGACTGTTTTCGAGACAGCCGCCTCTGTCACTAGCTCTCCAAACGGGCCGGTTATCCTTACTGTCGCCACGGCCATAGGCAGACAGACACTGTGCTTTTCGAGCAGCTGCTTGATCCAAACTACCTTTCCAGTAAAATCGGAGGTCGTTACATACGACGGATGAACAACGTCCATCGTCGCTGCACTGTCCCGAAGCACCCTGCACGGCTTTCCGTTTACCTGGAGCTCGTGAAGATAGGGACGAAGAAGCTCCAGGTCCTTGTCACTACCGTTCACGTACGAGAACACAACCCGCGGTTTCTTACATCTGGCCGCTGTGTGTCCCGGCTCCTGACAGTTGTAGCACAGGAACGGCTTCCTTGCCTCGAACTGCCCTGTTTGGCTTTTCCGCGCCTCGTCTCCGTTCGAGTGTTCTGCGCTCTTTTCTGGGACCTTTTGTCCTGCTTCGGGCTTCTCGGGCCCGTTTTCTCGCGAGCCGTTTCCCTGTCGGAAGGCCTTGCGCTGATCGCTCCGGCCGGGTTCGCTTTCCTCTCCGCTCAGCTTTCTACGCGTTGCGTACTCTTCGGCTAGCTCAGCGGCCCTTTCGACAGAGTCGACTCCCACCCTATCCTGCACCCAGAGCTTGACTGACTGCGGAATGCTACGAAAGAACTGTTCGAGGCACACACACTCGACTACCTTGTCTCGGCTTTCGTACACTTCCTCGCTCTTCAACCATTCTATCAAATTGGTTTTAAGCCCGTACGCGAATTCCGAGTAGCCCTCGCTGCTCTTTTTGGATGCGTTTCTAAACCTTTGACGGAACGCCTCGGCAAAAAGGCGGTACCGCTTCAAAAGGCTGGACTTCTCCTTGTCGTAGTCGTCCGCGTCTCCAGCACTAAGGCGCGCGACAACCTCTGCAGCCTCACAGGGCAACAAAGTCAAAAGCCGTTGCGGCCACGTTTCTGGGGCGAAGCTCAACTTCTCACATGTCCTCTCAAAGTTAACTAAGAACTGGCCCACGTCTTCTCCAAATTTAAACGGCTGCAGCAGCTTCTTCATTTGATACGACTCGGTCTCACTTGCTCGTACCGGAGCCCCAACTCTACTGTTCTGCGAGTTTAATCGCTGTAGTTCAATTTCGAGCTCTAGCCTTTTCAGCGCTCGCTCCTCTGTCGCAGCAGCCCGCTCCTGTTCTCGTTCCTCTTTCGCTGCAGTCTCTTCCTCTCTCGCCGCAGCCTGCGCTCGTTCCTCTCTCGCTGCAGCCTGCGCTTGTTCCTCTCTCGCTGCAGCCTGCGTTTGTTCCTCTCTCGCTGCAGCCTCGCTCATAGCGTTCTGAAGCAGTTCCCACGCAATTTTAATTTCCTCTGCTTCTGCGCTCTCTGAAATCGCTTTACTGATCTCAGATTTCTTCATCTTTTGCTCCACCTCCACACCCAATTCTTCGCATAAACAGAGTAAATCTGTTCTCAGTAACCTCATTAGATCCATGATCGCTGCTTTTTAGCTTTGGCTTTGTTCTAAAACTTGTCGCGAGGTTGTACACAAACCTAGCGCACGAGTCAAACACTAAGGATTCCCAGCAGTTCAAAATTAATTACCCATAATCTGAAGCCTGGCGAATCTCAAAGCAAAGTCCGAACGCTCACCCACAGATGTAGCACGATGTTGCATGGTCCGATCCCAACCGCTGCCAACCAGTTGTTCGAGGCGGGGTTTAAGCCGCACGTCCGGAGGCTTCCTGGCTCTTGACGACGACCATTCCCCGAAGAGAAGAACCCAGGGGTCCAGTGGAGGTGGGAGAATTGGTACCGTAACGAACGGTTTAATTACATGGTTGCGATACAGTCGTCAAATCCGAGAGAACAACCGGAGCAGCCTCACGCTCCGCCTTATATAGGGTCCGTTTCTTCCTCATTCTCCGCCAGGGCAGCAGGTGCGACGCAGCAAACCGCCGCCAAATGCGTTGCAGCAAAGACCGCCGCGTCGTAGCCAGAAGTGCGTCGTAGCCATGGTTCTCCGCACTCTCTCCCTTTCAAGTGCGATGTAGCCAAATTTCTCCGCAGTTAGGTCATGCCTCTCTCCCTTTCCGGAGCGCACGAACCCACACGCACACACACACGTCCCGTTGACGTCACGGACGCGTTGAGACTCGTTTCGGGCAGGCCCCGACAGGAGGGCGACAGGCGGGCGACAGTCCCGGACAGATCGTGACTCGTTTCCGCAGCGTTGAAACTCGGAAGAAGGTCGCCGAAGGTTCCATTCTTAACAACTGTCAGCATATTACGATCAGTAGGAATAAACAAGCTCAAGAAATAAAGAAATCAGCAAAGCAGCTCTCGTCTTAGTTTAAGGGCATTTGCGAGAAACACAGGATGTAGGAGATGGCGTTCTTTGGTAGTATGCAGTGAATTCAGCTTTTATGTACATTTTAAAGCAAAAATATTTGTCAGGTATTTTTTTACCTGCAAGACGGGGTGACACCATATTGTGAGAGTATAGATGAAAAGTGATTTATGTCTTATAACCGCTACTATTGTTTGACTTTCAGTCACTGTGTCATCATGTCAGTCAATATGTCATCATACTGTGTCATCATTTCAGTCACTATGTCATCATAAATAGGAATTGTTTCTGCTCACAAGGTTTGTATGTTCCACAGTACAAGTTGGCATTGTATGTATAAACCATTTGTAATGCTAAAACCTTTATGCGTATGTAAAGAATTATGTAGACCCCACTATGTAACATTTTTAGAATTTATTTTTTTCAATGAGGCAGGAGCAGGGTGGAAAAAGTCACCCGACCTCATATAAAGCCACGCAATGTGTGTAAACAATTTACGGAACTGTTAAGGTACATTTATACTCCAACGTAACGTCGTCGGGCTACCAAACATGTTGTTTGACAAAACATGCGAGCACGACCCAGGTGTTTACTCTAAATTACTCTAAATTATTGAAGACCCAGAAGATTATGCCGGGAAGTTTTATATCTATACGAGTATTTTTGTCCCGTTCAGTCATCATCGGAATGTTCTCGTTAAAAAAAAAAAAAAACAGGAACCGCACGGGGGAAAAGGCAATCAGTGCCAGTGCGCCAACATAACTCCATCATTTCACTACACAGTACACAGTCACCGAGTAAAGAATGCATAATTTCCTTCACAAGCCCTCTGTACAAGCCTTCACAAGCCCCTCTATACGTGGGCGCCATCTATCCCCGTGCGAGTGAAGCGCGCTCGGTGCGCCGAACATAATGTGGTCGCCGCGCGAGACAGAGAGTCATCACCTAAATGTATTTCTTCCACCGTGGTCGCGCTATACACAAACGTCAAAAGCCACGCCTCACGTTTCGTAAACTTTCAGTGATTGACAGTTTACGAACGCGGGGCAATTGCCTGGTTCAGACAGTTGCGTTTGACTGCGTTTGGCTGCGAGAAACCAGGACATCCCTGCTGCTTCTATCGCGTGCCAAGATGATTCCTTGATTTGGATTCCACGCTTCATACGAATCACAGATGTGCCGGTGACTCGCTTTCGGTTCTCGACGCACGCAGTCAAACGCACCCAAACGCAAGTGTCTGAACCGGCCTTTACGGTGTTCATGCTTCTTGATCCCGCGTTCTTTCGATTCGGCGTTGATTCAACGTTGATTCCGCATTGGTTCGGCGTTGATTCGGCGTTGATTCCGCATTGATTCGGCGTTAATTCGGTGTTGATTCGGCACTCGACTATAATGTAGCAATCTCATCGACTAAAAAAGCGATAATGTCGATGCTGGGAACTCGCCACGACCCCGTGTTTCTTAAATTGTAACTTGTAAGTGACAACAGTCGCGTGCGGTGGTGTCTTCTTCTTGCGTCCCTTCCTAGTTTTAGTGCGCTCTCACTTTTGCATATGTTTGATTTTTATAAATGTTTTTACAAGCCCGGCAAATCGGCAAAAACAACATCCAAGGGTGGGCCATCTTTCGGGACAGGGTCTTCCCTAATCACGTTGCCGTATCATACGGGACTCGAGAGTCGCCGACGGTTTAAGAAACTTGGGGGCATGGCTTACAATGGTTAAGCTCCGTGATTGGTCCGTGGGCGTTCTCCCAGATGATGCTGCACCCTCATTGGCTGCGTTGCGGTAATGAGATGCTCGGATTAACCTTACCACGTCCCGCGTTTCTACAAAGCTGTCGGAGACCATGTTGCGTTTCGGACTAAGTCTGACTGCAGGCAACGCCTAGGATCCGATGGAGAAAATCAAGCGGCGCCAAAAGTGCACCGTCACTGCCCTCGTCGTCGTCTTCTATCACCGGTTAAACCAATCACGCGCAGAAAATAAAAACACCGAATGACGGCGCATTTTGCCGTCTCGTTGTGCTGTGGCCACACTGCTCGTGGTACATCCTGCAGAAGACAGGGTCTTGGCTGCACACACGATGACATAATCATCTGCGGACACGCCTACAGCATGTTCGAAGAACGTCTGCTTCCCACGTATGTATGACCATAGCCTTTTCTGTACTCACAAAGCCTGGCAGTTCGACGACGGAGCCATATAGAGTGCCCGGTCGCAGATTTTGGAGCACGAGGATCTGGGAGCACAGAGCATCAAAGAGCCATTTCTCGGGGAACCTGGACGTCAGCGCACAGCTTTTGCAGCGGCGAGGACCCGAAACACACTTTTTCGCTTGGGGGGAAGTGTGTTTCGGCGTCTCGCCGCAGCGGGGCGCCAGTCACGTGGCTCTCCTCTCATCCGTTGTCTGCCGCTCCACCTTTTCCATTTCGGTGTCCGCTTCCCGTGGCGATCTGCCAGGTTTTTGTCAGTATATGTATGGTATGACTAAAACGTGTCTGCGGACGGCTCGGGTGCGAACAACGTGAGAGGACCGTGTATTCCATACGAGGAAGAAACACGCCAGAGACAGAGCCTGCAGATCTGTCTTTCGTGTGAAGGATATATATAAGCGGAGTGACCGCGGGAACTTTAGAGCGAAACGGAGTGAAGCGCGAGAGCATGGGCGCAGACGGCGCACGTGTAGACCTCCGAATGGCGTAACGAACGGGGCAGGCAAAATTTAGCCCCGCGTCCAAGGTCTTCCTACTACGTAGTACGGCGGCTGTCGGCGCTTATTTCTTCTCCTCCAAAGTTAACGGCCGCCGTGTTTCAGAGCGTCGGCGGGGCGCTCGTTGAAAGGGCATCCCCCGCGGCGTCCGTCCGGGATGGCTCGGATTCGATTGCCTGTCTGCACCCTCGGTTGCCTCACATACGCTCGTGTTACGGGCTTGACCGAAACACCCCAACCACCCCTTACGCTCTCTCGCCTCCTTTTGTCTTGTTATGTTTTTTTTTTTTTTTTTTTTATTGCAAAAATAAACCGTTCATTGCCGAACGCTTCTTCTCCGCCCCAATGTAGCGCCAGCGGCCCGAACAAGCTGTCAAGGTTTCAACACTAACCGTTTTCTTATTCAAAAGGTAAAAGCGACTTTTCTTTTTTACAATTTTAATGGGAAACGATGAGGCTATTTTCGGCCGTTTTCGGTTTCTGGCGCCATAGAGCTCCATGTATTCGAGAGCTCTGTCGGCCGCCATTTTCCCGCTGAAATTTTAAGAAAAGCACTTATAACTTTTGAATGAAATAACGGTTACTGCTGAAACTTTGGCTTCTGGTTCGGACCGTTAGCGCTACGTTTGGGCGGAGAATTGAGCGTTCGGCGATGCGTAGTTTATGTCTGCAACGAAGGAAACCCTGTACATTCTTTTTTTAGGCACCCCGTATTTATAGTGTAGTTCACCAACACGCCGCTCGGGATACGGTCCATTCGTCACATGCGCACTCGTCACAGGATGATTGGTCACAGGACGATTCGTCACACAGGAACATTCGTCATAGGATACTCGTCACGCGGCCAACCGGTCCCAAAATAGTTCGTTTCCCCAGATATGTATTGTTCAATTTAGTTCGGGCGGACAAAGTGGCTATCCTCATATCTTAGTAGGTATTTCTTTGGCTTCTGAAAGGCGAAGAATTTGTAACTAACGTTTTAGCTTCTGGTTCCGTCGTGAACATGGAATGTTGGTTCGGCCTGACAAAGTGGGTTACCTCTTATCTTAGCGTGTCTTTCGCTTCTCAATGTCGAAGAATTTGTAACAGACGTTTCAGCTTCTGGGTCCGTCCCGAACGGAGAATGCGGAGGAAATATAAGAGCGACTATTTTTGATCGTCGCTCTTGTAGAAACGTCAGATAGGAACGAATGTTCCTATCTGACGAATCGTCCTGTGACCAATCGTCCTGTGACGAGTGCGCATGTGTCGAATCGTCCTCATCCCGGCACGTAAAACCCCCAGGCTTGACCTTGATACACGGGTGTCATAAAGGTAGCAGGTGATATCGTTTTTCTCGGTCGGAAACTGTTTTTTTTTTGTTTATTTGTTGTTTTTTTGTTTAGGAATTGAAAAGCGTTTCCCCACTATTTCAGCTAAAACTTGGGAAGCACCAAGGTGTCGTTACAGTTTAAAGCGTAGCTTTTTCAGTGGCTCTAGGCTTGATTAGCAGATTAATATCGTCGTCGAATAAAAAAAAAGAAATAAGTTTTGCGCATTATTCATGCGCTGCGCGAAGTAATTCTTGCAATATTTGGTTGTCAAAAAAAGAAGCGATGATTTCGGTTTTTGTAGCGTGTACGTCGCGATCAAATACCTAATCCCTAGGTGCACCCACATATATCATAATTCAACACATCAAGGGGGAAGTTCGTAACGCTCCGCAAAGCGCCAAAGGTTTGTTTTTGTTTTTTGCTTTTCTTTTTTTTTTTAGCCGGTTTTTGAGGTAAATACAATTATAGCTTCTACACACGCCAGGGGCAAGATGTCAGCGCCCAGAGGCCGTACTTGCAAGTGTCTCCGTTTCCGTTCACGATGTACCAAAGTGGACGTTACGAGCCACCTCCCGGCCAATCCCGTGCAATTTGAACGTATGACGTGACTGCGTGCCACTTTTCAAGGTCACGTGACAATCAGAAGGCACACTGGATTGACTTTGGATGGCTCGTAGCATCCTCTGCTGGTATATCGCGAGATAGAATATAGACCGACAGGCTGTTTGTTACAAACGAGTCTCCGCTACAAACTCGTCACAGGACGATTGGTCACAGGACGATTCGTCAGGTAGGAACATTCGTCACAGAATGACTCGTCATGCGGGCAACTGGTCACATCGATCGGGCAGGGGACGATAGTAAATTGTAAATTTCAACAACTGCCCACATTCCCTGATGAGGAGTTTCACGGCTTCCCACTGTGACATAAACCAATGGTTAAAAAAAAAAAAAAGTTACAATACTCATATGCTTTTTTTTTTTCATCATATACGAGTCTTCAGCATGTTGATCTCAGTGGCTGGCTTGAACGATCAATAATCCGACTGGCAGCCAAATCAGTTTTTACTTTGGCCTTGCATGCACCTCTTCGACAAAACCAATAAGTACCGGAATTCTTTCTGCTGCATGTGTACCAGTACCCCTCGTGCAGCAGCATGGCTCCATTTCTCTTTGTTGCGATCACTTCCATCGTTTTGAATGTATAGTCTGAGTTCAAAAATAGTCGCTCTTATATTGCCTCCGCATTCACCGTTCGGGACGGACCCAGAAGCTAAAACGTCTGTTACAAATTCTTCGACCTTGAGAAGCGAAAGACATGCTAAGATAAGAGGTGACCCACTTTGTCAGGCCGAACCAACATTCAATGTTCACGACCGAACCAGAAGCTAAAACGTTAGTTACAAATTCTTCGCCTTTCAGAAGCCAAAGAAATACTAAGATATAAGGTGAGCCACTTTGTCCGCCCGAACCAAATTGAACAATACATATTTGGGGACACGAACTATTGTGGGACCGGTTGGCCGCGTGACGAGTCATCCTATGACGAATGTTCCTGTGTGACGAATCGCCCTGCGACCAATCGTCCTGTGACGAGTGTGCATGTGACGAATGGACCGTATCCCTTATGGGGAGCCGAACCAACGAAGGGTATCTAACGCGCCCCAGCGGAGAACTGAGGATAAATTTGGAATATGGACTACCTGGGGATCGTTTGACGTGCAACCGAAACTGACGTCGTATATCTCAAGATTAGAAAGTCGATTTTTTTTTTTTTTTATCACAACGATCGAGCTGCGCCCGCTCTGCACTAAGCAACAAAATGGCAGTCGCCCGCTAGAGGACCGGGAAATGGAGTGCCGATGTTTCGAGCTACTCCAAGCGTGGCTTATTCAGTAGTTTAATGGATAGATGCTAACAGCTAACAGCTGTACCCTTTATAACGAGCGGTAGCTAGCTGCCACCTAGCCTGGAAAAGCCCAAAAAAGTGACGCAAAAAAATGCTGTAGGTGTTCACACAGTTGCCAGACTGGCGCCCAAACAAAGGTGGCCAGACTCGCTTTTCAAGGGTGGCTTCTTGAAAAGCCTAGCTCTTTCGTCGCCTCTCTTCCCTCGGAGGATAGCCGCTGAAAAGTTTCAGAAAAGCGTCACTGAAGTCGAGAGAAGAAAGGAGTGCCTAAAAATTCATTTTTAAACAAACCGCGAAAAAAAAAAGCAATAAAAAGAAAAAGTAATTTTTTTTTTACTTTTACTACATATTTTAAGTTTATTTTGTTTCTGGAAACAAAGGTTATTACAGTTTGGTCAATTACGAAACCACCGTCAGAGAGAGAAAGCGAGAGAGAGGGAGAGAGAGAGCAGTAACAAGTAGCCAAGTAGCAGACGTCGTAAACTTGAAAGAAAAAAAAGAAAAGAATGAGCGTGGAGACCTAGACTCGAGGAAAAATAAAATGGCAAAAGAAAAATGAAACGAAATCGACACGCGAGTAACCTTAGCGAAAGTGCTTCGCTCGAACAACGAAAAGCAGACGATCTGACACTAATGCTGCCAGACGTCGGCCATTTTCGTTTGTTGAAGTTTCGTTTCTCGGACTGTCAGCCCCATCGCTTCGCGCCTCGGTTCATTTCCCAACCCCAAGCAACAGACAAACTCAAAATAAAGAAGACAAGAAACATACACGACGAAAAATTTCGTAGACAAAGATGCCCAGGGCAGAAAGAAAGAAACAAAAAATGGGAGGAAAGAGTACGGGGCAGTCCGCCATCATTTTTTTTTTCTCTTGCTTTCCAGTGGAAGGTTTGCTCACGCAACAAAGGCACGAATGACGTTTGTGTATACGTCCTATTGGTGTTTCGAAAGTAAACGTACTAGCCGTTGCATGACATACACGAAATCGTCCCTTCAAATCGGCAAACGTGACGTCAACTCGTTTGTAACGCCGCGACATATGGGAGAGAAAATAAGATATCCATCCGGAGCAGCGCCGAAAGCCGTGCCCTTTAGGTTCAACGTGACTCCAATGACGTCACGGTTTCACTGTCTTACCCTATTGGCTCTGGCTGGTATGCCCCACGTGACTCGGGGCTATATTTGTGAAGTGGCGACCGTTATTTTAGAGCGCAGCTCTTAGGCGCCCGTTTCCGTCTTGAGCGGCGTCGCCGTCGCCGTCGGCGTAACCTACGTGACCCCCCCCCCCCCCCCCCCCGAGGTCACGTGGCCCCCGTGGCTGAGTAGCAGGCAGCATGACGAGGTGAGGAGGAGGGAGGAGGGCGTATACCCTTCCTTCAGTACCCTTCCATCCTCCTCCTCAAGAGCTGCGCTCTAATTCGGCGTTACAGGGAGTTGTAAACGGCTTTCATTTTTTGATCCCCGGAACTAAACCGGAACTGGACCGAAAGCCGTGAACCCGGACTGAACCGATAAACATCTCGGTTCGACGCTCTGGCTACATGGCACGTGAAGTCATCGCAGCTCCTTTCCTACTTGTCCTTGATGAGAAAAATAAATTGGGTGGTGGGATCGGCTCTCGCAAGTGCTTTGAGGAATGGTGGACGCTTTAGCTGCTTTAAATTGGGCGTAAACTATTGATTGAGATAACTGCGAGAATTGCACGTTCCCACGGCTTTCAGGTTTCTCTTTTCAAATACGAACGTTAAAAGGGTGATAGCATCATATCGCGTATTCACTATTGTAGTAAGGAAGCAATCGAAACCTTAAAAAAGAACGGGTTTTAAAGTGAAGTTTAAAAAATGAACCATTTACTCCACAAAACATATAATTTTGGGAAACACACGTTAGAGCATCAATTCTGAAAGACCTCTCGTTCATTTTTTTCATTATAACATCGTGTATATCGATCGAGTACGGATAGAGAGATTATCACTCGCCCGACATTATAATGAAGGAGAAAAAAATATATAAACCCCCAGCCATATTAATAAGCTATAGAGTGTACAGCCTTCTTAATTCCTATTCAAATGCGCAAGATAAAAGAATATGCGCCAGCATAGCTATTTTTCTGTATCTGTTTTCATAATTCTTCGGACGAATCAAAACACCGTTTCGTAGCGATTCGCAGTGACTCCCACAAGACACTCTTAGGGCAAAGAAAGCCGAAGTTGTAGAAATCGCTCTGCCGTCACAGAACAACAACTTGTGCGTACCCTTTGTAGCCTCGGCCTTTGTGGGCGGTATTGACTCGGAATTACAGTTCAAATATTAAAGAGTAAAAAACAAGCAAAAAACAACGTCAATACACTAACAGAAAAAAAAAAAAGTTCAGTCGACGAGGCCGAAAAGTTTGGCAAAAAAAAAAAAACCAGTAGCAGATCGATCAATTTTATATAATACACTTAGGTGTTTTTTATTTATTTATTTATTTATTCGAATACCTACATCGCCCAGTTCTGGGCATTATTGTAGGGGGGTAAGGCAATACAAAACAATAACAAACGATAAATATAGAGATACACAAGAACTATTGTGATGCAGAAATAGTGGATATGACATTTTAGGAGAAAAACACAACACTTTGTACAATATATAAAAACAAAATATAGTGACTGGCACTATTGAAAGACCACAGTGGAAACTTATTCCAAAAGTAAGTTTTTTAGGGCAGTAGGAAAGGAAGTAGGTGCCACAGAGATGACATCAGTTGGTAAATTATTCCATTCGTGTATCGTTCGTGGAAAAAAAGAGTGCTTAAATACGTTAATTATGCATCTATATTCACGTACTTTTAAGTAATGATCTGTACGCGGTGACACATAACTGGGTTCCTTAAGATAACGTTCTTTATCGATGCCGGTTCTACCGTTTATTTAGTATGCTTGAAAAATAAAGTGAGCCTAAGGTACCTTCTTCTGTCTTCCAACAGAGGCTATCGCAGGTTGCGGCGTATTTCAGATGATCTTATGGAGAAATCATAATTGCCGGAGACAAACCGAGCTGCCCGTTTCTGAATATGTTCGAGTTGTTCAATGGTATGACGGGTATGCAAATCCCATGCGGCACATGCATATTCCAAAATGGGACGTACATTCGATATGTACAATGTTTCTTTAAGGTTAGTAGGTGCCTGACTAAAATTGCGTTTGAGAAAGTTTAATGTGCGGCTGGTCCTTAGATGACAAATAATCAACATGAGCATTCCATGACAAGTTACTAGAAAATAAAACTCCCAGATACTTATATTCAGGTACAACAGTTAAACTTGTGACACCTAAGAAATATTCTGTGGCCAAAGGTTGTCTTTTGTTAGAAAATCTAACTACGTTACATTTGTTTAAATTTAAGGTCATATTCCACGTTTGACACCATGACTTCACAGAATGGAGATCGTCTTGCAGTATCTGGGAGTCAGCCACACACGTGATATTACGGTATATACAACAATCATGAGCATACAGCCGGACGTGGCTAGAAAGATGACCAGCAAGATCATTTATGTACACTAGAAAAAGAAGCGGGCCCAACACCGACCCTTGCGGAACACCTGATAGGACACTAACATTTGACGAGCTCACACCGTCTAAAACTACGCATTGCTTCCTTCCAACAAGATAGGCCTCAAGCCAGTGAATCCGAAATCTTAACAGCTGCCATCTTTTGTAATAACAAAGTATGAGATACCGAGTCAAAATCCTTCCGAAAGTCTAGAAAGACACAATCGACTTGTAAACCTTTGTTAATGGAAAAAGAGAGGTCATAGGTGAATTCTACTAATTGCGTATCGCAAGAAAATCCCGCTCTGAAACCATGCTGCATAGGGGAAAAGAATGCATTATTTTGTAGTTGACTGATTAAATTCGAGTAAATGATGTGCTCTAACATTTTACAAGAAACACTTGTTAAAGAGATAGGCCTATAGTTGCATGTGCTGGTTTTATCTCCACTTTTATATACTGGGACCACGTTGGCACTTTTACAGTCAAGAATAAGTTTCGCTTTGTTCAAAAGACTTTTTAAACAACACGGTTAAGTAAGGGGAAACAGAAACAGCACAGTTTTTCAGAATGAAGTTGGAAATGCAATCTGGGCCTGGGGCACTGCTTACTTTGATCCTTTGCAATAACGACACAATGCCACTCTCCGAGAAGTCGATGTTGTCCATTTGTGTAACTACGTTTGATGCTGGTAATCTATCTACCGGGTTGACATGCCGAGTGAAAACTGATTGAAAATAAAGATTAAAGGTTTCAGCCTTACTTTTTAGGTTCGTTTCGTAATTGACACCATCTATGACATCGGGGATAGCAATGCTAGGAGTTTTCTTGTTTTTGACGTATTTCCAGACCTCTTTAGGATTTCTTCTCAGTTTGTCGGGTAGAGTGTCTAGATATGTATTTTGTGCCTTGCGCATTTCTTTTGTTATGATTTTGCCTATTTCCTTCATTTTGGAATATAATCTAGGTTCTTTTGAACTGCAATAGCTACTGAACGAACGATTCTTTTTTTTTTTATCAAAGTTCGAATTTCCCTATTCATCCACGGTTTATCGTTCCTTCTTTTTCCCGATATGATGCGTGATGGAATGTATGTCTGAGTCTGTCGAACTGTTCTTGGTTTCATAGGCACAATGCCAAAATAAACCCGAGCCAAAAAAAAAAGAAAGACATAAAATTAAACAAGAAACCAATATTGAACATTTGATACTGAGCCCGAACCTGAACCGGCACTGTTTCATGTTACGGTGTGCTAAGTGTAGATGTGTGCGCCGCGCCCCTTTTTTTTTTCATATTTTTGTCGGCGTTTTTTGCGTGGGGTTTATAACGTTTGTAGCGCGGCGTCAACGCGGCGCAGTATTGTTTAGTTAAATAGCGGCAGTGTGAGGAGAGCCCACCAGCATTCAAACGAATAAAGGGATATTACGCGGATGTGAAACTGACGCTGCGTATCTATACCTCGTTTCACTTTCATACAACTTTCAGGAGGGCGCTCTTGGGTTCCGGCATCCCTGTCAAACACGCGAATGCGTGCATTGCAGCCATCGTTCGGGGCAACACGATCGTGCCTTTAGCTTCGGCCTTACTCGCATCTAAACTCACATAAGGGGAGTTCACACGGGGGAGAACTCTCTCCTTTGCTCCCTGAGATGCACATCACGTGGTAACAACGTCACGCATTTTTGCGCGGACCCGTGCTGACGTACACATCACAGGGCAATGGGGGAGCTTTTTGCTCGGGCTGCACAAACGCTTCCCCTCCTTGGCGTGGGATCTCTAATGCAATTGGCGATATTTTATTCGCGTGTCTGGCAACCGTAAATATTTTGCTCAGTCAAATGATGTCGGTGGCATCGGGGTCGTCTAACCTTGATGTGTCTTGCGCTGTTGCGCATCTGGTCCCAGACACCCGAAGGAGCCTTCGATATTCATCGATGCCGCCCTCGATCCACTCCTCATACAACTATTTTTTTTTTATTCCACGTCCTTTGTGTTACATCCACCCGTTCGAGAAGCATCTTTCTTTTAGCATGAAGCGGTACTTCGTCGTCCTCCGCTTATAACATCGCTGCTGCCATAATCGCCTATCGCCGTTTCGTCGTGTACATGCCTCCATTTTTCTACCCTCGTCAGCGCGCACCGAGACCTGTTGTCGAGAGTGCTACCACTAAATGCGTCTGATAATAGGGAGTTTTCGTAAATCGTTTCCGCCGTCCCGCAACGCTCTGCGCAACCCGCCACGATACCCGGAACTCTACAGTCAAGACCATCAGCGCGCAGGCGCAGTAGCGGTTTCTTCGTTGCGGAGGGCTTAGCGGAGGAAGAAACGCGGTCCACGAAAACTCCCTAATAGGGAGTTTTCGTAGATGGTTTTGCCGTCCCGCAACGCTTTGCGCAACCCGCCACGATACCCGGAACTCTACAGTCAAGGCCATCAGCGCGCAGGCGCAGTAGCGGTTTCTTCGTTGCGGAGGGCTTAGCGGAGGAAGAAACGCGGTCCACGAAAACTCCCTAATAGGGAGTTTTCGTAGATGGTTTTGCCGTCCCGCAACGCTTTGCGCAACCCGCCACGATACCCGGAACTCTACAGTCAAGACCATCAGCGCGCAGGCGCAGTAGCGGTTTCTTCGTTGCGGAGGGCTTAGCGGAGGAAGAAACGCGGTCCACGAAAACTCCCTAATAGGGAGTTTTCGTAGATGGTTTTGCCGTCCCGCAACGCTTTGCGCAACCCGCCACGATACCCGGAACTCTACAGTCAAGACCATCAGCGCGCAGGCGCAGTAGCGGTTTCTTCGTTGCGGAGGGCTTAGCGGAGGAAGAAACGCGGTCCACGAAAACTCCCTAATAGGGAGTTTTCGTAGATGGTTTTGCCGTCCCGCAACGCTTTGCGCAACCCGCCACGATACCCGGAACTCTACAGTCAAGACCATCAGCGCGCAGGCGCAGTAGCGGTTTCTTCGTTGCGGAGGGCTTAGCGGAGGAAGAAACGCGGTCCACGAAAACTCCCTAATAGGGAGTTTTCGTAGATGGTTTTGCCGTCCCGCAACGCTTTGCGCAACCCGCCACGATACCCGGAACTCTACAGTCAAGACCATCAGCGCGCAGGCGCAGTAGCGGTTTCTTCGTTGCGGAGGGCTTAGCGGAGGAAGAAACGCGGTCCACGAAAACTCCCTAATAGGGAGTTTTCGTAGATGGTTTTGCCGTCCCGCAACGCTTTGCGCAACCCGCCACGATACCCGAACTCTACAGTCAAGACCATCAGCGCGCAGGCGCAGTAGCGGTTTCTTCGTTGCGGAGGGCTTAGCGGAGGAAGAAACGCGGTCCACGAAAACTCCCTAATAGGGAGTTTTCGTAGATGGTTTTGCCGTCCCGCAACGCTTTGCGCAACCCGCCACGATACCCGGAACTCTACAGTCAAGACCATCAGCGCGCAGGCGCAGTAGCGGTTTCTTCGTTGCGGAGGGCTTAGCGGAGGAAGAAACGCGGTCCACGAAAACTCCCTAATAGGGAGTTTTCGTAGATGGTTTTGCCGTCCCGCAACGCTTTGCGCAACCCGCCACGATACCCGGAACTCTACAGTCAAGCCATCAGCGCGCAGGCGCAGTAGCGGTTTCTTCGTTGCGGAGGGCTTAGCGGAGGAAGAAACGCGGTCCACGAAAACTCCCTAATAGGGAGTTTTCGTAGATGGTTTTGCCGTCCCGCAACGCTTTGCGCAACCCGCCACGATACCCGGAACTCTACAGTCAAGACCATCAGCGCGCAGGCGCAGTAGCGGTTTCTTCGTTGCGGAGGGCTTAGCGGAGGAAGAAACGCGGTCCACGAAAACTCCCTAATAGGGAGTTTTCGTAGATGGTTTTGCCGTCCCGCAACGCTTTGCGCAACCCGCCACGATACCCGGAACTCTACAGTCAAGGCCATCAGCGCGCAGGCGCAGTAGCGGTTTCTTCGTTGCGGAGGGCTTAGCGGAGGGAGAAACGCGGTTTACGAAAACTCCCTATCAACACTGACACCCCTCTCGGTTCCCCGCTGTTCGTGTGAATGCTCGAGTTGGGGAGGTAGTCCCGCTGGTTCAGCCGATCCCTGACGTCACGCCCAAGCAATGACCGACTCGAATAATTGGCACAGCAGCTACTAGACGGCGCGCACTTTTGAAATGGGTCTACACCTACACACGTACACTTACGGCTACACGGCTAGGGCACGAATTTTTTTCGAGCTCGCCCGCTGCGAAAGGAAAAGCCGCAGAATCATCATCATATCATCATTATCCTCATAATCATCATCATCATCGGCCTATTTCTCTATTTCTTTAAGAAAAAGACGCTAAGATGGCGGTGCCCATGACATATGAGCGCCGCCATATTAGGAAAACACACACACAAAGCAAGATTATGAGCACTGTTGCCAGACTGTAACGGCTACTCTTTAGAGCCCCTTTCAAGTGACTCCAAGCAGAAGCGGAAGCGACCGCTCCGAACAGCGGTTCAAGTTCAAGTTTCCGCCTCCACGTTTCCTGAGTGTACAAGATGCCTGCTGCAGGAAGGGTCCCACGGGACCTTGCGGCGGCACAGAGCGCTTCCGCGGGGCTCAACGCGTCGAGAAGAAAACGCTTCTTGCAGTCTTAACGACATTCGTGTCCCGCCATCCACGTTGGTTTTGTCAGAAACGTTCATGACGATCGAACGTTATCCCCAACTTACGCTCGGGACCAATCGGACAGTGTCTAAAGATCATGATGTTCGTCAATCACAAACAGAAACGGCGTTGTGACTTGCGCCGACGCTCTTTGATCTCTTTCATTAGCGTGTAGCGTCGTCTGCGTCTGGACTTAAGCTGAAACGAAGCGTAGAAGCCGAGCCCGAATTGTGTGGTGCGTTTGTTTTGGACAGCGAAAAGTCGTGTCGGCCACAATGGGCTTCTGGCGTCTCCATTGTCATGAAAATTTTAGCGAGTACAGTATACCACTACAAGCCTGGCCGCTTTAACGTCCACCACGCGGTATCGATACAGATACACGACTACACGCCGGTATGACGCTCATTCACAAAGAAGGGGACGGGGGTGGGGTTTGAACCCAGGCAGTGCCAGCTTTCGTTTCACGTGCTTCGAGCTGTGGTCTGTTAATCTCTTTCTCTTTCTCTCTCTCTCTCTTTCCTACCGACTGTGTGTGTGTATGGCCGTGGCAAGACCGTTCCAGCACCGTTCCAAGACCGTTCCAACGGTTTACCAATCTACACTCGTGCAACCATGGTCAGCGCTCGAAGTGGAACGATGAAAAGTTCGTTTTTTTCCTAATTTTTCGATTAACCCTGCTGTCAACTGTACACATCGTGAAATATAGCTGCAATGTCGAGCATCCACATATTTCAGCGGTCCCTCTTTGGCGCAATCTAGTAAAACGCGAAAGGACACATGTTCACTATCGGTAACCTGGACGGAGCGCCGTTTTTCCGCTCGTCAGTCCCGGCGTCAATCGTTTCCCATTGTGTGGACGGATACATTCTTAGCTCACACTCTAATTGAACGAATGAATCGTTGACGGGTGCACCGTCAATCGCTGCCTATACATCCAGCTGGCGATCGATGAAATGCCAAAACACTTCCACCATTCCGGGCTCACGTCATTTCTTATACAGTCAGCCTCAAAGGAGATGGAGTTATGCTGTATAGCAAACATACAACGCCTCCTAGTGAAACAAATGTCGAGTTTTCAGCGTCGTCTAAAGCAGCGGTGTCACACAGCCAAGCACATCGTACAAAACACAGTCTGGAGACACTGTCTGAGCAGGCGTGACTGCGTATACAGACGCATTTGCGGCGGCGTCTGCAATATATTCCTCCGAGGAGAGCTTTTGCGCATGCTCCCAACGCGTCTCACAGCCCAGTTGATAAAGATGGCGGCGCGCACGGGACGATGATTATAATTATCTATATACTCGGTTAAGTCCGACGTATGCCGTGTAGCCAGCGGTAAGTACGATCCGACGGAACGAATTCGGCAGCTCCAAAAGTGAATAGTCATGGCGCTCGTTTGATATATCATCACCGACTATAGACCAATCACGCAGAGTGGTCTAGTCGTGGTCCCGCGCTTTCTTCATGCGCGTGATTGGTTTAGCCGATAATAGCCAACACACGAGGACGATGAGCGCCGGGATGATGCCCTTTCGGCGCAGCTTGATCCATCAGATCTTGGCGTGAAACGGAGCTTACAGGATGTGCTTACGTAACACATCCCTTTCCCTTTCAACGCCTCCCCGAATGCTCCCACAAAAATAATTACTATGCACACACGTTTGTAACACATTTCTCCGCACGCCGTGGCACGGTTTCCTCGATCATAGCGCGGCGAAATCTAGTTTGCTGGGCGCACAGATCGGAAGTATAAGCGAAGAGATATTTTCCGCTCGGTGTATGCCGGTGCGTAGGCTTTGACGATGGCCGAACGCGTGCGACACGAAACGAAAAGAAGAAGAAAAAAGGGACCGAGTTGACTGCGCAAACCGTCGTACGAAGGCAAGGTCGTTCATTCAGAAAACGAAGTAGAAAAAAAAAAAAAGAAAACTAAAGAAGAAAACACGAAAAAGAAACTTACCGTCAGGGTAGACAGACCCCTACGTCCACGCATTTCGCGTAGGCACACACCGTGCGTAGCCTTGCGACTAGAAAAAAAAAAAAAAAAAGCAAAAGAAGAACATTCTATGTTTCCGC
Organism: Ixodes persulcatus; assembly: GCA_013358835.2. Lineage (NCBI taxonomy): Eukaryota > Metazoa > Arthropoda > Arachnida > Ixodida > Ixodidae > Ixodes > Ixodes persulcatus. Next base: position 44,967 of record JABSTQ010010774.1, on the reverse strand, counting down.
ATTATTCGAGATAATCGCTTCTACTACATACACCCAATTTTCATCCAGTGAGGAATAACGCATAGCTAAGACGCGTGGGTAGTTCGACTCAGATCGCTCTACAAAAGGAAAAAAAAAAAAGAGCAAACCGCTTTTGTTTTATTTTATTTTATTTTATTTTCGCAACGTTACGGGGAGTTCTCGCGTCTACGCGCGCAAGACGTGATGAATGGCCGCACACATCTCACTCGATGACCGGCTACCGGCGATGACACACCTGTTCAATCGAGCGGTCGATCGAACGGCCGCTCTTCGTGTTTACATCATCTATTCGCGAGAGGTGGACCAGACAGGCCGTCCGCACAGGGACGTAAGCCTTTTTTTTTACAAAATAAAGTTTGTAGTCTCTCTCTTTCTCTCTTTAGAAAACCTACGGTGACGTCACGCGTTTATGCCGCGGAAGAGAGCGACCACGCATGCTTCGATCGAGTTTCGCAGTGTCCGGCTTATCCGTCCAGCCTTGTTTTGTGAGCTCAAAATTTCGGTTCAGCATCCCTTTAGAGCTTATTTAATGGCTCTTGGATTATGAGCCTTCGATCGAGTCAAGCTTCCATCCTGTTCTTTCGACTCACCATCCTACTTGTAGTACTCAGTTGAGAAAGCACCGATAAAGTAGGCCCCTAGCTGGATGATAGGTGGACGAATACGGCCGAACCCTTTCAATCGGGTAGTGACTTGCGCCATCTAGCCGGTGTTACGAGCGCATTCCATCTTGTGGCACCCATCCAAGCTCCGTATCGATATCACTTACGAAGGAGACTGATGCTGATGAGCATTGCACGAACATGTACTAACGACTACTGCACGTTATGTCTGCCAAACTAACGCTCGTACCCAGTTACTCACATCACCCGTCTACACCGGAGACGCCGTTTTAAATGGGCCCTCCAACAGTATTTGAGCGTCTACTTTTTTTTGCGGTTTCTCCACGCTAGTGGTCCCGGAAACCCAGTGGAGAACGAAAGAGTTTAAAAATATTAGCGCATCATATTTTAATTTGACAACTCGGAAACACCTCCTCCAACGGTGGCGCCGCGAGGTGCCGAATGCGCGCGCATAACGGCGCTCCTATACGTCACATTCACTGGGTTTCGTGATTGGCGAGAGCCGTCCCAGAACTTTTGAAGCGGAATAAAGTATATCACACGTTAACCGTCATTATTTCTCTAAAAAGTCGTTTTTATAGAGCTAACAAAGTTGCAAATTAAAGTTCAAAAAGGGCCTCGTCGCTCATGCGCGCCTCCCAGCGGCGGAGTACCTCCTACTGGCCGAGGCGGCCGAGGTAGCTCCGGTCAGAGCCGTATATGTAGAGAGTTTGGCCATTCGTTGGGAAGTATAGGAGACAAATGAGGGGGCGCCATTGGCCGAAGGCGGGCTGGGCGTGTTCCAGGGCGTCTTCAGAAATTCGAATGTGACCAACCAGAAGCCGGGAATAACACCCTGGCGGTGGTCGCGAGAAACAAACCTGATAACTGCATTGGAGTAACTCTCGAAGGACTGAAAATATGGTACACGTGATGTTTCAACCCCGCTCATCCAAAATGATGGTGGAAGAGTGCGACTAGCGGAACGATCGACATAATCCGAACGCCAAGCGCCGAGGGCCGGGAATCTGCCGTCCGAGGAGTCACACTCTGTCCGAGCAAAACAGAGTTGAGCGGCGCATTCGTTTCTTACATCTTTCTGCATGATCATGATGAAAACAACACGTGTACCCTATTTTCAACCACAAAGAGTTACTAGACATCACTCTTACGCGTTTATTAAGACCATTTACGAACATAGACCTTTGATCAGAACTGTTTGTCGCTACCACCGCTAGGGGATTCTTTTCGGCTTCTGGTTGGTCAAGGGAGCATGCCAAGCCCTCTTTCCGAGTCTGCCGCACGCCCTGGCTCTGCCCGCGCCTCCCATTGACCAAACTCTCTACATATACGGCTCTGGCTCCGGTCAGCTCCGGTGGCGGAGTTGCGGGAGACGAGGCTTCCGCGGCTGTCGAAGCGGACTGAGGCAGAGACGCGTCGCGGCGCTTGCGTGGTGTGTCCTCGTACGGCGCGACGCCCAGCTCCGCACTCCTTTTTAAGAATTCGGCGCTCAAAATCCGATAAGCCCGGTAAATTCATCGATGATGGCAACCCGATTCCAAAGCTACGATGGTTGCAGCGAGGCCTAATGGCCGACCGGGCCGACGGGCTATCAACCAAACTCGCGTCCAATTGGCCAACCGCTTTGCTCCAATCGCTAAACTGTTTCATTTTACGTAATGAAGCGCAATGTTTTGCTTATTTAAAGTTGTTTTCTGCAATATTTAATTTGCTAATAACTCACAAAATATTGCGAATTTCTGTAATATTTGTTTTCCTCTGTGTTCCTGCTTTCATGGAGCTCCGTTTCAGCGCGAACTTCAAGCCAGTCAAAAAATTGTTGGTGGGCCCCTTTAAGGTAGGCTATCTTCGTACAAAGACAAACAAGTCGGAGTTTGCCCACATCGGGTGTATAGGCACTGCGTGCGCGAATAAACCATATCCGTCGACACACCGCAGCGGAATGACGCCAAGGCCGAGTGTTGGTGTTGCATAAAACAAATTTGACTTTGACTTTTGACTGACAAGCTACACATTGTGGACGCTGCGGGTGCCATTCCGATAGAGTTGAAGCGGCGATTAAAAATAAGAAGAAAAGCTGCTGTGTGACACGACGGAAGAGCTCGAATCGGTACAGTTCCGGTTCGCAGACGGCAAAGCCCACGTATCGTCAGCTCGTCAGGCGTCTCTCCGTGTGTGAGGCCGCAGCGCGTGCAAGGTCGTCAAGCCTCGCTCCGAAGAACACTGTCTCGAGCGTCGTCACGTGGGAGGGCGTTCGCCGTTCCTTGAACCGAAACAGACTGAAGAAAGCAAACGTGGGATCCGGCTCACTGCGGCTGCGCAGAAGCAGCAGCAGCAAAAAAGTATGTGTGTGTGTGTGAGAGAGGAGAAAGATTGGGAGAAATGAGACCAGAGAAAGAGAGAGAGAGAGCAGAACAAGAATACAGAGGAGCCGACGTCGGTCGGTCTAACTCCCACTCAAATCGAGAATTTACGAGAACGTAGGGACAGCTGGATGTGTTCACAACAGAGGAGCCGCCGCGTTTGTTCGTTTGGCCATCGAGCGGAGCGCGTGCACCGCCGCGGAACGTGCGGGCGCGTGCGCCGGACGTACACACGGTGCACACGCACGTGAAGCATTTATCAAAAGTGTAATGTCATCGCAGATATATACGCGCAGGACCACCGACGTTTTTTGCCTGTCTACTTTACCGGACGAGATGGTCTTTTATGCCTTAGTTCCACGGGTAATGCAAAGATTTGAATGATAAAATAATTTGCAGTTTGTATTTTTGATACTGTTCCTAGCACGAATGACAAAAAAAAAAAAAAAACGCGTTACCTTGCTTTAAAGATTGCTATTCCGTTGCGTAACCGCGTGTGGTGGTTACGGGAACTATAGTGAAGCGTCCTCTGACACGCGGAAGTCAACAAAGCCTGTTTCCCTCCGCGGCTACACTCGCCGTCAGCTCAGTGGAGAACCGTCTCGCCGCGACCTTCGGTGATGCTAATCCAGACTTGTGCCTATCTCAAATACTCTACTCAAGATACTGTATCTTAAATACTTTTTGGAGTATCTTGATATCTTGCAAATACCTTTGATGGAGAGTATTTAATACTCTATTTTAATTACAATTCCGAGTATCTTGTACTCATTATCTTAAATACATTTTTGACATTCCGCCATTTTCTGAGTTTTTCGGTAAGAAGTGGCGTGGGCGTGGCACGAGCAAACGTGAACATTCTTTCGAGCTACCGAATCCTGTTGCTAGCTCCGATTAGCTACGGTGACTTTAACTGAGCTCGTGAAAATATCGCTTTTTTGCCGACTGTGACTCATATTTCAGCCCAAAGTTCGTACAATGAAGGTTCTCCCCTCGCCTTCCCAAAGGCGCCTTTTGTTTCTATAAAGTTTCCCCCCAAAAAAATCCTCAAACAAAAGGTGTGGTTTTACGGAAGTAAAGATGCCACCCTGACCATGAGGCGCAAGCAGAACGGGAAACGACCAACGAGAACAATGCAGACTTGAGTCTCAAGAAAATAACAAATAGAAGAAAATGAGAAGTGGACACACACAAATAAGTAGACATTTTTGTTTCGCTTTTTGTATATTTGACCCTGCTAAGGCAAAACGTCGAGGTTTTTTTTTTCTTTTCTTTGTGTTGTCAGTCCGGCACTTATTGATCTCGCGAACACTGTCTGTAAGCGAACATTGATAAGCAGAAAAGAGTACAGGAAACGAACTAGGAGCTGGATGACTCTCAAAATGCCAACAAAGTGTCCCCCGACGTTGGGTGCTTTTCTGAACGCAACCTACTTAAAGAAGGTGCGACCACTGCCGTGGCTATTATGTGGGTTCTCTTTGTTATTCATTCATCCATATCCGTGTCCCAAGTTCGTTTTTAGTGAACTCCCCGTATAGGGAAAATGGATTGTAGTTAAACGATGCGTCTAAGGTGCGCCACAGGATGTGATATTCAGCGATGTCACTATTGCCGAAGCGCTCTGACCCGTTTGTCACCCCCACACCTCGGTGTTTACCCAACACAAGGCCTGTGCACATGCCCACAGGCCTTGTGGGCATGTTCGTGTCATCTTGTTTAATAGAGCGCAAGGCATAGTGATGAAAAAATACAAACAATTAGTGAAGTGACGCTAAGTGCCGGATCTCCCCCGGAAGCAGTCGTCAGGGGGTGCGAACTTGACCCACTTGGGCTTTTGTGCTGAGCTGGGCACGGTGCATGCTGCATTGTTCATGCAGGCCGGAGTGGTAACAAAAGAGCCCATCTTTCCCCTCACCGGAGAACACGAACTCCAGCCGAACGCTGACGCCGCGTTCGGTTTAGTCAGCCGAGCGCTGAGCCATTGTATTTGTTGTCCCCATCCATCTAGTTCTAAAGTTAACCGCTTGGGGCGCCACGGTCTGATCTCCTCCCCAATAGCTAAAGCGACCTCTTTCTTGTTGTCCCAGAAATGTTTTGTAACACCTATCAGTGATATTGCCAAGCGCGTTGCCCAGCGAGCGCATGGCCAAATGGTTACCGCGCTTGGCTCTCGCGCGGTCGCTCTCGAGCGGAGGCTCCGGGTTCGATACCGGAAAGCCGACTCCTCTTTTATTTATTCCTTCAACTTGACATTCTGATAAGTTCGAGAATTTTGTCGTCTGATCGAGTTACGAATGTTCTACGCGCCGAACTTTCTACGTCGAATGTTCCAGAAACCCACGCGGGTACAAAAGGTGCTCCGAGTGGCGGTCCGGAGTCAGTCTCGCCCCAGCGGTCGATCTTGCTGTTTCGCCGACATCGACGCCTGCGACGCTAACCTTTCTCTATTTTGTTTTGGGAACAAGTTCGCCCCATTAAACGTTTAGTTTCTTTAGTTATTCGCCGCCTCATCATTTATCATTCATGACAATATTTGGCTCTTTATAGTCGGACTGCATAAAATAGCCCTACGATACTTTTTTTAATCGTTTTCTGTTGTTGCGTGCTAATAAACCATTCTGGTAACCCAGATTTGCGTAGCTGCATAATTGTCGTTGTCAATGACGTCGATACAAATTAAGCAATGCGGAAGTATCTTCAAAAGTAACTAAAATACATTTCTAAGTATTTGTACTCTACTCAAGATACTTTACAGTGAAAGTAACTTGAGTAGTATTTTAAATACTTTATGAAGCCGGTATTTAGTAACTTAACTTAAATACTTTTATCGAGTATTTTGTCCAACACTGTGCTAATCCTTGAAAAGTCAACAATCACGGAGGATGCGGCAGGTGGATCTGAAGAGAGAACCCAACGGGAAATCAGGAGGTCTCCCAGATTACGTCACTCGGAAGACCACGTGAGAGTCGAGAAGCACTTTGACCTTAGATTTTTTTTTTTTATCATTGTTTTTTTTATATAAAAATTACCACGCGCTAGAAAACACAGTTTCCTGGTCTTGAATTCATAGGTGACACAAATGAATCCCCGTAGTTAATTAATTGGCCAAAATCCGAAAATCAAAGTCTGAAAGCGGGGTGTCTGAATTTCCTGGGGTCTGGGAAGGGGGGGGGGGAGGGGAGGGGAGGGGGTCTAGGCACAAGTCGCCAATTCGTTTTCTCAAATTATTTCACTCCTTTTGCAATTATTTATTTTTTTTTTTTGCGCGTGGGCGCAGAGATGCAAGCTTGGAATGCCCGACAGTGTTTGGAACTCTACATCCAACATGAGAGGTTAAAATTTAATAAAGAATGCATACCTTCCTTGAGAAAGCATGAAGTAAAGCAAAAAAAAACAACGGCAGAAAACATTAGTCATGGTATCAATGATGTGCCGCGATGAATGTCAATGACGAATATATATAATCGACTGAAGAAGAATCTGCCAGCACAGAAACGTTCCCACTATTTCAAAGAATCGTCAGCGAGTAAAAAAAAGCTTTTCTTTACGATGCGAACACATATCAAAAACAGGTTATCTCACTGCACAAAAAAAAAAAGGCCATAAATCGGAGTCGCACCCTGTCTTCCGACGTAACAAAGGAATACAATCGTTGATGCCACATTGGTCAAAAGTTCCAAACAAACTTTGAAGGTATTTCTTATTAATTACAAATATGACATATGCTTATAATTTAACTTATAATTTAACAATAATGAATCATTCTAGCTTTAAGGCTGAACTCCATGGGACGAATATGCTGCGAATAACCGACGAATTTTGCCCGGCGGCTTTTGCTCTGCGCGTGGAATCAACACAGTGGCTGCTACGTCGCGCGCAAAACGAGCGTGCCGTCGGGCGGCGTTCGCCAGTTATTCGTCTCGTAATTCGTTCCATGGAGTTCAGCCTTTAGAGCGAACTTCTTTTAATGTCATGCCAAAAAAATATTTAAACTAAGGAACAAGGAAAGTGAGACAGGGGAGAACGTAAAGCAGTAGCGACTGAGTATATGCACCAAAATACTGGGAATAAAGCGAACCTAGACAAAAGGAACAGCCTTAAGCATGCGCACACGCGGGCAAACGTCGCGAAACACACACTCCTATGGAGCCGATCACGACGCAGCAACGCAATAATTAAACACTCGCCGGAATTTCCCGACCATGTACGCTCAACACTGTTCAGACGCGCGGAAGGTGCATGTCAGAGCTCTCCACTTTTGCGATAAACACGGACGATGCGCTGAAACCGAGACGCTCGTTACGAGAGACTGTTCCAGACGGAGCGGGACCGCATCCGGCGCTACAATCCGTTTCAGCCAAATCGAGCGGTGTGTCAAAAGCATGGAGGTAGGAACTACCTCCATGGCCGAAGGTGTACCTCCACGGAGCTGGTCTTCTTTGTCTTATCGCCCGGTTAAATCAATCAGGCACCACAGAGAAGGATCACGGCGCATTCAGTGGGCGCAATTGGTTCAGCCGCTGATAGCACACAGACGACGAGCGACGGAGCGGTGCTGGCAATCGTATCTGCACTTGCTAAGTGTCTCATCTACAGCGAGACACGCCCATTGAGGCTGGTTAACTTCCCGCTGTCGAAACAAATAAACAATCACTTAAACGAAACAACAATAAATGAAGAGTCAGTTCTCCTTTCCACTTTTCTCTTGCGCGTCTTTTCCTGGTAAAGCAGAAAAAGATTTTTTTTTTACATAGCTGTATTAACGCGGTAGGCGAGAACGGGCATACCTCTACTCTGTTCACCTTCACGTCAATGGAAGGAGGAGCCAAGGAGTTAAGCAGCGCGGAGGAGAGGCGACGAAACGGATTGTGCTCTGATACTGCTGGATGAGAAGTGGTTCCTTATAAAAAAAAAAAAAAAAAACACTTCTCAGTCAGCGCGCTCGAGAAAACAACTCGCGCAAAATAAATATAGCATTTTTTTCAGAAGATTTTTTAACTGGGTGCTTCCAGACAAACTAACCCCCCCCCCCCCCCCCCCCCCCCCTTCCCAAGGGGGTGGGTAGGGAAATCACTGGCTGTCCTCCGAGAGTGTAGTGTGGTGTGAGGTGACTGCAATTGAGCGTGACAGTTAAGGGTTAATACTGCGGTTCAGGGTGCCCATGTGACTAGGGCATTCGTCACTTTTAAAGGGGTACTCCGGCGATTTTTTCATGGTCGTTGATTTGCCTCAAAATTGGCTCAACACACCGATAGACATGGCTCTTCGAGTTCCCGAAGTATTGTGTGAAAAGAAAAAAAATTCGCGAAGTTATTGAATTTTCGAATTTCGTTTTCATCGTGTTTCTCAAACCGGGAGCCCCTACTGGCAACATTGAAGTGTGACGACAGAAATGGTACAAAGTGGGCAGTAAGCAGCAGTAAGCCATGTTCCCAACTGATTACAAGACGTTTGATGGTGGGAAAAGAATGTTTGGTAACTGATTCACTGAGAAGCACGCAAAAAACACTCGAAATACTCTGTTTCAGACTACATGCACAACCTGAAAGTCTGTACCATGTGTGACGTCACACCACCGAAGAGCGCGCGAAAATGTGAATGCTGGTTTCGGCATCATCTTCATTTACGGTTTTCTCAATTGCTATTTTGAATTTCGAGAAAATAAATAGCATACCGTGACGACTAAAGTCCGGGTAGTCAGAAAATGCAATTTGATTAGGTAGCTCAAAAAAACGGCCGGAGTACCCCTTTAAAGGGGCCCTGCAAGGACGTGTTTACTGGTTTTTAGTTTGCACCGAACCTGAGCGCACTGAACGTAGTAACTTAGTGAAACTTTTCTTTTCTCAAAATTCGCTTTATTTTAAAAGTTATAGGCAAATTAAAATTACAAAAACAAGCAAAAAATAACCTCCCTCATGACGTCCTTGGTTGCTCGAGTGGCCGTGAACTAGAGGAGGGGTAGTGGGCTCATCGCGAGCGCTCACGGCTGCCGCACTCCGTGTCGACGGCGCGAGAGGGCGCCACTAAAGCATATTCTGGATAGGCTGTATGCAGCGGGCAGCCAGAGCGGCTCTCATTGCATTTGTTGCGCGATTCAACACTAATTTGGCATGACACTTCATTGGCCACAAACGACAGCAAACACGGGGTAAAGATCAGTTCAGAATGGAAGCCACTTCGCGCTGCCATACCGCGAAACGGCCAAACCGCAATACAAAGCTTCTCGCCGAAGACCTTCGGAATCGGATCCTCCTGCCCATACGACCGCAGCGCCGCCGCGTACATCCGGGACCTTTCCGTGTCGGCGCCTGATCCCGCTACTCCTTTCTATTCTGCGCCGCCTTTTCCACCGCTTGGTGGCGGGTGTGTCGACGGGTCATTTCTTGTTTCCGTACTTTAAAAACTGCATTCGTTTCTTTTCTGATCTAAAATACTGAACAAAAACTACATTTATAAATAATTGAAACGGTTCGCGCTACTTATATTTTGTATTTCGACTAAAAAGAAGCTTTTAGCGGCTTTGACCAGTAGTAAGCCCAGGACCAAAGACGTCACATTTTGCGCGCTTTCGGTACCGCGGGTCGCCTTCGTCGGTGGAGGAGGTTTCCGCGTCGTCCGGTTAAAATATGACGCACTGATATTTAGTTACTCTCTCTGTGCCCTCTGGCTTGCCCGAACTTCAAGAGACGTGGAAACCGCAAAAAAGGTAGACGCTTAAATATGATTGCAGGGCCCCTTTAAGGAACGCTGTGTCCCGACGATCTCATCATCGCTCGGCAGCCAATGAAATTAGGGCATTTCATCTCCGGACATGGCGGCACTGCGAAGACCGTGACGCTTCGCTTTCCTGTGTTGCCTTGTTCAGTTCGCACATGGTGACCTACTGTGCTTTCCGCCCTGCGACACCGGGCGATCTTCCTGCTCACCTTTGCCTGCTGGTTTGCGCTCCCGTGCACGTGGGTCTCGGCCGATTCTCCGTCAACCCGCTCGCTCGCTCCGCTAAGCCTTCTCTGTCCGCTGGATCGCGTCAGCTTCCCGGGCTCACGCTGTTGCTGATATGCTCCGTCCACCTCCGCGGTACGTCTCTTCTCGCCAGCGGTGATGTGGAACCCAATCCAGGACCCCCCGAGAGTTCTCTGCCCGTGTTGTGACAGGAGAGTGCGTGAGACTGAGGCCGCCCTCTGCTGTGACACATGCGACATGTGGCACCATTGGACCTGTGTTCGTCTATCACTTAGGAAATACCGGAGACTCGGGAGCAGTACCGACCCTTGGCACTGCCTGGGCTGCACTTTCGACTTTACGGACGATTATTTCGACGTCCCTAGCCTATCTCCATGCCCTCTTTTACGCGTCGCCAACCCACAGCGCGGACGGCCGTCGGGTCGATGCCGAAAACCAAACCCATCCTTCTGGCGTCAACAAGGGGTTGACGCTATGGTACAGTAAGTGCCGTAGTGTCAAATACAAGATTTTTAACCTCCAAGCCACTGTCGCGTCACTCGCGCGTCCTGCCGTCATCCTCCTAACCGAAACCTGGCTCGATCTCGGCGTCCACGACAGCAAGTTCTTCGATCCATCTTACACGGTGTTCCGGAGGGACATACACGGGAGGGGTGGCGGTGTCCTCATCAGCAACATCGTCCAGTCTTTGCGTTAATCACAGGGAGCATCTTGAGTCCTCAGACCTCGAGGCTGTCTTCGTGGAGGTGTTCCTCCCGCGTGGGACTGTCCTGCTTGCTTGTGTGTACTGCCCACCCAAGCGCCGCGAAGAATCTTACTCACTCTTGGACGCCTCAATCTCTCGCGTAAGATTTGAGTGCTACAAGGATGTCGTCCTCCCTGGCGACTTCAACCCCCATATTGACCTCGTGGAGCCGCCAAGAACCTTATCCTAGTGACCACACCGATGTTATCCTCCTTGACATCACATCTGCTGTGGGCCTCCAACAAGTGTGCCGCTCCGCCAGCTACCAAGCCCAGCTAGCGCAGGCCTGTGCCTCATCATTTCTCGATCTAGTTTTTACCACAGACATCCCTCGGATGCTCTCTTGTGACGTCTATCTTGATCTGTCCGGGAGCGACCACCAAGCAATAGAGGTTGAGTATGCCACTAGTCTTCCTCGAATAGGCCGGTTCGCGCGGACTCTGTGGAACTTTTATTAGAACGACCATGCCCATGTGGCTAAATTAGCGCATCTTGCACCCTGGTGTCTTACCACGGGAAACGACTGCGCTGACAACTACGAACTCTGGTGCGACTTAGTTGGCGCCATCCAGAAAGAATGCGTAGCTTCACGCGAAGGATTTGGCTTGGATCACCCCCGAAATCAGGAGAATGGCTGGCCGGAAACGAGCCCTCTTCAGACGTGCCACTCGTACACAGTGCCAGATTTCACTTCAGAGGGCTAAGGACTTGCACCGCTCAATCAAGTCTGCCATCTCTCGTGCTCACAGTGCTTACGCCCACACCATCTCTATGAAGGCAAAGAAGGACCCTAAGCTGTTCTGGCAGTATTTCAATGGGCTGCAGTCTAGCCGACAGCGTCCCTGTTTCTTCAGAGACCATCACCCCATCACGTCCCCCAGGGACATAGCACAACTCTTCACTTCACAGTTCTGCTCTGCTTTCAGCCACAACTCCTCTACTTCAGATCCCGACCTCCTTGTGCAGACTATCGAAGCTTTTACCTCCCAACCTGTAACCTCCTTCCAAATTTGTGCTTGCCTCTCGACGATCGGCATGAAGCTGCCCGACTGATCCGGCCCTCCCACTGTGCTGGGCCTGACCTGCTCGCCCCTACTTTCATCAAGTCCCTATTCCCTTGCCTATCTTTCTCCTTGCTTGCACTTTTCACATCCTTTCTCGACCACTCCTACGTGCCCTCCGCCTGGAAGAAGGCCCTTGTGACACCAGTTCACAAGGGTAAAGGGAAACCTCTCAACGACCCTTCCAGCTACAGGCCCATCTCTATTACTTCTATCCTCTGCCGCACTTTTGAACGCACCATCAACCAGCACCTTCTTCGCTTTCTTGACAACAACGGCCTCCTTCCTGCCCCCCCCCCCCCCCCTGCATGGATTTAGGCCCAATCCGAAGCTGTGAGTCAGCTCTCGCTACTATTGTACACCACATAAGCAATAACCTGGATAACCGTTCCCCAACCGATATCATTCAACTAGACCTGTGCAACACCTTTGACTCGCTCGACCACTCTATCCTCCTCAAGAAAGTTGCACAATCCGGTATTCGTGGTCCCCTGCTGCTCTGGCTGAGCCGCTTTCTTATCGGTCGCTCCCACCATGTATTGTTCCATGGGAAGGCCTCAGATGAGTTCGCTCTCACCTCAGGGGTACCCGAAGGCTCCGTACTGGGGCCCACATTATTCCTATTGTATGTGAACAACATGCCTTCATCGCAAGAGTGTCTGCTGGTACAATATGCAGACAACACCGCCATTCTGGCCCCAGCAGACGTACCCTCCTCCACGCCAGGTGTCCAGAGTCTTCTGGACCAGATTGACTGCTGGTCAAGAACAAACTGCCTCTCAATTAGCTTCCACAAAAGTGCTGCAATGCGAGTCTCCAACAGCCGTTCCACTCTTCCTCCTGCATACTACCCGTCAGGCTCTCCCATTCCAAGTGTTCAGTCCCTCCCAATCCTTAGGGTTGCGTTCAGTTCAACTCTGGACTTCTCGCCTCAGATTGCAGACACTGTGTCCAGGGCCCGGCGGACCCTTGGTTTTGTCACACGTATCTCAAGAAACTGGGGACATGAAACTTTCCGCGCGCTCTACACTGCATAGTCCTGCCTCGTCTAGAATACTGCTGCTCCGTGTGGGGCCCCTTCCAGGCTCACCTCATCGACAGGCTGGAGGGAGTGCAGCGCCGGGCTACTCGAACCCTTCATTCTCGGATGTTGGGCCGGCAAAGCCCTGTGCCGCCATGTGAAGCTCGCCTTAGGGCCCTCAGGTGGCAGAGCCTTTGCCACCGCCGGACAGTGGCTCGGGTTGGGCTCCTTTGTAGGTTGCTCGACGGGTCCATGAGTGATACCCAGCTCCACTCATGCATCAGGATCGGGAAGCGATCCGGGCAGCCAGAACTCTTGCATGCCCGAAGAGTGTGCGCCACTTGCACTCCGTACTCCCCGCCGCCTTCAGAGACTTTCTTGCCCTGTCGATTCGATCTCCACTCCCCAACAACCGTGACGAGTCCGCTGCCTTGCGCCGTGCATTCTCACGATCGAAGCACTTAGAAGGAATCTACGCCATAATGTTCAGTGTTTTGTTTCACTTTGTTTTTCTTCGTTCTCTGTTGTTGTTGTTTCTGTTTTGTTATTCCACGCCCCGGGTGGTTGGCTAACAGGCACACTAGTGTACGGGCTCTCGCCTTTCTCTCTTTGCCTTGCAAGCCACTCGAGGTAACATTACTCTTGCAAATATAGATTATTATTATTATTATTATTATTATTATTATTATTATTATTATTATTATTATTATTATTATTATTATTATATTATTATTATTATTATTAGTTTGTGAATCAGCACTTTTACCAACCATCACTGATGTTGACCTGCATTCTCTGGTGTTTAGCTTCAAAGAAACAAAACCAAACGGAATTGATGGCATATCGATCAGAATTCTACGACGAAATTTTGCGGCTTTAACTACTGTTCTTTTCTTCATGCTAAACGGTTTCATAACGACCGGTGTAATTCCTAGAACCTTAAAAACAGCACTTGTTAAACCTTTTTTCAAAAAGGGTCAAAAAGACAAATATGAAAACTATCGACCAATTTCCATATTGCCTGTCATAGGTCAGCTTCTGGAAAAGCACTTGCTAATAACTATGTCAGGATTCCTCAACAAGTTCTCAGTAATTTCACCGAGACAATTCGGTTTTGTACAGGGTCTTGGAACTGTTTCACTGTTAGAAGAATTTTCCGACCTCCTCCACTCTGCTTTTGACAATAATATACAGTTGCGCCCTATTTTTAGATATTTCTAAAGCTTTTGACTCGGGTCGACCACAGTATATTGCTTCAGAAATTGCACAAGCTGAAATTTCGTAGCAACTTTCACACACTTCTTACAAATTATCTCTCTAATCGTTCCCAGGTTGTTTCTCTGGGAGGTCTAAACATGAGCACACAGGTGTCTCTGACGTGTGGCGTTCCACAAGGATCCATAATCTCCCCCTTATTGTTTAATATTTATGTGAATGATCTTGAAAAAAACATCTTAAATTGTCATATATTTCAATATGCGGATGATACAGTTTTAGTCGCGTGTCACACCAACTACACATCAGCCGTACAAATACTACAACAAGCTGTTTTCACTGCTATGAACTGGTTTCGTGACAACCGTATCAAAGTTAACGCCTCAAAAACTAGTTTAGTATGCTTTAGAAATCCTTTAAAACAAACTGTGACAAACATTCCTCTGTTCATTCATACCTCTGATTGTACTTCTTGTTCCTGTACGGCGGTTTCTTATGTCAATTCAGTTAAATACCTGGGAGTTTATTTTGACAGCGACCTTGCTTGGAATACCCACCTGTCCTATATTTGTAACAAACTCAGAAGTGCTGTTTGGCTTTTCTATACCATTAGACATCTTGCTCCGATGTGTGTGCGCAGAGCTATTGCCATACGGCGTTTTAAGATATGAAATTACTATTTTTTCCATTTGCCCCATAACATGGCAGGTACGCATCGATAATATTCTGCGGAACTTACTGAAGAGCGTGGCGTATAGCTGTGATTTGACAGAATGCGAAAGTATCTTTCAATATCTTGGTTTACCTTCCTTCCAAAAGTTGTTCGTGAATTCAGTAATTTTGCGCCACTTTTGGATGGATGATTTCAAAAAAACATTCATGTCCTCCCGAGTTCTAAGAGATTGTCCTCGCTATGTTGTACCTCGTTCTTATACTCGCTACGGACAAGCTACTCGTGATATTTATGTCCCGAAAATATTTAATTCGCTTCCTGATGACATTTTTACGCTTACCTCAAAAAAGCAACTAAAAATATTCCTAATTGATTGGACTCTACCTTAAGTACTCGTTAATGTTTCCTTACCTTTTTTTTTTTTTTGACAACCTTGTCGGAATTTTTTATTTTACCTGTATATATCTCTATAGTGTTTCTACCGGTCCACTGTGATTGACTATCTCTGTCTGTGGCATGTATATATCTATATGTATACTTTTTGTGTATCTCTATATGTACCTGTACATATGTCTATAATGTTTCTACCGGTCCACTGTAATTTACTATCTCTATCCGTGCCATGTACAAAGTGACTGACTGCCCGCCGCCTCCCCTACCCCCCTCCCACACCCCGGACAACTATGACTGTTTATCGGTGTTAGTTTGCTAACTAGATGTATTTAATCACTTACTACCTCTTCCGGGCCATGTCCCACAAGCCTACTTTGGCTTTGACGGGTCCAAAATGATCGAAAACAATCATGAAAGCGGAATAAATATTATTATTATTATTATTATTATTATTATTATTAATCATGAATGAAGAAGCGTGAACATGGCGCCTGCGCCCCTCCCCCAAACACATTAGTTCGACGATGGTTACCACTTGCGCAAGCACAAAACGTTACACGCCATGATAACCCACGTCCTGTTCCCATCTGGCTGGAAACTGAGAAGATAAGACGAAACGACGGAAACGCAGACGACATATCGCGTCGTCTGCTCTTAATCCGGAGAAGAAAAAGAAAGGAAAAAAAAAGGCGGGAAACCGGAGGCCAGGGGAAAGAAAGAAAGAAAGATGGAGGGGAGGCGGCGAGGACAATATGGAGTCCCCCCACGAGCTTAGCAGACGGGAAACTACGACTTCCGGTGCGGTAGGAGCACTGGGTGTGGGTGCGGAAGAGGCAGACCGGAAATGGGGGAGTGACCGAAAGCAGACGACGAAGCTTTTAGACGGGGTCGCTCCACATGCTATGATGGTCTCCCCTCCTTGGTGCTTCCCTGGACTGCCGCAAACGGAGAAGGGCGTCCCGTAGAGACCGTTTTCCTCTCGTGCTAGCGGATGACCACTTATCGCTTTTTGCTTTTATTTTCAGGGATAACGTTTTAATGATGGCAACGGGCATCGCCACTGCGAAATGGACCTTAATCGACCCTGTTGAATATTTTGAACAGCCAGTCTTGGTTAGCGACCGTCGTCTGTTGCACGAGAGGGCCGATTCCGAATCTACCATTCCAGAAATAACTGGCGCCACCTGGCAGAAAACGAAGTTTGAAAATTCAGAGGATGAAACAATGCGCGGGTTAGGAAGGAGATGGAAGAAGCGTCTTAAAACAAACTTGGGGGCTAAAAGATAGGCCACAATAAACACAAAATGGACTTTGGGGGAGCCCAACCTATACTCGTTTTCACCTCAAAAACAGTATTTAAAAACAAAAGTCCGGTTTTTTTGCAAAGCATTACTAATCCCCCCCCCCCCCCCCCCCCCCCGTTTTGTGGGGAAAATTAAGATGTAGGCGCATTTTAGATTAAGTTTATGTTACCTTACCAAGACGTGCACGTTTCAAATGCCAAAAGCACCGCTTCTTCCTCCGATATAACAGAGTCTTGTAAGAACTCCCGCGCTGCAAATAAACAATGCGCGTCAGTTTTTTTTTTTCTTCTTTCTTTCAGATATCAACAGGATTCAGCATTCTCGGTCGAAGGAGTGCCCGAGCTCGCTTGAACACGTGCTCACACATTTTCATACCAGAACGTCCTGAACCGGCAATTCTTCCTGAAATGGTCCATCCATTACTAGACATTAATGGCGTTACTCACACGCGTCATGGAAAGGAACGAGTAACGGAGTGCCCTTCTATATGAGTGGAGCCTCTCGTGCGATTCCAATATTACCAGAGGCCGCCATATTTTTTTCTTGGGAACTATACCTACACGTATTATGCCCCAGTGTTTCGTCGGCTTTTAGCGCGTACTTTCTTCCGGTCCCCATGTCGGCGGTGGTCACAAATGTCTTCAAACGCCAAACAGATGACGATCTAAAAATAAATGAAACCTGTTTACAACTCCCTGTAATGCCGGATTAGAGCGCAGCTCTTGAGGAGGAGGATGGAAGGGTGCTGAGGGATAGGATGGTAGGGTACTGAGGGATAGGTCACTCCCTGAGGTCACGTGAGCTCGGCGGGGGGGGGGGGGGGTCACGTGACCTCAGGGGGTCACGTGACGTCAGGGGGATCACGCTACCTCAGAGGGTTACCCTCATGACCCTCGTGAGGGTAACTCTCATAACCCTAGTAACCCTTGGGAGGGTAACCCTCGTGACCCTCGTGAGGGTAACTCTCATAACTCTCGTGACCCTCGTGAGGATAACCCTCGTAACCCTCATGAGAGTAACCCTCGTAACCCTCGTGAGGGTTATGAGGGCTACTCTTACGTGAGGGTAACTCTCATAACCCTAGTAACCCTTGTGAGGGTAAACCTTGCGAGGGTGGGTAACCCTCGTGACCCTCGTGAGGGTAAGCCTTGTGACCCTCGTAAGGGTAACCCTCGTGAGAGTACCCTCGTAACCCTCGTAACCTTCACGAGGGTTACGAGGGCTACGCGCGGTTACGCCGACGGCGACGCCGGCGCCGCTCAAGCCGGAAACGGGTGCCTAAGAGCTGCGCTCTAAAATTGAAAGGAAAGCTCTGCGGCCGCCAGGGTGAAGAATAAAATTTAAGATGATTTAAATCGTGATTTAAGTTATGATTTATGTCGTGATTTAGATCGCACGAATTTGGCTTTGATGACTTAAATCAAACACGTTTTCCCAGTACAACGCTGGAAATATTTTTTTAGTTATCGTTTGTCTATCCGTTTTTGTTTCCCATGGACATTTATTGCGCATTTAAAGCAAGTAATAATCAAGAAGAAAATATTCATATGGAACTCACAAAAAAAAAAACACAAATGTAGTGATAAAAGTCACTATTTTCTAGCTCATATAGTGTTCACATCTAAGGAATGTACGTGGTTACTAAAGTGCGTGTTTCGTGGTGCAAGGGTGTTCCGCCATAGTGCCGGGGTTTCGAACATTTGAAGAGAAACGCCTCATTTTTTTTTTCTCAAAGGGTCATGTCTAACATGCGTAGATATAAGTCTTTAACCATAATGATGTATCGTCTATTCTTGGTCATGTAATGGTAACGTGTCCCTCTTGAAATAAGTGGAACGTGTAACACTAACAGATCCCTAACGCGCGACAAAACGCCACGAATATTCGCAACAATAAAAAAAGACGACGCGAAGGAGACGGGAGCGGGGAGCCAACGCCTGTCCAAGTGCGCAGCGAAAACTGGCGCGGCCTGCAGTGGCCAAATCGTGAAACAGGACTAAATGCACGCCGTTGAGCCGCGGTCCCACCACCGCCAACACGTCGTACAAATGACAGTCCGCAGACATGTGGGAAGCGCCCATGAAGCCAACATGCTCGGGACATTCTCGAAGCCCGTCCGCTGATGCTTCCGTCATCATGCCGCAGCGAACATGATGCATGACCAGTGCTCCTGGGGTTTAACTGAGCGCGCGTGTGCGTAAGAGTGCTCGGGTGGATCTTTGAGGAAGCCCTTCACATGTCATCGAAGATCGACCGGCGGTCAACTACAGCCGACGTTACGTGCAAAGTCCCAATCATGGTTAACCCTGACCTCGCGCGACAACTCAGTCGGCTCCGCCGGAGAGCGCTCTCGTGATTCGCGTCAAGGTACTGCCACGTTTTGCTCGAATCGAAGCGGAGCTCCGGTGCTTTTATGTGCCACCCGAACTAAACACATTTTCCAAATACCTGGGTTTTACCATTTTCAGCGTGCTACTTATTAGTTCTCAACTAAAAGAAAAAAAAAAAAAAAAAAGAAAAGAGATACATATTGAGAAAATGGCAAGTGTAGGTGATGCCGAAACCAACATTCCAATTTTCCCGCCCTCTCCATTGGGGCGACGTCAGATGCTGTATAACTGGCCACTTGAGCAGACAGTTAAAAAAAAAAAAAAACGATATTTTGCGAATTTTTGTTTTGTTTTGCTAGCGTGAGCTTTCCTAGCATTCATTACGCATCGTCATCCACATTTATTTCACCCTGTGGGGAGAACAAGCTGTACTGTTCGCCTATTACAACACCTGGCGTCATTCCTTCAGCGTTGCCAGTACCTCTCAGAACAAATTCAGTGTTGCCAGTACCTCTCGGACCAAAATCCAGTCTATCAGACAAAATTTAATATTAAACATCTTTACGGGAAAAAAGTATTACGACTCGTAATTTGAATTACTAGTTCAGGTGTTCAGTGTGTTAAAGTGTTCAGCCAACGTTGAGGCAAATCAGTGACTCTCGAAAATGTTTGCCAGTTTCCCTCTAACGACTGTTTACGACCAGATATGACTACGTCTTGCTACGAGAGGCATGCGCAGCGTGTCCCGAGTGCACCGCCATGTCGCGCATACTCAACTCAAATGTCTGAACCAGTGTCGTACGGAACGGCCTTTCAAGGAACGACGTTCCTGGAACGCGTTCGTTTTTGGAGGAACGGAGGAACGCCGCCGTTCCATCTTGCATCGGTGGAACGGGAATGGGAACTCGTTACACTTTCGAGGGTGATGGCAAGAGAAGCGGCCTACTTTCTTTACACACATATATATATATATATATATATATATATATATATATATATATATATATATATATATATATATATATATATATATATATATATATATATATATTGCAGAACCGTAGACTCACCAAATAAGCCACTCTTCAAAGCAACGAGTGGCAATAAGAAGTCGGCCATCTTGGCGCTTCAAATCATGGTTCCAGCTTTCCGAAGCTTTATGTGAAATCGCACAAAACGCTTTTCCCTTCTCCAGATAAGACGGTTCGCGACGGAGAGAAGGACAACATCGCCCGCGTGCTTCCTGACACTGGGGGTTTTAGTGGAGATCGTTCCGACGACTCCGATCACGATACCCGCGATACTCCGGCAAGGCCTTTGCGCGTGCATCGTAACCGTTGTTGGGTATCGTAATCGGAGGTATTGGAACGATCTACTACTCTCTGCAATAATCTAAAGCTCAGTAAGTCGCATTTTCAAAGGGTGATCCTAACGCCGACAGACCCTTTTCAAAAGTGCGCGCCCTCTAGGGTAGCTGCTCCGAGATTGCTATATTTTGAGCACGCACTTCGAGCGTTCATTGGACGCACGAGTGCTGCGTGACCGCTTGGCGTGAACTCGGATCCAACCACACGCCTCGCGCAGGAAGTTATGTCCCATGTATACACATAGGCTTCTCTATTAGCCCCGTGCGCGACCGAAAGCGTCGCTGTGGTTGGCCTTCCACGATTGGCCGAACGCTGACTATGACGTCGGAAAGGGGATTTATCATCGACGGAAATAAGAGGAATGAAAGAACTTTAATTTTGACGGTGTTGGCAGTGTTCCTTTGAGAGCGCAATGATTTCAAGCTTCCACCATGCTATTTACAAACACCATCGAACTTGTTGTTTGCAAGGTAATGACGCCACAAGGGGGAACCACAGGAGGGCGCCACCAAAACATCTCGCCGCTAATACTGACAAAGCCTTGCAGGTCGCCACGAGACGTGACCGCCGGTACTGGAAAGGCCGACAAGAGTCGGGTAACGGGCACCCCGCTGCGGCGAGACGCCGAAACACACTTGTCCCGAGCGACGGAATGTCCGCTCGTGCTTCTCGCGTTCCTCGGGATACCGCTTCTTTTCATCATGAGCTTTGAAAACCTTGTTTCGGGTCCTCGCCGCTGCAAAAGCTGTGCGCTGACTACAGGCCCCGACCAAGGCTCTGTGCTACCAGATCCTCGCGCTCCAAATCTGCGACCGGGCACTCTATGGCCCCGTCATCGAACTGCCAGGCTTTGTGAGTATAGAGGAGGGAGGCTATGGTATACACTAATACGCACGCGCAGTCCAGCCTTGCTTGACAGACCTTCGAAGAGGGTCAATGACCCGCCCTGGACTAAGCGCCAAGATGATGTCGCTTACAAGATGATAAGGTAACGCGGAGTGCCGACAAGCTAAGCTTAATTTATTGTGTGGCGTTGGCAGACACTCTCTGAACTATGTGCGAAAGTGAGCAGAACTAAGGTTGTTTTTGTTTTGTTTCTGTTCTTAATTGATCAACGCCGACTGTTGGGTGAGTTGGTGCTGAATCTTAGAAAAAAGGGTTGCGCTACACGGACAAGAAGGAAGAACAGACTGGGGGATAAAGAGACAGCTTTGCGAGCACCAGCAGCGGGATGCGGATTCGGCGAGTGGCGTAATGCCTGCAGGTCATATATTCCCATAGATTTCCGAGGAACAAACGGATGAAGTTAGCACATTGTGTTGTCTGTTCCTCCATCTTGTCTGTGTCTATAAGTGCAACCATGTTTTTCGTTCTTGTTTTTTTTTAATTCAGTTGCTGCTATAACAGGGTTACCGAGTCATTGAAGCCTGGACGAGTCTACAGAAGTCCGTGGGCTGGACACAGTACTCTACACCCTACGTAGAGAAGCCAATGAAATTACAGTGAACAAGAAGTGGGGGTCGGTTACAGCCATCATCATGATTTCTCTGGTGAAATAATGGCAGTTTTTCAGTAAATATGGTGACCAGAAATCAAGTCAACACGGCCTTTACTTTGCTCCCAAATAATATATATATATATATAAAAAAGCGCATGTGTGTGCCCAGGTGCGTCTTTGAGGAAGCCCTTGAAGTGGCTTTGACGTCCGACCTTGGGCTGCTGCGGTGGTTAACTACACACGTTACGTGTTCAATCTCAATTCAGGTTAACCGCAACCTCACGCGACAATTCAGTCAGCCCCGATGGCTGCACGCACTCGCGTGATGCACGTGTAAGCCACGGCTACGCTAGGATAGATCGCCGCCACTCATCGAGGTTGTTCTGTAGAAGTAGAATCAGTAAGGGCTCCGGAAAATAAACGCCGTTTGTGCTATCACTGCCATAATAAGTAAAACCCACATTACGTCGAAAATAAAAATAAGCACGGTGACGATGTTACCGCATTATGTCCCTGAACGGTTGGTTTGCGAACATGTTTTGTTGCCCGACAACCTTGTCACACAGCGGGAAGAGGAAATACAATAGCCGGCGCCATTTCAAGGCTGTCGAATTCTCCATATCACCATCTATTTTCTCCTTCTTTTGCAAGAACAGCAACAGGTTTATCAACCAAAATGAGGAATGTATGTACGATTTTCGTCAACACGTCTTTCCCATTTTGGTTTCTAAACTCTTTTTTTTTTTTTTCACGGGAGCAAAACACAAATTCGTGTTGATGGCATGATATTCTGCTAGACAATATTCGTTGTGTATCTATTCTTTTTAAAGAGAAACAACACCAATGATCTGAAATAAACATTGTGGAAGGTTGTTTCCAGCGTTCTCAGCGCGTAGTATATAGTAGGGTGCCTTCATGTGCTCTTTGCTTGAGACACTCTATAGACCTTTCCAATGTTTACAAAATCACAGTCCAGCGTGCGATCTTCACAGCCCAGCACGTGCGTGTTCGTCGCTTCGGAAAGCGAGAAAGCACGCGCCATACGCACGAACGCTCAAAATGGCACCGGCCAGAAGCTCGTTTTTGGAAAGGTCTATACTCTGTTTCAGCTTGTGTTGTACCGCAGGAAAGGCTACAAGCGCGAGCTACTGGCTCTATACTCTGTTTCACCTTCTGTTGTACCGCAGCGAAGGCTAGAAGCACGAGCTCATAGCGTTGGCAGCTGCTCCTAATGCACGAGAGCTTGTGCCGCCGAGATGTGCCCCAGAGCAAGGAGCTCGCCCTTGTAGCCTTCGCTGCGGTACAACAAAAGGTGAAACAGACTATAGTGCACATCTCGGCGGCACCAGCTCTCGTGCACCAAGGGCAGCTGCGAACGCTATGAGCTCAGGCTTCTAGCCTTCGCTGCGGTACAACATAAGGTGAAACGGAGTCACGTATGTTTAGACAGCCAGAACTCTAGTGTATCAAGGGTGTCTAGTGTATCAATTGTAGATGAAAGATTTAGCCAGTGCAGTACCTATGCTTGCCTGGAGTCTTTAACGTTCATCACGTGGTACACTCTAAAAAAAAAAAAGTATCACCTTACACCCTTTTGTCCCATATAATACACCCCAAAACTTCCGTTCGACCTACAGCGCCCTATAGTCGAACAGACGGCCCCAAATTTTACCATGGGCTTGATAACGGTGCGATATAACTTTTTAAATAGCTAAAGTACGTATCAAAGACCACATAAAGAAAACACAGAGTTTTTACAATAGGGCAAAAAAAAAAACGATATTTTTTTTTTATAGTTAGTTACACGTACATTAGCTATACTAATAAGTTGTACCTCACGGCTATCAAGCCCCTCGTAACATTTGTGGCCGTCTGTTCGGCTATAGGGCGCTGTACGTCGAATTGAAGTTCTGGGGTGTATTATGTGGGACAAAGGGTGTCAGAATACAACCTTCTTTCTTAGAGTGTAGTGATTAGTGACGGTGCACGTCGGTGCGATCGAAACAGGAAGAAGTGGGGATTAAAACCTGGATTCTGCAGTGCAAGAAATGCTCCGAGCTGCTCTCAACCTCAACATAGCGACCTAATCGTCGATGTGGTCAGATTTCAAGAATCATCAGTCAGGAGCAGGAGCTTACTAAGGCGTATTTATTGATTTTTCGTCGACGCAAACTAAGGGTAATCAAAAGTTTACTTGTCACGTCGTAGCTCCCACCGTGCTCTGTGCGCGCAGCATCTCATTAGTACTTCACCACTGATGATCATAAGAAGATCTGATCGAATACCTTGGTGGTAACTTTTGAAGTCTCCATTTAGTTATTTTGGCGTACAACAGTCAAATAAATGCGATTAAGAAAACGAACTTTATTTATATTACACAGGGGGAACACCTTTCAATAGATCGTTTTCGTGTGACGGTTGTCGTGTTGAAATAAGACGTAATTGGGTTAGGCGACAAAAGCTAAAGTAAATAGTTTAAGCATAACTACAATACGGAAGTATAGTCAACAGAAAAGTAGAACCGTTGGTACGGACCCTTTGAATTCTAACGCCTTCCAATCGGCAAATGAAGTGACTTGCGTTTTTGGCCCAACTGATCAGCTACGTCAGAGTTCAACATGGCGGCCGCCACGAAAAAAACGTCGATATTGCCCTCTTTCGAATTAGTGACTTGTACTAACGCGGTCATTCAAAAGTTCTATACTGCCATCTTTCTAACTAGTGACTAGTACCATCACGATCGTTAAAAAAATGATATTGTTTTGTTAGTCAGGTGTAATCATGTAGTCCAAAATGTAATTCCATTTGATATCGTTTACAGAACCAGAAAGTGTTTTTCTTTTTCTTTTATGTTTGTTTCAAACTTTTTTTCCCTCGTCGCGTCGTATTTTCCTTCTCAAACCCCTAGGTGAACAAGTTCTACTTTGAAATGTTGACGTATGTTATACACGGTGTATTAAATTTTATTTAAAATAGATTTATTAAAAACACAGCCGCCATATATACGTTAATGCGGTCTGCACGGGTGAGTTATACGACCAGAGGCACATAATATAGGATGCGAATCGTCACGACAAGTCGAATAGTTGACTAAAGTAATTGTTAAATAACTTGTTCAAGTAGTACAAATATAGACATATGGTTCTAACTAGAAAGGCGTCGTCGAAAACCACTAAACCAGTAAAGCTGAGAAAGTCGCGGAACGGGTGGGAAACACGGTGGAGCGCTAAAGTTCCACGAGTGGTAACTTTAGCGCACTGCCAAGCTCCCGAGACGCTCCAAATCTTTTCAAAATATTTTCCTCTCGAATGACTTTCGATGACGCTCAACAAGCTTCTAAACGAAACGATACGCCTATTTTCACTAACAAAAATGTAATTAACAAGTTTTAATTAATTATTCGACTTACCGTAAGGATCAGTCCCCCTCTACTATGTCCCCCTGACCGTATAACTCACCTGTACAGACCACATTAATGCAGCTTTTACAGTTTCTTTTTAACAATCCGTAAATCCTAAAAATAACATCCTGTATGTAAATCAAAATTAAAAGAACGGAACAAGAAAAAAAAAATCTTGCGAAAAGCGAGCTACGTTTACAGACGTGCATGCACGCACGGGAGAGGAAACAATCTGGAACCAGATGTCGCGCCTTTTAGGCGCCTTACGACATCTCTTACATCCGCGTTACTCCCACAACTCTGTCGCGCCTCGTCACAAACACTAAAATTAGCAACTTTGAGAATTAAAAAAAAAGAAGAAGAAAACAGAAAGAAGATTTGAGAAAAAGCACCGTGGCAGTGAAGAGAAAAAGAAACGGGTGAGCGTTTAAACCTCGACCTCACTCTAAAATAACGACGAGAGCAAAACCAAGAAGAGCCTAAACGCCGAGGAAAAGAGGCGACAGATGCAATAACCGCCTTTTTAAAACCAAAGCTCAGCAGCAGCGCGCTTGAAACCGGAGAGAGCTGGTTGTAGTAGCCCGTTTTAAATTGAGCAGGAAGGAATGAGGGGGGGGGGGGGGGGGGGGGGGCTCTTTTTTGTTGGCGCACCCTCGCCACATGTGTGCGAACGTGGGATACTGGGCGCGTCTGACAGGCCGCCCGAAATTTAGAAAGTCTGAATCATCCGCCCCGCGGAAGAAGAGCGCTCCCGCGACCTTCTTCCCCACCAAGCACGCCTACCACGCGAACCCAACCCAAACTGTTTCTTTTTTATCTTTTTGCCATGCAGTTTGTTTCACTCCCGATGAGTGAGTCAGAAAACTTCATGCCCCCCACACCCTCCGCCGCTGCTCCATCCACGCGCGCGCGCCCCTGCCAAATCGAAACCGAAACATTGCGGCGGCGGCGCCAGTGACGTAACTTCCGGTGCCTCATCGACGTCCAACCAGCCACCAGTCCACCCCAAACAAGGCCACGCGACAACGGTAGTGGAGAGAGGAGAGACAACCCACGCAACCGTCGGGACGGATGAATGAACAAACATGGCGGTTGCGGTTTCTCTCTCGTGCCCTCCTCCTCCGCTTGACCCTGTTGTTATTTTTCCCTCGCCCTGCAAAAGTTTTGCCGTGCTCTCTTCTCTTTCGGGCGACTGTGGTGGAGCCGCCGAAGTTTTCCGGAGTTCGTTGGCGTCGTCTGCTCGCTTGTCTGCGCGGCGGCGGCGGCCAAAAACGGAGCTCGGAGGACGGCGAAGTTCGCGTCCGCATTTTTACGCCGCTGCCCTTCTTTTATTTGAGGGGTTCTTTTTCCTTCTCAAAATTCTTCCTTCTCCTCTCCGTTCGCTCCGGGTTCTTTTAAAGTTTCCCTTCTAGCCCCCATTCCTTCTCCAAAAAAGCATTTCGTTCCGGTCGAATAGAGATCGTCTGCTGCCGCCAACAAAATTGCGGCGCCGCCATTTTCTGCTTACTTCTTCCTGTCGTCTGCTAACTGCGGCGCTTCCCATGGTCGGAATGTGCGACGCCACTTTTGCTATCATTCCGCATCCAATTCACTTTTTTTTAAAGCTTTAATATTAATTTTTCTTTTCCGCTTTTGAGTGGGGCTGGGACCCAATGTACAAAACGGCGCTTCCGTTTTTGTTATAGAAAAAAAAAAAAAAAGGATGACTTCCGTCCACCCACTTAGCGCTCTATGACATAAATTTAAGATATCATTTATCTGACAACGATGCTCCGGAAAATGGCCGGAGCATCGTAATAACCAAAGTATGTATATAAAGAAATATATATATATACATATATATATATATATATATATATATATATATATATATATATATATATATATATATATATATATATATATATATATAAGGATATAAAAAAGTAACCAAAATATATATATAATTAAAAAATACGGTTAGAAAGACACGTCAGTTATAGCGGGCTAGTACCATAAAGTAATTTTTTTTAATAATTAAAAAAAAACGCAAAAATTTTTAACGCGAGTTTCTGGAAACGTATATCCTTTTAATGTCTTCTATCTCTCTCTCCCTCTACCAGCATCGCTAAATAAACAGATGGAAAACCGTCAAACGCGGGGCGTGGTCCAGTGCTTCCTGTGTGGCCAACTTGTGTAACGTTCCTCGGGTTATGACGTCATCAAAATGACATAACGATAGAAGCTACGCACGAGTAGCGCACGCGTCGGTGTTACAAGTGAATAGCTTACGCATTAGTATTACGTGTGAGCGTCTCACGCATGTAACGTGTAAGATATATCTCGCACGTTAGCATTACGAGTACTTTCCCACGGGCTGTTTTAAGGCGCCACAAAAGTAGAATAAATCAATAAGTACGCGAGCATCTTCGATGTTAGCAATTGTTTCATATGACATGCCTATAATCTTGATATGTGAAATACGTACAACTCTTGTATGTTCTTTTTTTTATCGCATATTAATATTTTATGTGAGATACTTACATTTCCTGTTAATACGCGCAATGGCGTCCCCTGCGAGGATGCCATTTCGGAGTCATAAATACGCTGGAAGCAGCTGTCCAAACGTGGGTGTGAGCAGACTTGAACGGTACTTATTACAGGTAATCAAATTACTCGTAATCAATTATTTCTCGGGGTAATTTTGTAATCATTCGATCACATTTATTAGGAAGTAATCACAATAGTAATCTGGTTATCTTTGGAAGTACTAAAAGTACTTGTAACCGTTAATATTTTCCTCCTCCCCTTGCAATGGCGCCCTTTGTTCAAGTTTCCTATCAAGGAATCCTAAATAGAGTGACTGACAGGAGGATGGTTTATCAATATTGGTGGATCAAAAAGATAAGTAGTTTATAATCCGGTGATTTTAATCCAATACCGGATAGTACGAAAAGACCACCGTTTGCAAACCTGCAGAAAAACTAAAGAAAGAAAATCTCTTTTTGAAAGTCTGAAGTAATCGGAAAGGTAGCGGTTACTTCTGCAGGTAACGGTCACTTACTTTTCTTTTCAAGTAATCGAGTAATCTAATTGACGGTTTTTTAACCGAGAGTAATTGTAATGATAACCAAAACATTTTTTTTTCATGTAACGTGTGCACTTTTTGCTGCTACTCACCCACACAAGATAGCGCGGAAGCTAAACTCGGCAACAATCTCTCTCCTTCTGCTTCGTGTCGTCTGCAACTGGATCGCTACGGCGCATGCTCCGTGTGTGTAAGCAGACGTGGGACAGCAGCAAGGCCTGGCGAGCGTAGCGTATTCCAAGCGTAGTAACTAAGGTCGCGTTTGTAGCGGGACGAGGGGGCGTATCCCGCCCGCCATTGACAAACTCCGTATAACCCAGTTTTCCTGTTCTCTTGTTTTTGTTTCTATTCTTTTCTTACTACGTTTACGTTGCGTAGGTTACGCTACGCGTACGGGTGAAGGAGGGGTAGGAGAGGGTTGTAGCCCCCTCGGAGTGTCGCCTTGCGTATGCGCCCACTTGAAGTAGACGCGCTTGGCAGGGGGTGGGCTCACTTTGAGAATGGCCAGCCAAGTCGCGGTCACTTGATTCGTACCCAGAAAAAATCTGCTTCCTAAAAAAAAAAAAAAAAAGAAGAAAGAAAAAGAAAGGGATAGAATTCGTAAATAAAGGTCTTTGTTTGCTTGTATGTGCATGTTTGCGTTTTATGTTTGCACCCATGACCCCCCCCCCCCCCCCCTTCATAATGCCTAACGGCATAGCAGGCATAGATGTCAATAAATAAAAATAAAATGTATATATACGTGTGTACTCCTAGTGTATAAAACATATACCTCACGGGCCCTTTTCACTATCGTACGTGGTCTCCAAAGAGGAAATAATGGAAAATATGCGCATGATTGAACAGTGCTTGATCGAATGGATCGGAGTATACGAAGCGGCCGAACGGCACATTTCTTCGTTTCGGTTCATTAATAAGGCAGATAGGAAACGCCAGAAAGAAAAGGCGGAGTGGTGTAGTGGTTAGCATACCCGACCTGATATTGGGGAACCGGGAGTCAAAACCCCGGCTCCGCCAAAGATTTGTGTTTCGGTTTCGGCGGCTTCGTAGACTTTGATTGAATCGATTAAGTACGGTTCATTCATCTGCATAGTTTCAATTATTACGTATATATATATATATATATATATATATATATATATATATATATATATATAGGCGCGAGTCATTTTCATCATCTTGCGTGGTCTCTGAAGAGGAAATAGAGGAAATATACAGATGAGTGAACAACCCTACCGATCGAATTGGATAAATGTTACAAAACCACCGAAAGCCTGTATGCAGAACTGCTCCCACAATTACGACTACTACTACTGCTATTACCACTACTGCTGCACCAGTAATAATAATATTAATAATAATAATAAAATATTAATAATAAAATTCTACACATGAGCTACTCTTACTTCCACCAGACAGCACTCGCCTCGCATAGAGTAGGCACCCTGGAGAATTAACCCAAATGAACACCCCTCTTACTCTCTCTCAACCTACGTTGAGAGTTAAGGGATCGCCCACATCGTCGCTAGGTGGCGCTGAATTCCGTAGTGTGCCTAGATTACACAGTGTTTCCAACTGTTCGATCGGTGTATGCGAGGAGGTGACGAACGAGCTGGTCGTCTGCACGGGTCCTTCCCTGCCTTCATGTCCGTTTTCCTCCTCGCCAGGCGACAACGCTGCGCATGCGCGCTTGAGACCAATCAGCGCGGGAGGCGTCCGCCATTCCATTGCAAACGTTCTCCATGGTTTTGGGTTGGTCCCTCTCTTAAATCTAGGCTCTCTAGAATTCCGTCGGAAGATCAGCGCCACCTGGTGGGCGCAAAGATAAACAAAAATAAGCGTCTTTAGCTCCCCCGTTAACGACCTTACGCACCTCCCGCCGAAGCAATCTACGCGCGAGCCACGTTAATGCTTAGGTTAGGTCTCCTCACGGTAGAGATGAGCGCCCTCCCGCGAGACTGACTAGCAGAAGGAGGTCTCTTCTGCACGACGGTGTCCGCCGGACTCCCTTAATGGCCGTCTCTGGCTAATTACTGCAACGAAGCCATTTTTGCGGCGTCGTTAGCTGCTCGTTTGCCGTTTCCCGACCGTCCGAGAGACCAACACGCCGCGGCGCAGCGCCGTTTAAGCCGCGATTAATGAAGCGAGCGCGTCGGCCGCCATCTTGGATCCAAGGCTAGGTTAGCTGGGCGTGCAGGACTCGCGAAACGGAGTTCCGGGCTCTATGCGCGCGGCAAGGAACGGCTTCCGGATAGGATGTTTGAAACCGCCTTCAAAGGTGTCTGACCGCGCGATTCAAAGCAAGCGGCCTTCGCTGCAAGCCTTCTTCAGAGACGAACGTGCGTGGTAGCAATACAACCTAAAAAAGAAAGTCCCCCCACCGCCCCGTTGCCACTTGGAGACGGGTCGGCGATCCACTAACTATGACGTAACGAGCGGGCCTTGTCTTCTAGGTGGTATTAGAAGTAGGCGGCTCATCAGCGTTCGCTGTGGCGGTCTTGTTGCTGAGCGCGTATCCCTCCGCAGCGCACATGTCGCGCCACCAAATTCGGTTTGTTTTCTGCAAGGACATAAATAGGAGTGACCACCACGCCATGGAGCTATGACGTCGAGTGCAAGCCATGTGGATCTATTGCTAAGTTACGGAAACATGAAGGAGGAGGACGGTGATGTATGGTCTACGCGCCGCACGCGCTCGCCTTCCTCGTATAAAATATTCGAAGTAAATAACCAAAATAAGGCGTTGACGAACGCGCGTGCAAGGTGCCATTTGTTTTAGGCTTTTGCTTTAAAACAGCTACTGCTGCAGACGCCGGCACGTGCAGCGGATGTAACTATACACCTTTTCCACAAGCGCGCAGCCATTTTGAATATCGTCACTTCTGGTATGCGGTAAAACATCTTTTTGATCTCTCCCCGCAGCTGGAAGGTGTTTACGAAAAATGCGTGATTGTCACACATTCTTGATTTGCCTCACCTATATTTTCTCGCATATTCCAGGTTCAAACGTTTTATTATTTTTTCGCCCCGCATACCAGATACGGAACCCACGTGACTGAGAACGACAGGAAACAGAAAAGGTCTACTGGCCGCCATATTTGAGGTCACTGTTTAGAGCGCATGCTCAGAACGAGCTCGCATTAATAGGCTGCCAAGACCGGCAATCTTAGTGGTGCGGAATGCACGTGGCGAAAGAACTGTGGAAGCTCGCGTTCAGCACGCTCTCCGCAGCCGAGCACACAGCTATGGCCGCCAGTGAATACTCCCTATAGGAAGTATTCACTGGCGGCCATAGCTGTGTGTGCGACTGCTGAGCGCGTGCTGATGGCCAGCTTCCAGGGTTCTTTTGCAACGTGCATTCCACACCGTCAAAATGGCCGGTCTTAGCAGTCTATTAATGGGGGCTCGTTCAGAGCATGCGCTTTAGACCGCACCCACAAATATGGCGCCCAGTGAATACTCCTTATAGGGTGTATTCCAGGCACGTAGCCAGGATTTTGTTTCGGGGGGGGGGGGGGGGGGGGGGGGGGGCCCGCCCATGACAAAATGCTGTATGAGGGGGAGGGGGGAGAGGAGGTCCCAGCAAAATGGAAGATTTCGGGGGGGGGGGGGGGGGGGGGGGGGGGGCCCGGGACCAATGGGCCTCCCCCTGCATACGTGCCTGGTGTATTCACTGGCGGCCATATCTGTGTGCGCTAATGCTGAGCACGTGCTGATGGCGAGCTTCCACAGTTATTTTGCAACGTGCACCCCGCACCATCAAGATTGCCGGTCTTGGCAGCCTATTAATGCGAGCTCGTTCTGAGCATGCGCTCTAAACAGTGACCTCAAATATGGCGGCCAGTGATTACCCCCTATACACTCGGTGCATGCGACTTAATGCCTGGATAATTTAGCGAAAGGATTTTTGTCCCGCCCGAAGCACCAAACGGCCAAATGAGTGTGACGGGCGAGAAAAAAATATATATATGATACAGGAAAGAGAGAAAAGGCAAAGGTATTTGATATGAGAGGAGGGAAGAGAAGGAGGGGAAGAGTACAGACATTTCCTTGCGTTGGTTTTAGACGTCTTTATTTAAGCGGGCAGACCAATAATTTTGTTGCCCGTGGGAAACAAACTATAGCGTGCACTGGGACTCCCCTCTCTGAGTTTGAGTTCTTCTCACGAAGAGAAGACGCTCAATGTGCGACACTTCGATAAGTCTATCTCCAAGGCGTTGTAGACTCTCATCATTAAAGGCAGAACAAGCTCACAAAATATGTTTCCACCTATACTGCGGGAAAATCGCACAATTGTACGATTCCCCGGTGAAGTTGTATTAATTTGCATAACCAGAGGGGAGATCTTGCAACGCGAGATCGAAGGCGGAAAAGAATTGTCAGTTTTTGCCGATTGCACGCCGTAGTGAAGAGTGCAAAGCTGATAGGGCGAACTTCCGACTGAACCAAGGTCATCGAAACGTTGGCGCATAGAAACCCCGCTTGTCGTTTCTTGCGCTCCGCTGCAGGAACTGAACCGTATGAGGGGCAGTGTGCTTCTTCTGCGAGGCGGTCTGCTGCCTCGTTTTCTTTCGAGCCTTCTTAAGTATAGGTCGCTTCTTTTGTTCCCGCGATCGGCTCGTACAGATCGGCACAATAAGAATCCAGAATGATAAACTCGACTTCTACACGACGTGGTTAAATCTTACGCGCAGTTGGGGCACCACAACCAAGCGCTACGCTTGCAGTTAGCGCGCGCGCGTTGCTGACACGCCAACCTTTAATTCCCACATTTAGGGGATCGGCTTTCCTGCGAAGCACGGTTGCCGAGCGGGAAAGCCTCCTCTCGGGGACAACGTTTTCTGGCAGTTCAGAAGGAGGATGAACACCACGACTGTGCGATTTTGAAGCTGTCTTTTTGCTCCCATCAGCTCGAAGCGTCGGTTGCGTATGGACTTAAAGTGAAACGAATTTAATCAAGTATAGCTTTGGCTCGATTGCAAGGGTAAATTGTGAACAAATAAACATCCGTTTGTTTTTGTTTTGTTTTTTAAGTGCGCGCATTTTCGTATTATTTGGAGTCTTAACTGAATGGTTTTTGGGTCTGTGCCTCGACTATCGTGTCTAAAAGTCAACCCGCAGCCGTATTCGGTTCAAACCAAATATCGCGATAAAAAAAAAAGGAAATGCTCGGGAAATGAGCGGGTTAAGAACCTCTAGGTACTGCCTCCGAGTAGACAAATGATACTTCACGTCAAGTTCCAGTTGTGTGCCGGTAAACAAAGGGAAATTCGCGACGAGTCGACGACACTGATGTGGGTACAACATAAAATGCCCCCGGTGTACGCGGGAGCGTGTACGTGCATATATATGTGTGTCCGTTCATATATCACGCAACCCTTCGCAAAAAAAAAAGAAAAAAAAAACACGAAAATGTAACCCGGGTGGTTTTCATTCTAACGGTCTCGCGTTTATTTCTACGGCAAACTCCTCGACCCTTTTCCTCGTAACCCCACGTCACGTAAAGGCACAACTCTAACCCACGGAAGGGTGTTAACCGTCGGACGGGTATATTTACGTCGTAAAAAAGCCAAATCTTTTTTTTAAGTGCATTAATTTGAGTATTTTTGTCGTGTGTTTGTCTAGACAAATTTAGCCCCAGCGGGCGTCTGGTACCCCCGCTGTGGATGAGAAATTGAGTCAGATCGATAAGGTGGAGGATCGAACCCAGGATCCCTGGGTTCCTCAGCACGAGCTCTCGCTCGACATGCTCCGAGCTGCTGTCAAATCTAAGAGCATTAATATAAAAAATAAAAAAAATGGCGTAGCATTTTTTTTTTCATTTTTTTATAGGTTATTAAACCTCGAGATTGTGCGTATTTGTTCATCGAAGCACGATAGCTAAATTAAAAAAAAAAAAAAATGATACATTAATTTTGTTTCCCCACTTGATTTATCGGGAAGCCTTTCCCGGTTAGATTTCGAGGGAAAAGCTAAATTGGTGCCAAGTTTCAAGTTAATTCAATTTCATCGCTAAATTTAGCCGGGACATCATTTTCCCTAAATCAAGCGGGGCGGGGGGGGGGGGGGGAGGTATTTAAATTGGTGTATAATTATACACAATTTTAATTTAAAATAAAGAATTGGCACGAAACGACGCCGCTCTGAAGCAGTCGGAGAGCGTCGAGCTCGACCAATACACAACCTAGAACACAAACCATGCACCCCCCCCCCCCCCCTCCCCCGAACGTCATTACTATACGGAGCGCAAGTTCGTCTGCTTCTTTTGCAAGGGCTGTGTCAGGACGCCGAGCTCTGATTGGCAATGATTGAAGGATAGTGGGTAGACCTCAAGGCAGCTAGCGTTAAAGGGGCCCTGCAATCATATTTAAGCGTCTACCTTTTTTGCGGTTTCCACGTCACTTGGGGTTCGGGCAAGCCAGCGGGCACGGAGAGAGTAACTAAGTATCAGTGCATCATATTTTAACCGGACGACGCGGAAACCTCCTACACCGACGAGGGCGACCCGCGGTACCGAAAGCGCGCGATATGTGACGTCTTTGGTCCTAGGCTTACTACTGGTCAGAGCCGCTAAAAGCTTCTTTCTAGTCGAAGTACAAAATGTAAGTGGCGCGAATCGTTTCAATTATATGTAAAAGTAGTTTTTGTTCAGTATTTTAGATCAGAAAAAAAACAAATGCCGTTTATAAAGTACGGAAACAAAAAATAACCCGTCGACATACCCGCCACCCAGCGGTGGAAAAGGCGGCGCATAGTAGGAAAGGAGTAGTAGTGGGATCAGGCGCCGACACGGAAAGGTCCCGGATGAACGCAGCGACACTGCGGTCGTATGGACTGGAGGATTCGACCGGTTCCGAGCGTTCCCAAGGCCTTTGGCGAGCAGCTTTGGTTTGCCTTTTGGCCTTTTGGCGGTATGGCAGCGCGAAGTGGCTCCCATTCTGAACTGATCTTTACCCCGTGTTTGCTGTCGTTTTTGGCCAATGAAGTGCCATGCCGAATTAGTGTTTAATCGCGCGGCAAATGCAATGAGAGCCGCTCTGGCTGCCCGCTGCATACAGCCTATTCAGAACATGCTCTAGTGGCGCCCTCTTGCGCCGTCGACACGGAGTGCGGCAGCCGTGAGCGCCCGCTGAGCTTACTACCCCTCCTCTAGTTCACGGCCACTCAAGCAACCAAGGACGTCATGAAGGAGGTTATTTTTTGCTTGTATTTGTAACTTTAATTTGCCTATAACTTTTAAAATAAAGCGAAATTCGAGAAAAGAAAAGTTTCATTAAATTACTAGTTCAGTGCGCTCAGGTTCGGTGCATATTAAAAACCAGTAAAAAAGTCTTTGCAGGGCCCCTTTAAGGTCTACCCCCAATCCTTCAATCAGAACCAATTAGAGCTCGCGTTCTGACGTCACCACAACCCCATGCAATAGAAGTAGACAAACTTACGCTCCGCATTGGATCCACGCAGCGGCGCCTAACTTCCGTCAGCAGCGCCTCTCACTTCACCTTTCAGCGTCTCTCAAACGAGCGCGACGCTAGCTGACGGCGACGCCAAGACGAAAGCATCTTCCGCTTTGCAACGTCTCTCGCCGAGCACCGGAGTGTTTGCCGCTTGGGGGCGGGTCGGAGATCCACTAACAAAGACGCCATACGCGGGCCTCGTCTTTTATGCGATATTGGCTGACAGACCTTCTGAAGAGCCGCAAAGGATCCCAAACGCTGTGAGACGTTCGCAAGTCGACGGCCTCTGTGCGCCGCCATTTTGCTGCTGGTGTGGATAGACCGTCTGATAGTCAATAAGGCATTGCTGGGGCGATACCCACCACCGGCTCAGCAATGCTCGACTAGCAGACGGTCTACCCACACCAGCAGCAAGATGGCGGCGCCCAGAGGCCGTATACTTGCAAACGTATAGGTGTATAGTGTGGCTCTGACGTCATGGCCCTACGGTGGCGCTGCTGCCAGCACGGCGCGTGCGCGGCACTTACCATCGGGCGAATGTGGTTTCTGCGCATGCGCAGTGCCCCGCATCGGGTGCGGGAAAACGCGGGCTTCTTTGTAAGCATCCCGTTGGCCTATTCGTGACTCCAGCGACGGCGTACTCTCTATGGCTACCTATAGACGGATGAAACTTCTATTTTAGAAGTTGAGAAGATTTTCCGTTGCCTTAGAGCAGTGGTTCTCAGGCATGGATGTGTCGGGGACCCCTTGCGGACCGCTGGCAGTGATGGGGGACCCCTTCCAGCGGAGGGGGGGGGGGGGGGGGGGGAGGGGTACATAAGTAAGTTAACACGTCTGGAGCATGAAACAGGTGCCTTTTATTGCTGTCGTAGTTCCGGAAGCAGGTTGCAAATTAGTCACGGCCGGACTAAACTACAAAAAACGTGCCAAAAAAAAAAAAAAAATTTTGTTGAGGGTCTCGCGGACCCCCTGGGGTCCGCGGACCCCCATTTGACAACCACTGCCTTAGAGGTTAAAACGGCGATTCTTTTTTTGTCTAGATTCACGTTTAGTGGTTACGCTGCGACTCTTGTGTTGTAACCTCTAAAATGTAACGTTGGACAAGAACGGTTAACCCCTACACGATTGACACGGTTGTTTACTTTTGTTTCCTCTCAAAAAGAGAACTTAGGAAGGGAAAGAGGGAGGGATGACACGAGTGAGAAAGGGGGCATAATAAGAGGAGGAGTGAACCCAACCTTTTTAGTTCAACGAATTTTGAAACTATAGAGACGGAACCTCACGTGACCAGACTCCTTGGCGCCATCACTGCCTTCACCGGCACCGCCGATACTTCGATTTTGGAGGGATCGCGGTTTTGGCCGTGCTC
Organism: Ixodes persulcatus; assembly: GCA_013358835.2. Lineage (NCBI taxonomy): Eukaryota > Metazoa > Arthropoda > Arachnida > Ixodida > Ixodidae > Ixodes > Ixodes persulcatus. The sequence continues at coordinate 8,100 of JABSTQ010010774.1, read as the reverse complement.
GGCTGTCGTGCATGGTTTTGGATCGGAACTAGTCGTCGCTGCTGTTTCATCTGGATTACTCTAAGACGACAAATCTTCACAAGGTATGCTTGACGTTTGGCTAGTGAGATACTCAATACTCGACGCAGTATTGAATCTGCATCACAGCTTTGGTTCAAGTTTCTATACCGAATGTTCTTTATATGCAGCTCGGTTTTGAGTCCGAGTTGAGGTCCCAAAGGCAAGTGTCTGCCCTCGTGGACGTCGGGATCAATGCAGTCAACATCTTTTCGGACATGCACGGAAAACGCTGCACCTTCTCTGACACTGAGCGACACCTGAAGCCAGCTGGAGCGAAGTACCTCTTACCAACCAGGTACGGAAGGTTTCAAGATTCATTTTGTGCATTGTCTTGTGTGAGATTTCCGTTAACAAGTTTAATACTTCTAATGTATATGATTTTACGTGAGTAACAATAGAATGCCTTCGGTTGGCAGAATACTGAGATTGAAACATTTATTACTTACAGGCAGACAATGTCCCCTTGTAGTACTTTTAATGAAAGACAAAATCCACATATTGTCAGACCAATATTGATAAATGATCAGCACACCAACGATACGAAAAATTCCCCAAGCTTGGTGAGTTAATTTCTTTTTTGTCTGTTCATACCGCAGGCAGAGGTGCCAGACATACCCACTTTGTCTGTCCATCACATATACGCTACAGCTGAGAAGATTGTGATTTACGGCGGAAAACCAGGAGAACGTGTTCCACTCAGTGAAAGCCCTCGTGATCGCACTTCCGCAGCCGTTGATACTGCTCCAATACTGCTTTTGCCCAAGGACACTGCACTCCGAGTGTTAATGAACGGAAACTTAAAAGCGTTGCTGGTTAAGCTGGAACAGTGAAGACCCGTGTGAGCTTTGTCGAACATTACCTCGCATAAAAAGTTCATTCATTTTGGAACATCGCCGTGGACAGGGCGTTTTAATTTTTTTTTAATTACTTTAAGGCTTTGACAATAAAGGGAGTAGTTTTCAACACTTGTTGCATTATTTAAGCTGCCCAAGCGCATACCTTTATGCGTGATGTTCATATTCGCCAATCAGCGAGCCTTATGTAAGCGTAAAAATGACGAGGGTCACAAATATAATATTATTGGTCTATAGTCAACTTTAAATGAGGGCCGATTTTAGGGCTAGGGACGTGCTTCGTGTTTACTTTTGTTTCTAAAAGCTACATTCATGGAGGGTCTCAAATTGGCGAAAACGACTTTCTAAAAAGTATACATAAGTAGATACCATATACAGAGCGTATTTTTTATTCTTTACGCTATTTTTAAGAAAATGAGGTATTGCGACGTGAATGCAGTCTTTGCCACATTTTTGTGGGGCTCGGCGGACATTAGATGAGGGGATAAACGTCCCATTTTGTTGACTAATTAATTAAAATATGTCGATTAACTTTTACATGAATGGCTCAATTGGCCATGTCGCAATTGCAGTCATAACGGGATCAATTATTAAAGCCTGACCCAATTTAGACTGTTCACAAAAAATAAATTAGCACCTTTGAGATAATTGTCGTTTAAAAGTTTGCCTTCCTCGCTTGATTCCAAACCGCTCGCAGAAAAGCGCGCCTGATTACGGTGCGTAGAAGTGTGACGCAGTTTTGTCGGCTCCTCGTAACGATCTCGACGGCTGTGCCTTTGATGGACGCGCCGGTGTCAAACTTAAATGTTAGTGACGGAGGAACAGAGGTAACTACGTCACTTTCCTACGGATTAAAATCAGCTTGCAGTCTTGAATCGAGCGCAAAATTTTAACCATGAATAACTCAAAGATCGTTGTCCTTTCACGAATTGCTTCAATTGGGTTAGGCAGTAACACATTACTCACGTTATGACTGCAGTTGCAACATGACCAATTAAGTCATTAATTGAAAGGTTATCAAATTTTGATTAATTAGTGAACATAATGTGACGTTCATCATCTCATATAATTTCCGCCGACCAAACGAAAATACGGTGAAGACGGAATCCACATAGCTATTACCGCCTTTGCTAAAAATAACTCTAAAGACAAAAAAAAGAGCCCCGACGCAACGGTCGCCCACATTTTTAAACCTTAAAAAAGAAAAAAAAAAAGAAGCGTGTATGTCAGACGCTACTGTAACCTTTATGCAGGAGCTTCCACGTGACCACTGCCTAGAGGGTACAGTGTTTGCGGTTACATTGTAACTCCTATTCGCGACTCCAGCAAAACGGACGCCACCAAGCGGGAAAACCAGGAACCAGCCGGACCAGGTCGCTCCGCGCCCCTCCGCGTCTCTGGTGGCTTTCGCGGACACGTGCTGTCGGCGCGGTGGCGAACAATGTAATTTGACGAAGGTCCGAAAATTTCTTAAGTTTGCCTGAGTGTTCATTATACTTCGTCTCACCTTAGTATGGACTATTGTTAGCCGCACGTGCTAAAAGCGCGAGCTAGTTGCTTCGAATGAAGCCTCGGCGGCTGAACGAGCGCTCGTGCAGCGAGTGCTCCAGTCAAGGCAGTCAAGGCCAGCCGCTCGCGCTAGCACAGCATTCGCGCTTAGTCCATGCTAAGGTGAGACGAAGTATAGTGTGATGTAGGGTGCCTTCATGTGCGCTTTGCTTAGGGTGGAGTCATCCGGCCATTTTGTCCCACACTTTTATTTTCCTTTTTTGATCAGAAGCGCGTGAAAGAGCGTGTCCCTGCACGCGCTCGTGGCGCTGACTGCGCTACGGCGACATTTTGTTTTCGTCGATTTCTTTGTATTTTACCCGTGAGCGCGTGCTGTCGGCATCGGGTATTACAAAGGGTGGCATCACCCTAAACAGAAAGACATTGAGGCACCCTAGTGTGATGAAGCCTCAGTAGATTGTTTCCTTCCATCACGTGTTTGAAAGCCCGTTTACTCCACAACACACGGTCGCGTGCTTTCGAGTTCTTGGATGGGGAGGAATTACGGAAAAACGTTTTGATTTCTTGTCTGTCTCAAATCACATTCAAAGTGACGACTACTTGGTAACTGCTAAGTGGTTTCTTTATAAGGATGTAGAACAGTGGACTGAGGACGACAGACAAGATGTTTCACTGGACGGAACACACTGAAGGAGTTGGACTGATTTCGCAATTACTTGATTCAGGAAAACCTGCTCGCTGCATACGATTAATCAGAGAAATTATCTGCTTCCAAAAAGGGGGGGGGGGGGGGGGGGGAGGGGGGGGGGGGACGCGTCTCGCAAAGGTAGAAGCTATCACGGCATTATGATCTATCGCGCCTCCAATATTTATATTATACCCCCGTCGAAGCCAGCAGCAATATACGTCTACATTGCTCAGGTTGACCGGCCACAAAAAAAAAAAAAAAAAATACTCATTTTCTCCGTTCAGAATTCGAAGTCAAGTTCAATGCAGAGAGGTTCTGCGTGAATCTCCGATGAAGACTCTCTTCAGTTTCTCCGCATTCGTCTCCGTGCTACCGGCTAGAACCATTTGGCTAAGTTTAAGAAGTATCTCTCTGCCTGTCAAATATACTTTTATTCAGCAGTTCACCTAATAGCTAGTCAACTAAGCTCATATTTCAACCCGAAGAATATACTAATATCGCTTTAGTGGGACATATAGTACGTCAAAATGACTTCTCGATTGCTACTAAAACCTGAATTGAAATACGAGTATCAGCTGCTTAGTGGGGCGCCAGCGGGTTAACATGCTCCTTGGCTCAAGAAGCACTTGCTTAACTTTCGTAATTTTCCTGCAGCCTGTGTTGTTGACCGAGCAGACGACTGGAGCTGTTTCTTAAACGCGGATACGCACAAAAGCTCGATTTCGCGGACAGATACGTCGCATGGTCGAGAAATGCGAATTAGCTGAAAATTACTCTCGGTGGAACAATTCTGTAGTCATCGCCGCTTTACTTCGATGATCAAAACTGATTAGCGTCCATTACCATCTCTCCGGAGCCCCTAGTTTCGGTTTTGAACGAAATCTCCGAAACGAAAGTTTCACATGAAAAGAACGAAAAACACCGGGAAGACAGAACTATGCTCTGCAAGTTTATGTGCACCGGCTACACTTAACCGTCTCAGTTCAAATACCTATAAAATCGGGCATTGAACAAAAGAAAATATGCTAAATTAAATGCGCCACCCGTTCAGGCGGCCCGGCCGAGCCGACACGACCTGGACCCAGCCGCCATGTTTGTTTGGTGGTGGCGCCCCCTATAGGTCGCTGGAGTCGCGAATATTCAAAGGTACAAATTTGCAAAAACGTACCCTCTACTAAAGGTTACCCGGCTAAGAGTGTAGGGGTCGCTACCACTGATCTCAATGACAATTGCTGGATCGCGTTTGACCAGCTCTGCCTATGGACCGGAATGCGGCCACGGTCGGCCATCTTTAGGTAGAGTTATATCATCTCTAGCCATCATAGTAATATGGCGGACAGCGCAATGGCGGCAGGCTGCCATAAAATAGCCGTAGATCTAGTACACTATACCGTGGGTGATATTTCGTGCTTGATTGAAGTTGTTCGACGAAGCAGATTCTTGAAACCCGGCGTGAACGGTAGCCCCATTTTTGAGGACCCGGCGAAGGTTCTACGAAAGCGCAGCACCGGAGGAAAGCAGCGCAGCTCGCATCGAAAGCAGACTATGTACCGGCGTCTGCTTTCGATGCTTCTTTCGATGCGACTTTCGATGCGTGCTGTGCTGCTTTTCTCCGGTGCTGCGCGATTTCGTGAAACTTTCACCGGGTCCTCACAAACCGGGCTACCGTTCACGCCGGGTTTTAAAAACATGTTTCGTCAAACAGTTTCAATCAATCACGGAATGTCACCCACGCTATTTTGATGGCAGCCTGCCACCACAACTGCGAAAACGCCGTCTGCCATGGATGGATGATGGTGGCTGCCAAGTGGCTTCAGCAGCTGTTTCTTGGCTAGAGGTGATATAACTCTACCTAAAGATGGTCGCCAGTGACCGCATCCGCGGAGCGGGCAAACGCGATCCAGCAATTGTCATTGAGATCAGTGATCGCTACTATTGGGCAAATATGGCCGCCGTCTAAAACAGGTTGTGCGGTGCCAGGTGCCAGCTCGACGCACAGCGATCGGATTTCAGCGGTAAAGCGTTGGACTCGAAATGGTTTGCCCCGATTTTTATCCCCATAATACGTCTCAAACCTGCGGCGATGTGCTGGCGTAGGCGAGCTTCCATGGGCTCGACCTGTGGACAACGCTGCACAAAGTCGTAGCGCGATAGGTTAAGAAACCGAATTTTGCGGTCGATTTAAAGATCCTGGCGGCTCCTTGAAAAACCCAGAATTTGTTTTGTTCCAACATGAACGCCGGAAGACCGTCAATTTGTACGGACCACCTGCGGACCACGTTCAGTGCGTCTTCAACTTCAAACGGGCGCCTGATCGTTAGAACTGTCGTCTGCTCTTTCAAACGTTTTTGCTTGTCGTCTGCTCTTTTAGGCGACACCGGCCCGCAGACCAAATGTTGGCCCGGTACTTGCGATAAGAAGTGAGCGCAGGCCTCAAGAGACTTACGTTTGAAGGTTGGTAAGCAGGCTCGATGTAAACAGTAGATACAAGGAGATGTTGACCATGGCTACCAGTGGCCATCACCGACTTGTTATGCCTGATTCACTTGGTCCGAATCTGCTTGCGATTTGCAGTATCGACGTCGACCATCTCAGGGTTCACGCTTTTGCAGCCCGAGCGACGTCGCGACTGAAAATTGTGAGCGAAATCTCATCATGCGAATCAGGCTTTAGCGTACATTCTGCGGCGTCCACGCGGAAGGAATCGTCACATGTCATATTATTCACGCGAAGTTTTGCGGTGTAACTAGCCTCGGTAATTTCGCTGAGGCCGCTGAAGTAGTCAGACACTGCAGGAAGACGTAGAATCAACCATTCGAGCGCGAAAAAGGGCAGGGGGACTCACACCAACTCCGACAACATCGCATTTCAATGGTTTGTTTATGGGCGACGGCGAGCTTCTTGCCCACACTCCATCGCGCTTGCGCGGCGCCGGTGGCGTCCGCTAGGGGCGCTCCGGCTTGTTTGTAAACATCAGTTAGTGTATAGACCCTTTCTTCAAGGACGCCGCCATCTTGAATTGTCGTCACTGGGCGAAAACATTGTTTTGCCGTTGCCACGCCAGTAGAAGACACTTAGGATATAAGCGTAACCGTCACACATTATCGTTTTGCCTCCCCCTTATAGTTACAGGTTGAAACGTTTTAGTATTTTTTCGTCGCCCATACCGGATACGCCTATTAGGTGGCTGGGGACGAGAGTACACAAAAAAGGTCTATAGCCCAACACGCGGCCCTGACGTCACGCAGCTGCGGTGGCGCTGTCGACGGCACTGCCCATGCGCAGACACTTCAGTTCACGCGAGTTGGGTTTGTGCGCACGCGCAGTGCCCACACCTGGTGTGGGCAAACGCGGGCTTGTTTGGAAACTGCGTGTCGGTCTTGTAGACCGACACGCTGTTTACAGTCGAAGTACTCCCAGCTTGTCTGACCGTACGAACAAGCCCAGAAACTGGCTCTGGGTGGGCTCTCGTGCTTTCAGCGAATTCCTTTATTTTCCATCACCAGCACTCTCTTGGCTAGTAAACCTCCGTTTTGTGCTACCATGCTAAAAGCGCGAAGGTCATTGCGTCGCCCTTCTTCCACTCTATCTCTCCCTTCGACGGGGCCGAAGAGCTGTAACGAGTAGTTTCAGTAATTCGTTACTGAAAAAAAGTAATGGGGTTACATTACAAATTACATATTTAAACGAAGTAACGGTTTAATTACTAAATTACGAGAAAAGTAATTCGTTACAAGGAATCCCGTTACTTGTAACGGACTACCTTCCAAGTGTGGAGAAGAGAGGCAGAATTTTGAAAGAATAGAAGGATGAGTGCAAGAATTTGTATGACATGGCGCCTAAAAACACACACACACACAAAAAATAAAGTTTAATTTCTTTGAAGTTACGGAAAAAGATATGCAACGAGCAAGGTAACTAGGTTACACTTTACACGAGATAAGTAACGTAAATACGTTACCCGTTACTGTTTAAGAGAAGAAAAAACAACTTAACGAGTACGTTTCTACGTTAGGGATCAAAGCAACACGCGTTACCGCCAACACTGGTTATGAATTTTTGTTCGTGAAACTAGTTGAACTTATAGGAGACTGAACCGTCTCTCAGGCAGTGTTGGCGGGAACGCGTTACGAGTAACGGCGTTACCTGTGACGCGTTCCCTTTTTTTGTAACGCGTAACGTACCCGTTACATTTTCAAAACGATAACGGAAAACGTACCTACGTTATTAGGGAGTTTTCGTAGACCGCGTTTCCCTCTCCGCTAAGCACTCCGCAACGAAGAAGCCGCTACTGCGCCTGCGCGGCGCTAGCCTTGACTGAAGAAACCCGGATCTCGTAGCGTGTTGCGGAGAGCGTTGCGGGACGGCGAAAACGATCTACGAAAACTCCCTAATGGCACGTTTACACTTGCGGATCCGCAAGCGAATCCGCCCAGCTTTTGCCGCTGGGGCGAAACGCTGGGCGGAAAACGCGGCGGCGAGCCGTTTAGGTCCAGGACCTATTTCTGCCGCCGAACGAGGCGTTTCGCTGACCGGAAGTGACATTCTTGCGCTGCGCGACGCTGCCTACGTCATGAGCACGCGTAGTTCCGGGAGCAGCAACGCAAGGGAGAGAGAGCCGAGGCGGGAACTCTCGTGCCTTCTCGTCATATTTGACGAGATGTTATGGTACGTTTACACCTGAGAAGAAATCCGCTGCCGCGGCAGCGGATCCGCTCCCGGCGGCGGCGACGACGAGCGGGTTGCGTTTACATCTATTTCCTTCGAGCGGCGGCGGCGACGCCGGCTGCGGCAGCTGTTCTCGTAACATCCCGTCAAATATGACGAGAAGGCGCGAGAGTTCCCACCTCGACTGTCTCTCCCGGACGTTGCAGCTCCCGGAAGAACGCCTACTCATGACGTACACTCTAAAAAAAAAGGGTGTCATGGAGTACACCCATAGGGGGTGTAAGTGCTTGTCACATATACTACACCCTTTGGGGGAACACT